>OX387221.1:6600000-6988655 GCA_947561695.1 Tyria jacobaeae
AACAACCGCTAAATATAATGACGTGTTAAGTATTTGGGAGTACTTTTCACTGTTTCGATTCTTCAATAAAGTTATATATAATGACCCCAATTGCAAAACTGCTTTCAATTTTATGGTTGGGCTTAACAAGATAAGGTAAGTTATTAATATAGATTAGAAACAAAAACGGCAAGAGATGTGTTTGAAGATATTATAAAGAAGTTGTGAAGGCTGGTCGCCTTTTCTCGGATATTTTATGAGTTTAGTAATAAAATGGTCAATCACTTTTCTGAAGACACGATCCAATGTTAAATTCGAGCTATTGCATTTTATGTTGGTGTTGATTTTATTTGTTGATTTTATTGGCTTCGTTTATTCCAATAGTGAAATAATACTTTAATACTACTGTATTATATTTATAGTAATAACTAGGGACTCGCCCCGGCTTCGTATGGGTGCAATGTAGATACTAATGTGGTGTCATTGTGGTGCGATTACTAATATTATTATTTGAGGTAGACATATGCCACTGTAGATTATTTTGTAGATTTTTAAAGTGAAAACTTCTTTAGGCTTCTTGTTTCGATGAACTAAAATCACGGAACTCGTGTCATCGTCACCGAACACTTTCCATATGTATACTGTGTATAACCTAATAGCTCCACGATACAATTCACAAGATACTTAGTTTTCAATTCTATCGGCAGTCCCCAAAGACTGTCCATATTTTTTTAAAGATATTCCTTATTAAATTATTTTGATCTGTCTCGTATGGTTTAGCCTGCAGCGTTTGCAATGTGCGAGCTAAACCATACCACACCCTAGTGCGAGTGGGATGTAATTCATCATGTATATATATATAGGCTTGACCTTAATATTACCACGGCCTCACAGAAAATCGGCTGTTAAACAATGCTTGCATTGTGTGACCGAGGGAGTTAGGGTACCGGAGGTCCAATCCCCTTTCCCCTTTCCTTTCCTCTCTTTTTCTTCCTCCTCCGTCTTCCTCTTCTCAGTTTCTCCTACCCTAAAAGGCGGACAGCACTCTCGTGACTCTGGAGTTGCAAGTATTTAACGGCGGTGGAAGTCACTTATCATCAGGTGACCCGTCTGCTCCTTTGTTCGCCTATACCGTAAAAAAAGAAACGTTTATGTAATAAATATGTATAATATTTAGTTATAAAACAACATAAAGTGCAATGGTTGACTACGTATTTGTTCACACAGTTTGGTTCTTTTTCGTTTCAGGCAAAGGGTCATTGGGTCCGTAGATCATTTGAATTCTTTACAGTCCATTGTGTTTCTTTTCTATCTACAAATTTTAACAGCCAGTTTTAGTGACATTTACAGATTTTTTTGAAAGAATTAGCGCTAATGTATGACTGTTCAAATAAAATTAAGATGTATTCTTTTCAGGTGAGTGAGTCCCTTGAATATTATGGAATAGGGACATGAAAGCGTATCTTACAAATAAATATTTTCATTCGCATAATTTATATTTACAGTTTCTTCTTGTAATATTTATTAAGATCTTTTGCGGTTGGTTAGTAAGTCTTGTAAACTTAGTCAACGTTTTATTCATTGATCTACAAAAGAGAATCTATAATTATTTTATTTATGAATGTTTTGTTTCTTTTTTAACAAAAATTCGTAGCAAAAAGATCGCCAGTAAATTTCTTTTATATTGTCAGACTTAGATCATTATTTATATTCAATAATATTCTATAGACAATATTGTTGTTATGTTTCAAGTGTAGCTAAGAATGCAAAACTGTACTGTGGTATGTAAAAATACTGTTAAATTCATGACTAAAAAACAAAGTACTATCTTTCTGTTAATTTTACTGGTTTAAGGTTTAATAATTACATTATTTGTCACGACAGTTTTCTTAAAGTCAGTTATTTTGGAAATGCCTAGCTTACGTACCTGTCTTTTTTCTGTTTAATATTAGAGTGGATATAAATGTCGTGTGTTCGTGACTCGCGTGTAAGCAAACAAAAAATATTTTTGTGTAGATACTATTCTGACATATATAGACATATACAGAGTTTTAGTATAAAATTATGTAAGAATAAAGAATTGTGATGTATTTAAAACAAGAAGTCAAAATATAACATAAAAATCTTTTGACGTAATTAGAGATGTTTCAAAATGAAACGAATACAATAATGTTATCATTCGCTTAATTCACTCATAGACAATACATATGATATATTTGATTTATCTAAATACAGAACGTTGTAATAAAAAAAAAATGTGTTAATTGTGAGAACACCAGCTTGCTGCACCAGCCCTCACAATATAGAAATATAAAAGTTTATCTAAACCTAAAACTAGTCACCAGGCACCCAAGCAGTTGCACTCAGTTTACACGTAAAATATGACTAAATAAAAGTGTCAAAGAAAAAATAAACATTTAAATGAAAAAGAAAATTAAAAGCACATATATAAGTAAAAAAAAAGCAGACATGTCTTTATCATTTGTCTCAGTAAGAGTGCAGTTTTTAAATTTGGAATCATTTCCGTTTTCATGCAAGTGGCAACTCGGAAATTTGACAACTGTCACCTATGTTTATTTCGATTATTAAAAAAGGAGCGCTTTTCGAAAGCACAACGCGTTATAATTGTGAAAACTCATTACAAAAATGGGGAAAGTTACAGCTCGAAAGTGCACCTTACGGGTCAACGATTCGAAGAGTGGTCAAAAAATTTAAAGAAACTGGGATGGATATATAAAAATATATAGAAATCCTTTGCGTCAACATACCGGTCGATCTGTTAAAAACATTACTGTTGTTAACGAGTGTCGCCGAAAACATCAATTCAGCAATCGTTATCAACAAACTCAACTTTTACGAAGCACTACTCAATGAATTTTGTCAAAAGACCTCCACCTTCATGCGTACAAACCATCAGACCATGGAAAACGCCGGCAATTCATTCAATAATAAATGTAGTAAAGTGAAGTCAATGTCAATTTCGCATTTCCATCTGAATGGCTACGTGAACATACAAAATTGTCGGGATATACAAAAATTTGGGGCTCATAAAATCCTCATGCAATCTATGAGAAACAAATGCACCCACAACCAGCAACTGTCTAGTGCGGATTTTGGTCAGGCGGCGTGATTGGGCCTTATTTTTTGAAGATGAGGCCGAAATTGCAGTGACTGTGAACGGCATTTGTTACAGGAAAGATAACAGAGTTCTTGTGACCTCAACTGGACGGCATGGATGTGCACCAAATGTGGTTTCAGCAGGACGGCGCTTCCTAACAAACCGCGCATGAAACAATCGACTTAATGCAGCAACGATTTCCAGAACACATTATCTCAAAAAGTTGTGATGTCAACTGGCCACCACGATTTAACACCGTGCGTATTTTTTTGGGTTTTATGAAATCTCGGGTATATGCAAATAAACCAGAAACAATTCCTGAGCTCAAATCAGAGTTCAAACGCGTCATCAGTGAGATACAGCCACATCTCTGTGTAAAACTCATAGAAAATTTCATGAAAAGAGTAATAGCCGGTCATCAGAGCCGTCTTCTTTACATTCCAATAAAAAAATCACAACTCTGTTACAAAATACGTGTTTTTATTTTAAAATAAAAAGTGCCCCCTTACTGAGACACTATACGATTTGAGTTCTGAAATGGTGTTGTGGGTAAAGTGTAGAAGTAAGTGATTTTGATGTTTTATGTCTGAGAAATTAATGTGGTCATTTAGTAAAAAATACAAATCTATAATATTTTACTTTATTATCGTTGATGAAGTGCAATAGGCAAACGTTATAAAATAAATGCCTTAATGGCATGGCGTCTCTGACTTAACATGCCAATGCCATGCCTTACATGCCTAACCCTCCTTCTTGCGCAGACGGCTAAAAATATACGGTTTGCAAACATTGTGCAAAAGACTTATCTGGTTTTGGGTTTCTTAACGTTACATGCGTACTGAGCGATGATAAACAACTCAAAATAACTGAGTCAAATACGTAATATTATATTAACACTTATTTATTATTTCGTCGATTTTTAAAGAAAGACAGAAAACTTTCATGTATGTCTGCACTACTTATTTTATTGTTGTGTTGTCAGTCCATGCAAGTCTTACTGTTTTAGGAAGCACCACGTTGAGATAGTCAGTAAGGCATTGACTTCCCCCCCCGGGCTGGGCGTAATCTGTTACGCTGATGACACTTTGGTCACGGCTCGGGGGGCGAACTTTCAGGAGGCGGTGCGTTTGGCCACCAGAGGAGCCCCACTGGTGGTCAGGCGCATCGAGGCGCTGGGCCTGCGGGTGGCCCTGGACAAGACGGAGGCCCTTCTATTATTCCATGGGCCCGTCGTGGTCCGCCCTCTGGCGCCTCAATGATGGTCAACTCGGTTCTCGTACCGGTTCGGGCCCACATTAAATATCTGGGCCTGATCCTTGACGTGTGTCTTCTCTCTTCGACGAGCACTTTCGGCAGCTTGCTCCAAAGCTGGTCGGCGCTGCGTCCGCCCTTGGGCGACTTTTGCCCAACTTGGGAGGACCCAGCGTCGCAACAAGACGGCTGTACACGGGGGTTGTTCAGTCAATGGCACTATACGGTGCACCGGTGTGGGCGTAGGCTCTGACCGCCCAGAATAGGGCACGCCTCTGGCGTCCTCAGAGAGTTATGGCGGTTAGAGCCAAACGCGGTTACCGCACCGTATTACGTACAGAACACCCCCGTGGGATTTGGAGGCGGAAGTGCTCGCCGAGGTCTATCGGCGAACGGCTGATTTCCGGGCGGTTGGTGGCAGTCGGCCCCCGCCCGAAGAGGTACGCGAGTGGCGTGAGGCCGCACGCCGAGCCACAATGGTTCGTTGGTCGTCCCGGCTGGAGGCTCCACGTGCTGGCTTTGCCGCCGTGGAGGCGCTCCAGCCGGTCATTGTCGAATGGGCAGGGCGGCAGCACGGGACTCTTTCCTTCCGACTGACGCAGGTTCTTACCGGGCACGGCTGCTTCGGGAAGTACCTGCACTCGGTCGCTAGGAGGGAAATGAGCCCCATCTGTCACCACTGCGACTGTAGTGAGGACTCGGCTCAGCACACGCTTGCGGTTTGCCCCTCTTGGGCGTCGCAGCGTCGGGCCCTCACTGCAGTCATCGGAGAGGATCTGTCGCTACTGGCTGTTATACGCTCGATGGCCAGTAGCGACAGTAATTTTACCGCGGTTTTAACCTTCTGCGAGGACGTTATCTCGCGGAAGGAGGCGGCGGAGCGGGCCCGGGAGGACGATCTCCATTCGGACCTAATCCGCCGCCGGCGAACCGGGCGGCGGAGGCGCGCCTACCAGCGCCTCATGCCGCCCTGAGTGTGGCCGCGAGGGGGTGACGTCCGCGTGTGTCTGGACGCCGCCTTATTGATAGGTTACCCGTAGGTGGTGCCCGCATAGTGCGAGCAGGCGCTAGGAGGGGTCCGGATGTCTTAATAAAGCTGTTCCCGGATTCCTCCTATTTTAAGCGCAGTATGGCACACCGTGCGGTTTTAGTCGGTTCGATTCCGACACACTGTTCCACCGAAAACCCCGGTGGGATGACGGCCCGAGGGGGTTTCCACACAAAAAAAAAAAAGTCAGTAAGGCATAAATCGATGTCGACTTTTAATTATTAGTTTTTTAATAAACTGTAAGATATAACATTTAATTACATCGGCCGTTGATCAGACAGCCAAAACATGTATTAATTAACCGAATATTCTGGGTTACTATTGATTTTTTTTTAATTATTTTAAAACATTTATTTACACTATCAATTTTCCATTTAAAAAAAAATATCGTTAATCTTAATACAGTTATTTTATAAATCAGTGTTCAACTATTATTTAAATGTCCTATCCATGATATTTATTAGTTTCTAAGAGTATTTTTGATTTTTAGATTAAATTTTTCCTACTACCTTTATTATATCAAATATTCCAATAAATTATATACTTAAGTATGTACGTATTTATTATCTGTTGTTCACAAATAAGATGTAAAGATGTCTTGTGCTTGATTGTTTTGTATGAGCTTACTTAAATATAGTTTCAAAGACATTTTTTCTTTCATTTAGGATTGAGATAATCTAAAAGAACTGCAAAAATATCTAATGTGACGAAACACTTTCGTTTTGTAAATAGCAAATTGATACCGACGAAATGTTTTTCAGAACGATTTACTAAGGGTAAAATTGGAAATAGATGAAAACAATACTGTTTTTCGTGGTACTTTCGGACTTGACGACGCAATTTATCAATGACCGCGTTGGTGACAGGTGCGCCACACCTTTCAGACTTAATTATAAGCAATTATATGATATGTATAATTTATATGAATTGACTTCATGCTTCAAAACTAATATCTTTATTTAGATTATAATAGATAAAGAGTAGCTTAGTAAGGACTAGTATTTTAAAATATAAAGTGGGAGTAATGTCACAATTGAGGCGGGATATGATAGACTACGCTCAGGCGTCAGTGTCACAACTGATGCCAAAAGTATTTGCTATGCTTTTCAAATATTAAGATAACTACCAGCTTTTTTTTAAACTTGTAAAACAGATACTGATAAGTTTTGACAACAAAATACATACAAAAATTTCGTGTAGTGCTATTATTATCTATTATGTTCTATTTAATACTATGACCATCTAAAACATGTTTGTTCAGTAATCCACTAATATTCAGTCTGATAGAAATATAGCTTAAATTTAATCAAAGGATCAGTTCGACAATTACTTCGTCTGCAAATCTAAGATATGTTAAACGCTCATCTATTATTATTAATTTCCAACTATCACCAGTCTATCGTTCATCGTACTTCGCCAAATAAATTATCCTCCACGTTTCTTATTAAAATAAAATAAAACACCACAGCAACAGTCAGGTAAGTTTATTTTAAAAGCATATTATTTTATATCAATCATTTCTTACAAATATTATCGACTAGATCGACTAGAATTTTATAATGATTAGTAAAAAAAAATACAATCAAATATAATACATGTATGTAGGTAGCCTTATAATGTTGTAGAGCCATGCTTAGGCACGAATGGGCCAGCTCGGCACTACTAACCACGGCATCACAAAAAACCGGTTGTGAAGGAACACTTGCGTTGCATTTTGCCAAAATAAGTGAGGTTTCCGGACATCCAGCTCCCCTCTCCTTATTCCTCTCCCCGGAGCTTCCGTCATCCCCGTCTCTTTCCCCTCTCCGCATCCCCTAATCCCTTTTCACTCTCAAAGGCGGGCAGCGCACTTACGACTCTCCAGTTGCAGGTGTCTATGGATGGCGGGTGTCACTAACCATCAGGTGACCCATCTGTTCGTCTGCCCCCCTATAATATAAAAGAAAAATGTGTGAAAAGATTCTAATAATTAGGCTCATCATCACGCTCAAAAATTTTTTTAGAAGATTTGTTCAGATTTATGCTGCCAGTTATGAATGTAACGTTCCCAGTTTTTAGTATAGAATTTTTTTCGCGGTTGAGTCCTATTGCCATATACCTAGATACTTATTTTATTATCATTAGATGTTATCAGTATAAAAGTGTTCTTAAAACAAAAAAATAGAATAAGGTTTGAAGAACTTTTGAAATACAGATGACGTGTGACAGAAGTAACAGATATGCTGTTTTAAAATAAAAATAATACTCAATAATCACACCCCCCATAATACACTAAACTAATGAAAAGGAAAAGGCTGGTGATTAACTAAATTGGTGATTATAAGGTCTGGTGATTATAAGGTATTATCTAATTTAACGTTAATGTCTTGCTAAATGTTTCGTTTTGAATATTTTGCGGATTCCTTACATTACGCTTGATTTATGTTCCTAATTATGTAAATGAGCTTAACATTAAAAGCAGCTAACAGACACGTTCAAAATTTTACGTAATTATAAAAAATATTTATGGAGTTGTTATATTTTAATCAAATTAATATTTTCTAAGTGATCTTGGTAAACGATAAGAATAATTTTATTTGTATATTTTTTTCAGAACATTCATTATTTTTTTTTTGGTTTATTATATATAATCATTCGTGGGTTCGATTTACACACAGGACAAACGTTTGTGTGATTGATAGTTGTTTCCAGTTTGGGCGTCCGTTGCGTCCGTTGATCGTATGTAAGTCCTCCGAGAAACAGAAATAATTATTCCTATTGCAGGAGTTGTCTTTTAACAGAAAACAGTACGATGTGAACCCATGCTAAAGTTGTATAGAAGTACCTCAGAAAGCTTATTTTTATACAGCCATTAGTTCAGCAATATGAGAGGTAACTATCTTAATAGCTATGAGAAAAACCTTATAAGTGCCTATAAAACTACAGATCCAACGATCGAATCCTGGGTTGGTTACAATGTAGGTTACGATGTAGTTAACTCTTTTGAATAAAAAATAATTTTGAAAATTGGTTGATTGATATAATTGATTAATAGATTAAAAAGTTAAAAAAAAATATTAAAAAAGATAAATAGAGTCGATCATAAAACCTCCTCCTTTTGTAGGTCTGTTAAAAACGGACTTTGCTTGTACTGAAATATTTAATTAAAAAGAATAAAAATACATATTTAGTTTACTGACGCAACCACCGATTAATAGCCTTTTCTAAACCCTGTACTAAATAACTACATTAAAACCCACTTAATATGATCACGCTTAATACGATTTCCCCTAAGTACACGTACGATTTACACTAACTGTATTACGTCAGTCCTGCAACTGGGAGGTCATTCGTCATCCTGTTTAATACGCCATCTATACGAAAATAGGCCCTAAGTTATGATGATGAAGGTAAAGAGGAGTCTACTCTGATTTTGTCTAACGCCCAAGCACAGTCAGTTAATTAACGAATGCATCTTCTTTGGGTGAAAGCGACAGACGCACTGCAAAAGTTAAATTACATTGAAATTACTAACGTATCAAAATCTCTTCAAAACACAGTTAGCGCTTACTTTAAGTAATGTCATTAAAATAAATAATAATACACTATGATGTAACGCAATTTCAAAATACAATAATATTATACTATAAAATAACCTGTTAATTTTGGTTTATATTATAATACATTTAATTTTCCCTATCCGGCAGATTCCCGCTTAATATGCGTTTATGGCTGGGTCCCTATGAATCATCCTAAACTTGGTTTAGTGCCTTAAATTTCACTTACATACATATATATTATTAAAATATACATAAGTAGCATTCATCTCTTTTCTATCACGACAGTGGACCAAAACATATTTTACCTTTAAAGCGTAATGTAATTTTCAAATGTTCTATTTTGCAACGTAAACATGATTCATTTATAATGATGCAAACAAAAAGCATTTTTCACAATTTACATAAAAGGTCCCTTCTTTACTTATATATTTCTATTGCCTAACCTATTTTTTTACAAAATAATATGATTATGATTATATATACGTATATATACACACGTAAATACCGAGTAAATTGTACTTAATATGCATTTCTCATTTCTAAATTTAGATTATAGCATAGAGCATATTGTTATATTCAGATTTAGTTTTGAAATTGAAATATTGAAATACGAAACAAGAAATATTTGAGATGATTCTCAAATAAAACTAAATATTTATCATTATTAGTTATTAGTTTAGAATAGAATATAAAACTTTAACCGGCCATTTCTGAAAATATTAGTTATTCCATAAAGATTGATAATAATATTGTCTTAATAGTCATTTTACAACCAAATGTCGAAGACCTATTGTTTTATGTTTTTAATTTCTTCATAATCTATCCGGCATAGGAGACACGGATCGTCTTGCCTGCAGTGCTTTATTGTCACAGTAAGCTCTAATATCCCCAATGGGCTGCATCAGGAAAACTGGGACGTCATCGTCACGTTTCTGCAAAAAGAGTTTACAATTAAAACAAACGATTTACGGTTAAATAAAATTAGATTTTAAAATTAATTAATATACTGTAAATGTGGCATAAAGAGGCGTACTTTTAGGTCGTGATAAATTTCCGTAATCGCTTTTAACAACAAACGCGAATGAAAATGGTGAATGTTAGGTAATATATAAAGTGTTACAGTTTAAACAAGTGAAATATATGCATCTCACATTGAGGGTAGGATTGATGGTGAGGTTGCCTTTGTTGCCTGAATAGTATAATAATTTACCAACACCCACTAAATGTGAAATAATGGTGCATGTAAGAAACGGAAAATATTGACTGTTCTGTTCTAAATTAATTATAAAATGCAAAAGTGTGTATTATATATCTTTTTACATATATGCACAAATTGTCTATTATACACATTTAGATATTCATATTTATTCTTGTTTTTGGACTAGAAACTATTTTGCATTGATGTATCACAATTCAATATCAAAACAATATTTATAATTTTTCTTTTGTTCGATCTAAGCAAATACTTAAGTAAGCATGGTCTTCAAGTGGCCCGAAGCAAAAGTAAATTACCTGGAATAAAACTTCTCCTTCAAAAAAAGTCAACTGATGCTTTCGAGTTCGTAGAAGTATGCCCACAAGTTTATCGGATATTACGGTGTATATCTGAAAATAAAGAAATAAAGTCGGTTATTATTAAGTTCTAAAATACTTTTAGAACGTTGCTGTTTAAGTTCAGTAAAATGTCGATTAATTATACATATTAATTATGCAATTTCTTTGCTTCTTTTTTTCCCTTTTTTTTTGTAGCAACTAGTAACGTGAAAATTAACGCGGTATGTTGAAATAAAGTAAGTGAAGCTGAACTATAAAAAAAAGAGGAAATGAGAGACATATCAGTCCCCTTTCACACTTTTCAATCACCTTTGATTAACCAGCAAAATAAAAATGATAGGATTGAGAAGACGAGATTTCCTTGTGGTTCTCAGGACCAAGTTTAAAGTAGTCCTACTTTAAACTTGGTCCTGAGAACCACAAGGAAGTTTTAAAAGCTAAGATGTTGTGCAGTGCTTGTAATTAATCCCAACCCCAATAACATATAATTATTTAAATTTACAGTATGTATAATTTCTTGTCGTCTTTATAATTGAGTATCTGAAATAATAGACAAATGTTTATATACAGCTTTATAATCTTCCATATTACAGGTTAAGCTTATTGCCTTGGATTAGGCACGTTTCAAGTCTCTGTATTTCTCAAGTGAATTTATATATAGAAAAAAAGTTTTATAGTATGACGAAAGTAGGTGCTAATGTTTTGCACCTTAAGTACTTCATAGCTGCCAAAGTCTCCATGATCCAAACTTCATATCTTTTTTCAGATTTAATTTAGACGAACCTTAAGCACTACCCAAAGGATTGTTAAAAAAAATCGTTTCTCCATGACTGAGATATTGCGTCACATACACATAAAAAATCTTTCAATTTAGAATCTCCATTTTTTTTTCTGAAATTCTTTAAAAATAATCATTTACGGAGTATTTGAAACTTTCATCCGTTTTATTACAAGTAAAATAGATTATTTTCTATAATGATAATTGCTACTAAAAGAGGCTTTGCAACGAATAGATTGCTTTATTACAGGTCACTTATTTCTAAGAGATTACATTCTTTAGAATACTGATAAATTACTTTTCAACGTAACGTATTTCGTTAGCTAAGTGCAGACTCGAAATATTATTGAGTATTCTTTTGGAACGTGTCGACGTCAACTAAAAGCCGGCGTGTGACCTATTTTGCGACATTGCAAAAATATATTTTACCAGGGGATAAAATAAGAGGAAATACTTATCATAGTCTACCCATTTTAGCTTAAAAATATATAAGGTGTAGAATCAGGTCACAACTAGTCCTGATATCATATCATCTTAGTCAATTATCTTATCTGTTATAGAAATCGCTGCATATTAAGAGTCCTCATAATACATACACTAAATGCGTGCTTAATCTAAAAGTTGATGATAGAAAGCCTTTATTTAAAAAAAAACAGCAGGTCATTTTCAGAAGGCCTACTAAAACAACGATGTAGTAACTATTATTGAAGTATGTTCAAGTTATTTTTTTGATAATTATTTTTTTCTCGTTGTAGAGCCATGCTTAGGTCGGAATGGGCTGGCTTAACCGGTGCGATCCTACGGCCTCACAGAAGACGGTTTGTGAATCAACACTTGTGTTACATTCCCTGAAATTAGTGAGGTTTCCTTGCTTTCCCTATCCCGCATTCCCCCATCACTGATCACCCTCAAAAGCGGGCAGCGTACTGACGACTCGTCTGTTCGTCTGTCAATAAAATAAAAAAATCAGATAAAATTTTTAATTGATGTCTAGAACGTAATCCGTTTACTAAATGTATTTTGTGTTCATTTAATATACGGTATAATACACTGTATTTCGACACAAATTGTTTTGAAAAACAATTTGTGTCAAGTATTCTAAGTTTATTTTTGCATAAGTTTTCCATATCCATATTAGGTTGGGTTCGAAAAATAAACACATCCGCTGTTTATGTTTGCTAATTACGCGTCATTGGTACGCATTACGGATCGCCAAGGGTTGCCACATCTTCAAAATAAATTAGTAGTAACGTTAAATATTTTAGCAAGTAGTACGGTTACATCAGCATCTTTATACAATAATATATTATATTATTATATATATATATATGCACCTATGTGTAGAGAGCGCCAGAACGAAGTTTTTTAAATGGGTATAGATCTTATTTTTTTTACCTATTTAACTTACAAACTAGCAAACGGGTCACCTGATGGTGGGACTTCCGCCGCCCATGAACACTTACAACTCAGGAGTGCTGTCCACTTTTTAGGGTAGTCGAAAGGTAAGAAGGGCGGGAAAGGGAGAAGTGTAAAGAAGGGAAGTAAGAAGGAGGGGGGAAAGCGGGGAAGGGAAAGGGGTTGGGCCCTCACTTACTTGCTCACATAATGCAAGCGTTGTTTAACAGCCGGTTTTCTGTGAGGCCGTGGTAATACTTCGGTCGGGCCGGTCTACAGTGCCGAAGCATGGCTCTCCCTGTTTTTGTATGTTAATTATATTGTTTGGATTTCTATGTATAAAATTGTATAAATTAAGACTTTGATATGTTTGCACAAAGATTATTTGATTCCAACCATTGCAGTACAGTCATTGTACCATTTCGTTAACTTCTGCTTCATGTGATATATGCTTCTTCTTGTGTGGTACATTTACTGACCCATCGTCAGCAAAGAGAACATAGTTACTCATATCGCCTAAACCGTTTATATAACATATATACATATATATATATATATAAAGACGCTGACCAAGGACGATTCTTTGTGGTACACCAGATTAAGTATTTCTGTATGAGGATCTGTGACACACACATTTCTAGATTACAATGGGGCCCTCACTCAACATATAGGTATTTCAAAGAGGCTCAGTATTGAAGAATATGCCTTAAGGAAAGTCCGCCAATTAACAGATATCGATACTGCACTACAAGTTTACTTTAGTTACTTCCACAGTATCATGTCCTATGGCATTTAATTGTCGTTGCGAGCTGCATATGTAGATTGAATTTTCTTTTTTAAAAAGAAAGCTATTAGATTAATTTATAATCTAGTCAAAGACTAGATTGTGAACTGTTCTTCTCCATAGTATATCTAAGCATTGGAAGAGGCACTAGCACTAGCTTCCTGACTGACTTAGTCCGACTGGCTTATTCTCTTGACAATTTAAAACTACATATGAATGGTTTAATTGAAATAAATGGTTTTGATTTTGACACTTGGATGCTAACTTCTTACATATGCTTGAAATTTCAACACATTATTTACACTTAATGGTAATCGTATATGTTTTATACAGTTAAGTTCAACACACTGTTTAGCATATTTTTCACATTGGTTAAGTACCATATTTTGATCCATAAATTCGAAACGAACAAGTGTGATTGAGCAATAATTATTCGGATCTTTTTTATCAACTTTTTTGTATAAGGATTTAACCAGGTTTAACTACCGAATTTATTAAATGCTCTTGACATATAAAATATAGTGAACAATATAAAACAGCGTATGTTTATAGTGAAACCCTTTTTCTTTATTTGTCATATACTATACGCGTATTGTTATCAATCTTAAATCCATAAATCGAGTGGCAACCCTATGAATAAAACTAGTAAACCGATTCCAAAATTAAATCTTGGCCGTGAGTGACAGAGCGAGTCGCCATGCGGAATGTGACGTGACGTCACTACTCAGTGAGCAGTGCGTCCAATTATGTATCTCTTGTTTATTTGAGCACTTGTGCTCTATAATTCATTTCAACAAAGGAAGTGACTTAGAGTTTACTTTTATTCTACATGTAAAGATGTCGTGTTTTTGTTTAATATACGATGCGATTTTTGTACCTCATATTTTAAATATGGACACAAGATTGAAATAGAAATTTGTGCTTATAATGTTCTGTGGTCAAGAAACTTGTTATATCATGTAGTTTAGAATACGTTGATATAAACTAGGATACATTAATGACCCAGTTTGTTTCCTTTGTCGAAATGAGGTGAAATTTTGTTTTATATAATCGGAGTACATTGGTTGACAGTTGTTTAATATGTAGTGAATTAATGTGAAAGTGTGTAATATAAATATATTCAAAAAAGACAATAAAAAGTCATGCAAATTATTAAAATAATTAAATTATATTTGATGTAGTTTGTAAAATCAGTATAGTACATACATAGGTTTAAGAGTATTTAAGCGATATTAATGCAAGGCAAAGCTTAGGTTATCTAGATAGCCAGTGCAATACGTACTTCAGTTTTGGTACTTTATGCCAGTCAACCGTTCTAGGTACATAAGTATTAAAGAAATTGTGTAATTATAGAAATTCGTTTTAAAAACTAAGTACATATTTATCATATTATTTTTAGTAGCAAAATAAAGGAAAAATAAATGCAGTGAAGTTGAGTTTTAGCAATGGTTCCCAAAATATGCAATAAATTGCCAAAGATGTTGAGAAATGCATAAAATACAAATACATTAAAAAAAATGTATATTGATAATTTGGCTAATACGACCGTACGTGTTAGCAGTTGTATGACATTAGATTATATCTAATAATTATAATGAATATAAATGTACAGTAATAACATTATAATGATTCAATTATTTTGCAAAAAAAAATATATTAAGAAATTCAATTGTAATGACCCTTATTATAGTGACGTAATTGTGATTTTTCTGTTAAATTGTACATTATTATTATTATTATTTGTAACTGAGTTGATGCGATAAGACCGCCCATTGTACATTTCTTTTCTGTATGAATTTTGAAAATTTGTGTATAATGGTGTACAATAAAGTCTATTCTATTCTATTTTATTGTACTGTATTGTGTAACTTATAATTATTTATTTAACATTAACGTAATACCCTAACGTTGCATGACTAAACAGGCAGAACATGGTCTGTAACTTGTAAAAACTTAGATATTAGTTATTATTTATCTATGTTCAGCAATAAATTATTGAATTGAAATTAAAGGCACTCTTTCACTTCAATGTTACTCTCTATTGCCACGTTTTAATAATTTAAAACAAAATAGAGAATGACATTGAAGTCAAAGAGTGCCTTTTCTCATATAAAATTGGACAAATAAATAGATAGATACTCTTCATTGTACACGTAAGGTATAAGACAAAGTAGATAATAATAAATGAGTACAAAGCGACGAACAGGCGGGTCATCTGATGGTAAGTGACATCCGCCGTCTATGGACACAAGCATGTACAAAAGCGTATGTATTCCTTTTCAACATGCATTTTGTTGGTATTTTTTAAGATGTTCGAAGTTCAAACAAAACTTGAGCAAAATATATGTATTTTAATTTTAATAGTCCCTTGTTTAAAGTTAAGTAAAGTAAGTTAAAGATGTAAGCGCAAGCGTTCACCTGGGACAAATATTTGTCATAATAATGTTTCCAGGTAATGCCAAATAACGAAAATGAACGAAACAAAAATGTGTATTTGTCAAAATAATTTTAATTTAGTACTTACATACTACAAGCTTTCTTAATCATCAATAATAATCTTAAATCAAATAATTTTTTAAAGTTGATAAAAAATTGAAAGTTAAAATGTATAAATTATTGAATATCTTCAAACAGTGAGTAATAACGTCTAAATTTTAATTATCATCAACTCCTGTCTTTATTAAAATAAAATATTTTATTTCAACACTAGTTTGTCTGAAAGAGATCGCTTTTATCGATAAAATAGACCATCAAGAGTATTAATTTATAAATAGTGTGCAATAAAGAATATCCTCTGCTATTTTATTAAGCAAAAATATACTTAATTAAGATATTTAGATTATGCCAAAGTTGTGCTTTTTAACCAAAGTTTCAAATACATATCTAATATCTTTTAATAATTGTCAAACGTGTACGTACGTACATATGTCTTAAGTACATATGTACAGACGAACAGACGAGTCAACCGATGGTAAGTGACAACAGGCCCATGGACACCTGTAACTTTAGAGTAGTAAGTGCGTTGCCCATTTAAGAGTCATTAGAGCTGGAGAGGGGATGGGAGCAGAAGGGGAAGGGTAGTTGGGCCTGCTGTACTCGCTCGACAACACAATACAAGCATAGTTTGTCAACGGGTTATCGGTGAGGCTATTGTAGTACTCCGGGCAAGCCGGCCCATTCGTGACTAAGTATGGCTCTTTCAAGGTAAAAAAGAAAGAAGAGAAAAATTTAGTGAAATTGTCGATTCTCTTCTGATCAATCATATATATATATGTATATATATATATATATATATATATATATATATATATATATATATATATATATATATATATATATATATTGACATTGCTGTTGTAAAAAGTGTGTTTCAGTCAGATCACTAATTATTAATTTTCTAGAGTTTATTGGCACCGCCTATGACTAACAAAATTGTAAACTTTTTCTTTTCTGAATTTGTTTAATTAATTAATTACATCAAAAGTCAAGCAATATCGTTATAATTTAATTCAAGATTAGCTAATGAGGATTTCGAGAAAATTCGAGAAAATACAGTCCTGGAGTACGTACTGATTAATGAACGGATAATGTAGTGGACCTTTGTCTATGTCTCGAAGGGATTTAAGCTATTGTTCTCCAAAGCCAGGGTCAAAAAGGAATGAAAGAGGATGATGATTTTGAGTCATTTAAATCCTTTGAAGTATGGAACGTTTGATATCTTAAGTGAATAGGCTGATATCGGATTGTTCCTTATTTTACGTATTAGCCTTGGAGTTTTTGTTTTAGTAATTTACTTTACTGATTCTAGAATGTACAATGTCATAGAAAGAGCCATCGGTCACGAAAATAATTAAAACTGGCCGCCATTAGTTTATCACCTAAGTAATGCAAAGGAAATCCACCAAGGTAGCTAAAGATCAAAACAAATCCCAATAATAGTATAATAATAACAAAATATTGTTGTTATCCCAACGTCACTGATACCTGTCAACACTTAACACATATAATATTTGTCTGTAAATACTTAGTAATTATTTATTTTTAAACTCAAAAGACCTTGCGTCAGAACAGGGTAATTTTAGAAAACAATGAGATTTACGTAATAACACATGCTTCGCAGGTGAGTTGCGGAAATGTTAGTCACATGAAAATTAGAACAGCAGGCTAAAATAGATGTCACAAAACTCATTAAATAAGGATACTTAAAAACAATTGTTAGTTTCTTTTACTGATTTTCTAACAAGAAGAAAATATAAATAATTGAAAGATGCGGTACAAAATAACGATTACGAAGTTCAATAACATGGGAAAGGAATTAAGAGTGGCAATTAAAAAAAAATCTAGTAGAATTTTGGTATAACGTGATAGATGATACGGACTACTACTTAATTGTGGTTTGTATCAAATTAAATATTTCCATTACTGCATGGAAATGCCTCACACTTTTTAAAAGTGCTCTATTTAAATTTATCGTCATTATTTTAAGAAAATAAGGTAAAGATTAGCAAATAATGAGATGTTGCATAGCTTGCACAAGACATTTATTACGACGCTTCTGGAGTAAAGGAGCTCGCATGTAAAGAACATCATGTTTTTTTGAGCAAGTACTCACGTAGGGCTAGTAGTAATCAGAGTTCAATTTAAATAAGACCGCAGCTGTTTCGAGATTAGAGATTTCAAATAGTAACTCAAATGGTCAGTGTTACTGAATGATTAAAAAAAAAGTGTATGAGTGACTTTACATAAGCATATTTACATAATACACATGCTTCTCAAGTGTGTTGCGAATAGTAGATGTAACCAAAACCGACAATCAAACAAAACAGTATATTTTATTGATACAGGCAACAGTTTTAACATTAATTAACATTAATATTATAAAGTACTAACTGTTAAGCTTATAAATATCAATAGATAATATCTTGTTCAAAAGCCTTTATTAGATGGGAAACGGGTGCACGCTATATATGTTAAATGTATATATATAATACTTAGACAACCTTTCTCTATATTTTAGCTTAATCTTAAATAAACAGGGATTTATTATCTTAACTTATTATATTATATACTTATTATTATAATTATGTTTATTACGATGATAATAATTTACGATTTACCATTATAATATTTTCTTCGATCAATCTCGACGGCGGGCCGCTTTGCTATCTCCGTGTAAAAGGTTTTAAAAGTAACCTGTACATGTCATGGTACCCTAAGTCCCATTCGCTTACTTCGAACGACAAGTAGACGTGACGGTGACTAGACGTGGTGAGACACGACGTCAAGGTAATAAAGCAAAACAGGTATCTTAGATTGAGGATGCTACGAGACGAAGTAGCTATTTCGTCCAGTCAGTTCAGTTGATGGTTTAGAGATCACCATTAAATTTAATAAAATAAATTGGCATTAAATTATTCTTACCGTAAACAGTTCTCCAAAAGGTATAACCTTGCTGGCGCTCTGTAGTTCAGGAGGTAGCAGGCTCTTGCAGGGAGCTTTACCATATTCATTGATGATTTCACACAATTCCTTCATTTCTGAACATACTCTCGCTTGAGCTTCTGCACCTCGATACTCGGTCATCGAACCGGGAATAGGTCTAGAAAATAAATACTTTTTTATTTGTAACGGACTTTACAATATTCATGTCAATCTTTCTTGAAGTAAATGTCTCTTTAGACAAACATAAATAGATTTAATAACAGACAAGTGATATACATATACATATTTATAAATATGGTAAGCCTGTGTAGCTATGTATAGATAATCTATAAGGCTATTTCCAAATACGGGCGCTACTTTGCCAAGAGATATTGATAAGTGATGGAGTATTTAATTAAATAAGCCACTGAATTTGTACAATTTTACCGACTTAGTTTATAGGTTTTTACTAATAGTTTTATATTCTTAAAAGTCTAGACTACCATCCAAATACGTTTAAAATGTCTTGCGAACCTTTGGGGAGAAAAATTTATAGCCGTCCTAGGACTCTGGGAATCAATTTGATCCATTAATTTCCCTGTCTTGTCTATCGATCACAGAGTGTAGAAACTTAATCTTAAGTACCAACGGAATAATGCCATTTAACTTAATGCTCTCCGCTAATCTTATCTTAATAGTGGCTAAGACCCTCATTAGAGGAGTGTATGTCCACGATAAGTGTAGGCCCAACTTTGTTCAATCTACGAACAATATATAAACCTACATAAATTAATGTTTAAAAACCAATATTGTCTGATTTTTTAATTAAAGGTGCGTTTGAAGTTATTTGCAACTGCAATTGATTTCCAATCAATACACATACGGATAAATGGGAACCTTGTTATTGAAAACCGCACTCCGTTTAAGGTCGACGTTTGACATTATAATCAGAGTAACCTTGTTATGTTGTATAATAGGTCAGACACATAAGCTAAAAGGGTTTTTGTACTTTGTACTTTCATTGTACCTTTTTTTAGTAGTGATATGATACGAAGTATTCATTTACTAAGGCCCTACAGGCTAGTGTTTGCGTCATTCTTCATCGGAGATGTGGCTAAAACATTACCTTAATTAACCAAAGTTTTCATACTTTGTTCTAATTGCTATTTCTAGTCGGAATATGAATAACTGTATACGGTTCAAAATGTTATCAGAATTCTCATAACTTACTTTAAAATAACAATACTGCAATGATAGTTATTGCTTACCTACATAAACTGAAAATTATATATTTATTATGTCATATGAACGTCTGTGCACTGTCTGTGTAGCAAGGAAGTCTTTAATATTTTCTTCACGGTTTTAAAAGAATCATAATCGGACACCTTCCTTCTTGAAGGTCCTTAAAATCACCGAATAAAATAATGTTCTTGTAAGTCTACCTGCATTAAACGAGCACAAACTACACTCGGAATGAAGACAACAAACGTGCTAAACGTTAGTATTACCCTCCTTTTCTGGTAATATTAATAATTTATATTATATTACCAGATATAATATTTTAGTATTATATTTATATTCTATGAAATCACTTTTTAAACAGCATAGACATTAGAATATGAAATTAAAGTAAGTTAGGTTTTAATGAGTAGGTACATGATATAACTGATAAATTTATGCAAACATGTGTTATTAAAGAAAGTTGTTCATACATTAGACCCAAGTAATTTATTATTAAAAGATACAACACTGACTTAAACATTAGTACTTATCTGTAGATACACGCTGATCAACTTTTACATATCTTAATGAAATTGAACTTCATATCTTCATATTAACATGAAAATATTATATACTAAAGCATATACAAAAATATATTATAGGTTACTTCTTATAGGTATATTTTTTGGTAGTTATATAAAGCGAAAAATAATGTAGATAACTACCTATAAGAACATATATCCTACCTACCTGGATATAAGAAGACATATCCAAATAAACAATTGGTGACCGTGACAGGATTAGATTGACCTGCGTGACTAGATTGACCTACATTCTGTTAATGGTGGAATATGATATCGCTATAAAGATTACCCTAAGTTCTGGTTCTGTGCAAATAATTAAACAATGTATCTCCCCAGTTTGGTATTATGTGTATCAGTACGTTGTATGGGAGTTATTGTTAATTTCGGTTGGTAGTTCCAGGTCGCAAAATTTTATGTGTAGTCAAATGACGTAACGTCCGCGGCCATGGGATAAATGATAGAAAAAAAGGACTTGTATTAACAAATATTGACAAACGATTGAAAATATGTTTTTTATTTATTATTTATTTATTCAACTCACTGTCGACTGAATTAATTAATTAATTACATTTCAACACATAGCTTTTATTGGCTTTTTTTATAACATATTTCATACCAAATGAGCAATCAAGCGATTAATATCTATTTTCTGCTAATAACACTAATTAGAAAAGTAAGTGGGTAGAACAAAATTATGTTTAGTAGATACGATGACCTTATACTTTTTTTATTTGGCTCCTCTGATATTTTGAATAAGGATTCAATTATATCAAAATGATAAGTCGTGGGGCTTGAATGCTTTGTGACTAATGTAAAATTAACATTATGTGAAATTCCGTAGTTTATGATAGCACTCTTTAGTGATTACGATAATAATACTAGAAGTGCGCTTAAATTATGGTTGGCAAACTGTTGGCGTTTGAAACGCTTCTTTTTTTTTTTTTTTTTTTTTATATTAGCCTTCCATAGTGACTCCACTTTGCCTGATGGAAAGCAATAGGTGGAGTCAAAGAGTGGTGGTCACCATCCTCATTGCATGTGTAGTCAATGCAGCATGGTGACCCACACTATGGCGGCCTGGTGAGATGCTTTTTCACGCCCCGCTTAAAAGACCCGGGATCATAGTGGGAAGGAAACACGTGCGCTGGTAGAGAATTCCAGGCTTTTACCGATCGGCACAAGAAAGAAGAGCCAAACCGTTTAGTTCGGGTACGTATATTTTCGACGCACAAACGGTGACTCCTCAGGCCAGCACGTGTAGTCCTGTAGAGGAAGGGAGAAGGTGGGACCAATTGGAAGAGCTCATCAGAACACTCCCCGTGATGTAGGCGATAGAGGACTGCCATAGAGGCGACATCTCTTCGCAACTGCAGAGGCTCAAGAGACTGGGTGATCTCAGGACAGTCGATAATGCGGACTGCGCGCCGCTGCAACCGATCGAGAGCGTCAAGCAAATACTGCGCATAGCCGTCCCAGAGATGAGAGCAGAACTCCACGCAGGAGCGAACCTGGGTCTTGTACAAAAGACACAGTTGCTCGGGCGAGAAGAACCGTCTCACCTTGTTCAAAACGCCGAGCTTACGCGAGGCCGCCTTAGTGACACTCTCGATGTAATTGCGCGGATTGAGATCCCGGCAAATATCCATACCCAGAATACTAAGCCTATCCTGCAGTGGCAGTTGAGTGCTCTGAAGAGTAGGAAGGGGAAGGAATGGAGACTTTTTGTTAGAGAACACACACGCTTGTGTTTTCTTGGCGCCGAACTCGACCAGATTCTCACAGCCCCATTGGGAAATGCGGCTCAAGACCCGGTCGAGCTCAGCGACAAGCTCCTGTCGTTTTTCCTCAACGTCTGCCAGCTTGGCAGTAGGATGCCCGAAATATCGCCCGTGCACTGTACTGTCGTCTGCATAACAATGTATATTGCCAAGGGCCAACATGTCATTGATATGCAGAAGAAACAGCGTAGGCGATAGGACGGAGCCCTGAGGTACACCAGCGCTTACCTCGTGGAAGTCTGAGGCCGCGCCGTCGCAGAGAACCCTAATGCGGCGCTTTTCGAGGAAGGCAGCAACCCAGTTGCAGAGTTTAGGTGGCAGACCAAATGCAGGAAGTTTGGAGAGAAGCGAGCGGTGCCACACCCTATCGAAGGCCTTGGCAATGTCGAGGCTGATGGCCAAGGACTCCCCATGCCTATCCATAGCCTCACCCCAAAGGTGTGTGACGTACGCTAGAAGATCACCCGTGGATCGGTTCGGCCTAAAACCATATTGCCGATCATTTAACAAGGAGTGATCCTCTAGGTGGCGGATTAGTTGGGTGTTGATGATCCGCTCGAACACCTTACAGAGTATGGAAGTGACGGCTATAGGTCGGTAATTGGCTGGATCGGAGCGGTCGCCTTTTTTGGGAATGGGTTGAACATTCGCTTCTCTCCAGGCCTCCGGAACAATTCCTGAGGAATAGGACAGGCGATACAAGCGCGTTAGTACGGGAGACAACTCAGGTGCACAGTTCTTAAGAACCACCGCCGGAATACCATCGGGTCCACTGGCTTTCCGGACATCGAGTGACCGAAGCTCCGCACGGACATCCCTCTGCCGGATGCGAATATCCCGCATTGCGGAGTCGCAGGACGCAATGGTGGGCGTGTGCGCGCAACGGTCATCGATTCGGGAGTTAGCCGCAAAGAGGTCAGCTAGTAGATTCGCTTTCTCTTGCGGCTCGTGGGCCAGTGATCCGTCAGGGTAGTTCAACGGCGGCAGCGAAGGTTGGCAATAGTTGGACTGCACGGCTTTGGCCAATCGCCAAAACTTACGGCTACCCGTAGGGTACGCGACGAGTTCTTGACCAAACCGTGCAATGCGCTGGGCATCTGCTCTGATGTAAGCCCTCTTGCATTCCCTAGTGGCTCTGTTTAGTGCTGCTTTTAGGCGATCAATGTCTGGGTCACAATGTGCGCGGGCCCTGATCCATGCGCGGTAGGCCGACTGCTTTCGAGCAACGGCCCGGATGCACTCGCGATTGAACCAGGGACGGGTCTTCGTGCTGGCGACTTCACTGTAGGGGATATAATACTCCATACCGACAGTGATTTCGTCAGTCACGGCAGACACACTTTGCGACAGATCCCTATCTTTAAAGCAGCGTTGAGCCCACGGGATGGATGCAAAATATTCCCGCATTCCATCCCAGTCTGCTGACTACTCCATCGGGGATTTAGGTGTTAGTGTATATACATATGTATGGATTATCAATCACAAGAATCACTGGAAGTAGTTTTATAGTAATAAGATATTGTTATTTATTTTATTAAGTATTTAATTGGTGGATCAATGAAAGACTGAGATTGGACTACTCCCAAACGAATATATAAAAAGCGTGTAAAATGATATATTACTAACTTGCCATATTCATCCTTTGAGAAAGTAGGTTTCTGATTCTTGTCAAAATGTCCGCTGAAGGCAGTAACTTTTTGTAAGTCACTGTGTGCTTGAGCTTTTGTGTCGAAAGCCGATATAAGGTCTGTTAGAGATGAACTCTGTGGACAAACAAATATAATATATGAAAAAGTACACACTTCTTTTTAACTTGAATAAGGGCAGAGCTTGAAATGCTAGTTAATGTTGAGTCAAGTAGATTTATACGAAAAGTCTGAGTGAAACAAATGTAGGCAGAACAAACAAAACGACTTTTTTTGGATTCTTTTTATTTAATACGTAATAGTATTTTTTTTTGTTGAAATTAGTATAATTTTTTTTTTGTTAAGAAATTAAATTATTTTATCATTTTACAGTATCTCCCCAATTTGGTAGGCAGAAAATTTGAGAATTTGACTTATGACTATTAAAAGTGTTATTATAATAAATAGATGAGAGATGGTATTTAAACATACGTAGATCACAATTAAAGTTTTTAGAATATGCCAGTAAGACAAGCAGCCGTTGAAGAATTTATTTAAATTTCGAATTAGGAACTCTGTGGGAATCTGTTGATGTGTAATGAATTCATATGTCATTTGTCTTCTTTTTTTTTTCAAATTGGCGGCAATTAAGAAAGTATCTGTCGTGCATCGAAATTTGATGAAAAAAATCGATTTGACTATAGAACATATTTGCTCAATAATTTATTACGACTTTCATTCGTCTTACTCAACAAAAATGTTACAATATACTTCAATTGACATTTCATTATGAAGTCTCATCTTGTGCCAATGTTTACAACTTGTTTGAAGAGTTTAAATGTGGTCGTGGTCTTACTAGTCTATTCTAAAAACTTTTAGTGTGACCCTCGTATAATACGTTTATGTAATTCTTAAGCATTAGACTCAACTATCGGAGTATAGTTGAGTGTAATACTTAAGAATTCACCTGGGTCAAAACATTGTCACTGCAACATATAGTATAGACCAATCAATGGATTATCTTTTTTTCATTCGATCTCATTACATGCCGACTCGTGAGCTCGTGATAATTAATCAATTGTATTTATTTATTTTGGAAAATACACATTCACATAGATGATTACAAATAAAACATTTAAATAAAGGAATACATTTGTGAGACCAACAAAATTTGCCACATAATGTTTCAACACATTTTTTTCAATTATTTATTATATAAAATTCGTCTGGGTAAGATGAAGGCATAGTTCTTCTTACCCAGACGAATTTAAAAGAATTAAAATGAAGTTATTAACTCACTTAAAAGTCTAAATGCTCAAATGATTTACCTTTTGTATCACAAGCCTTTTAATTTTTCCCGAAGATATTGCAAACATGTATATATCGTGAAAGTACCGGTTATAATTATTAGTGAAACAGTAAATGTAGTTTGTGTTCGTGCCTCTCGTCGTGCTAATGGTCTAGGTACTATGTAACATAATTTATTTAAAATGCCAATACAGTCATATAAATTGCTACGCAAATCAAAAAGAAACACTGTCTCCAATAAAGTACGTCTACTATTAAGGCAATGCAAGTTATACCTTTTAAGTAAAATATAAAAAGTTGTAAAACGCCGGTAACAAATGGCTCTCAAATGTTTACTTTGATCCTTCTCAATGTTTTCTATATATTTGTTATATAAGGAATTCTACTTTTCTTTATCTTCACTTCACTTTTGATCTTTACTATGTACGATCTTATTAACCATTTATATAGGTGTATGGGCGTTATTCACGATATTATCAATGTGTTAATTGAAATGGAGTTTATCATTTAGAAGAACACCCAGATCACGAATCAGTGATACTCTGAACAGGATTGCACCAATAAACTTTCGAAACATATAAATGCCTTTTGTTTCCTATTTTATTAGTTCATTCGAAGAAAGTAGATGCATTTTGAGGCATAAATATTATGGTTAGATAAAGTATGCTTAACATTTGATTGGCTTATGTCATAAATTTGTCAGCCTTCATAAATTTGTCAGCCTTCATAAATTTGAAAGCCTTCGGCTTCTAACGAAATATTTTAGTAGGTTAAGCTTATTTTAGGTTAAGATTATTATATTATTATGAAGTGAAATTGTGAAGAAATATTTTGCAGTATACGCTATTCGGAAAATAATAAAATATATTTCTTTCTTTATTAAGTATTAACTTCATTTTAGCCTTCTTTTATCTCTTGAAGGCTTTGGATTTTTACTCGAATTAACAGTCACTATAATTAACTGTTATGAAAAAGTAAGGCAACTTATTCCAATTAAGCAATTTTAGACCTGGCAGCATGGTATCTCGTAGTTTGTTACTAATAACTGTTTTTTTTTTTGTATTATTCTAAACCATTCTATGCTGTTTCATATATGTAAATCTAAATTATAATAAGCGGCGGTACCACAATGGTTAATGCGACCCATTTGCAATTAAGCAGTTGTGGGTTTCGACGTCACCCAGTATAATAAAATCACTATCTACATTAATTCATTTAAAACACAAGCACTTACATTACTTAAAGATTTTAACTCAAATAAAATCGAGTATGATAACAATAATATATAGCACCAAATTATGTTACACCTGTTACACCTAGAGAACAAACAAGTATATGCCTTTCTTTAGCACTCCGGTTCACTAAGTATTAGACGATCTTGCTTTTCTTATGCGAAATTGGCAAACGAGCTGACTTGCCACCTGATGACTGCCGCCGCCCGTGGACACCCACAACTCAAGAGTCACAAGTGCGTTGTCGGCCTTTTAGGTAGCAGTACGCTCTTTTCTTGAAGGTTTGAAGGTCGTATCGGTCCGGAAATTCCTCTGAACTTTCCCCAGGGTGCAAGCGATAGAGAATGCAGAGTGAAGCTACATCTCTACGTCAAGGTATCAAGCCGATCAGAAATATCTTGGCAATTGATAACGCGAGTCGAATGCGGTCAAGAGAGAGAAGCTGATACTGGGGTGTACCTGCATAGAGATGAGAACAGTATTCCATGTGCAGCCGAACCTGCGTCGATACTAGTCAATACTAGTGATATGTGGTCCATGTTACTATGAGATTTGATGTCGTGGTTTTTGAAAAGAGGTTCAACAGATCCTTAAAGAAGAGTTGGCTTACTGCTTTAGTCAATGGTTTCATCGCATGTGATGGTGCCTAGAACGGAACGGAGACTACTTCGAAAAGCAATAAAAATATTAACAGGATTGTATATCATTCCGTTTTTTATATTCTAAAAACTTTCAGTGTGACCCACGTAGATAATGTGGGTCGACATAGGGGAAGTGTTTTGGCAATAGCCTTAAAGTTATAGAGTTTTTTTGTAATGAAGTTCCTTATGGGGCATTGCGGAGGGGGTAGCCAGCAAAAAAACGTTAAACAAAAAAGCGTAAGATTTTTTTATTTATTGATAATACTGTCATCTAGTGTTTCTATTATGAACTGCAAAGAAGTTTAGGGATTTTTTTAATGATAATACTGCCATCTAGTATTTCTATTATGAAATGTAGAGAAGTTTAGGGATTTTCGTTTTAAAACAAAATGTGTTGTGTAACACTGCCATCTAGTATAAGTATTACAAACAACGGAAACTTGAACCTTTCTTTATAATAACGAACTTCGTTCCTGTCGTTCCTACTAAATTTGAAGATATTCCACCTCTAAGGTGGAAAATTAAATGATAAAGAACACACGTCAGGATCACTTCATGGCCCAAACTCCCACTTCTTTTTTCTGTTTCCTCTAATCTCACCACTCGCCTCTGAGGGTGGCGATAGAGGCGGACCTTTTCTCATAAATCTCATAGGCGGGCAGGCACAACTGTTGAGTTGGAGGTATCAATGGGCGCCGGTTGCCACTTACAATCGGGAGACATGTCTGCTCGTTTGGGCAGGCGTGAGCTTATGTATCTATGATTTAATTTAAGTGCGTAATTTTACTAGCAACATTGTGTTGAGCAACTCCTTTCCTAACCTTGGAAACTTCATTATAAAGCCAGGAGACCCTTTTCACTATCGGAATAAACACAAGGTTATTTAAAACAGGATGTGGTCACTTTACGTTGTTGAACCAGTATGGAATTTCCCTTTAACCTAACCATTAATTAATATCAAGTGCTCTACTTCTCAGCAACGCCAAATTATATTACTTACCTACAAGAGGTTCAAAGTAATGGATGTATGATGTTGCTAATAAACAACTTAGAATGAATTATTTTAAGGACATTTTTTTACAAATAAATTATTTTTACAAAATAATTTATTTGTACAAAATCCCAATCAATATAAGTGTACTTATCTATATCGCAGCCATAAACGAAACACACAGAATTTTATGACTCGTAAACATTTTTGAGGGTGTAAAATACATTAATAATACAGCTGGTAAAAGGATATTATTTAATGTAACGTCTTGTCAGTGTACTTCGTTTTACAATAAATGATCGAACTAACTTGTGTGTCTTCGACAGCGGCGTATAATGTTCTAAATATATCAGTAATGTCTTGTGTATATACATATTTGTAAGAACAACAGTTGTAAATAGTTTGTGACAACGTTTGGGGTAACGTTTAGTAGACATAATTAAGAAGTAACTTCAGGCGGTAACTTAGCACTTAGCATTTTTTTATTAATATAGATAAAAAAATAATTTATTCTACTTTATTCATAGAAAGATATGTTTTATTGTTATTTAAAGATCTTTCTGTTAAAAATAAAAATGAAAGGTTTGGATGTACTTACAAAATGTAAATTGTTCATACACCTCTGCCTATCCCTCAGGGGATTCAGGCGTGAGCGCATGTATCATGTTTGTGAACTGAAACTCTAGTGTTTAGTTTTCACTACCTACTTTAATTTCCATCCACTTACTGTTTTAATTTCCGAATTGTTTCAGTCTTTCCAAGGCTTTAGACATTTTAATTTAATTGAAACGAATATATACATTTCTAATAAATGTGATATTTTAGGGTATCTACTATGTGCTTTATGTGTAAATCCAAAATATCTACACAAACCAGTCAAAATATATCAAAACATTAAATTATAAAAGATTTAGTTTCTTGTAAATAGTTGTAAGACAAAAAATATCATGGCAATAAATTATGTTATAATAAACGGAAAACAATTTCATATTTTTGAAAGGAACATTAACATTAACAGAACACAAAATATATATATAATTTTTCTGCGTTAATTTAAACGAACATGACTGATACGATGTAACATAAAAGACAGTGGCAACTTCCAAGCTTCCAATAATTAACCACGTATTTTAATTAAAGTTTACTGACCTTTTCATATATATACATAGCTATCAAATTACTTTTTGAGTAGGATTTTTATAAGTACAAATAGGTCACATTCCGTCCGTGTATAAAAAAGACAGGGGTTATTAATTATTTACAGGGTTGGCTCTTCATGTCTAATATATAATGCATATAGATACAACACATAACTGCACTGGTTTATGATTATTTACAACTATTTTCAAATAATATTGTTATTACTTTCAACATCAAACTAAAAGTTTTAGGTTACAAAATACTTTATACATGTATGACGTACATTTGACACACAATAAGCACATGTAATAAATTGTTATTTAAAACAATCAATTCCTGATTTTTTAAAACATTTTTATTAACTTTACCTGTAACTAACTGACTAACAAACTATGTAAACAAATGTTAGATTTTTAACTCAATTTATTTTAACAAGTCGAATATATAATACTTGGAGAAGAACTGTGTGAATAGCTTTTAACAGAATTATAATGATGCTCGGTCTTTCGGCACCAGACAGTTTGAGTTATAAGTATGCGACCCTGACTTGCTTGAGCTATTGCTTATACTCCTCAATGCAACAATATCAGCAAGATCATTTTCCTTCCCTTGCTTTCCTCCCTTTCTTGTCAATATACTCCTAATTTTCAAATCGAATTCCCTATTACATAATTTTTTGTATATATAATTTAGCACCATTAGAGCATAAGACTTCTGAATTAATGTAAACAGCTGCCAATGGGCAGCTGTTTTAAAAGTAAAGCAATTTTTACACATAAGCTATTTTCGCGAACATTTAGCATACAATCTTTATTGCCAACGTTACGTTTGTAGCAAATTGTTTGAACTCATCAAAACCACTGTTTTGTCTACAATTCTATCTACGTATGAATGGATTTGTTGGAAAAATATCGAGGTCTTATTACAATTAACAAAATGAAAAGACGAAAGAATGTTATGTAAAGTAGACAAACAACAAAACACAAAAGTTGAAATCAAAGAGAATAAAATATTTACGGAGCATGTGTTGTTATTGTATTTTATTTACTAGTTAGTATTTTGTCTGGCTTTTTGTTTTATATAAGCAGTGAAAACAGTCGTAATGGTATATAATAGAAGCAGGTCGGTTCTTTTCATTATAAAAGTCTTTTCTGTTTGTAGATATAAACCCAATCACACACATACACACATAATAGCACAATCACAAATGCTATTACTCACACAGTTAGAGGCCTACGTCGAGCAGTGGACTGCAAAATAATATTTAATTAACGAAAATCATATACGCACATACGCAGTATACTAAAGAAGTTCCAAATTATAAGCAATTTAAAGCATCCTTAACCTACGGTCAGTATATGGAACGACCGGTGAGTGGAAAAGGAGAAAGTTCTGTGTCAGGATACGGCAAATGGCGTACTACCGGCTCTGCCTACTCTGGACGGGAATAAGGCGTGAGACTAAGGCATATATATGTGCATATCATGTGTTAAACTATATTATCCATATATTCACACCTTGAGATATCCTTCTTCTAGGACTTCAGTTATCCAGAGGAATAATAGTACAAGTCTGTTTGTTTGAGTGTCAAATCTCAGAAACTACATATCCGCTTGGAAACATTATTTTTGCGTTAGATAGCCCATTTGTTGAGGAAGGCCATAGGATATAAAACATTACGTTGCAAGGTTGAATCAAGGAGCGGCGCAGTGAGCAAAAACCCATTTGAAACTGCATGGTACGGCTAGTCGTAAATATTGTTTCTATCTATACTGGTATGTAACTCTTAGACAATCCTGAATGTATGGAATTACTTTGAGTAGATTTATTAATGCTGTAGATATAATTGGAGATAGGGCACGTGTTTTTTATGTAAACAATTATCTGTGATTATAACTTAAATTTCAATGGAAGTTAGTTCCCTTGTTTAGCTTTTTGAAAATTATTGCAAGTTTCTCTTTTTAATTTGAGCTAAATATGAACTACGAACTATAAATATTATATTCAGACGTATACACGTTAATTGGCATAAATTATAGTTTTATTAAAATTTTACTTTGATTTCAATGATGAATATTTTATTCATAGATTTCATAGTATTATTATATAAGTTTCGAGTATCTATTTATGAGTCAATACTACTTAAATAAATAGAAAATGTGAAATACGAGTATCTTATGTTTTAGAACATGTTCAAATTGGTGGATCTGAATTTGAAATGAGTTCTATATGTCGAAGGAACAACATAGAATATCCAACCATTAAATATGTATTCTTTATAACTTCACGATATGTAGGCAGGAATATATAGGTAACAATACATTTCAGTACCTTTTTCTCCTCTGTTTGTCAAGTGATTTTTTTTTTGAGGGTTTCGTTTCTCAAAAGGAATCCTTATAGTATAACTCGGTTATCCGTCTGTTGTATCTGTCTGTCTGTCTGTCAAAATATTTTTTCTTCGCTATGCGTAGAGACCTTCTCAGCTTCAAATATTGCTGTATGACGTACATTGAAGTTGTAAAAAATCAGAATCCTAAATCAAAACAGCTATTAAAACTGAGAATTTCAGGTAAATCAAAACCTGAAGGGTACTTCCTATGTATCTGAACCCATCTTTTTTTCTTCCAGCATAAAATATCTGAAAACTTTCATTCTTGTCTCATCATATAAAATATTGTTTTTTACGAAAACAAACTTATATTTTATTATTTATTTATTTACTGAGGTTTAACAAAAGTTGTTTACATTTATACATGAAAATAATTACACATTCAATATTGTCGATAGTAATGTAATAATTACTTACAGGCAAACAATAACATATAACAGTATTAAAATTGAAAATAAAAATATATTCAATTACAGTGGCTAACTAACTAACTGAAATCGGTAATAAGCATTTGCGTAACAACTTTTAAAGCTATGTCAAAATTCTCACAAACAAAGTTCTCAGAAATAATCGCAGCTAAAAATTTATTTTTGCTGTTTAAATATTCAAAGTGGATACCGATTAGGTCACTGCAGCTATTTACCACCTTGCACAACCCTCCTTATTGGGGGACACAGCGGTGTAATGTAAATGATTTATTATAACTGACATATGCGCTTTAAAATAACAAGCATATCTCCAAATTGTTAAAAGAAATCTAGCTAGCAATTATACCATCCGGTACCGTTATCAGCTAAACGTACATCTATGTTTAGTGTAACGAAGTGGAACGTTTTAATTAAAAATAGAATTGAGATTCTTAAACTCACAGTTTCACACCTGTCTTTTGCTTGGGAGTTACACTGCAGACGTTTTAAAACTATACCAATTTAAGGTTTAATGCGTGAGATATAATAGTATTGTTTACTGTAAACCAGCTAATCCAACAGAATGATCGATGTCAATATTTTAATGAATTTGTTTTATTTCATAGAAAGAAGAACTTGCAGTTTTCTGTTATTTCCTTTGTCGTTCACATGAAAATTTGGAATAGTACACGCTTATGACTATAATCCATCTTCCGTTTCATCCAGATAATTCCAGCCGTTCAGCCGTGATTAAGTAACTAATATCTATAGGAACGTTCGCATTTATTTAGTACATAGATTATAAAAAATATACAAAAAAGTTTTTGCTTCTTGTTAAAAAGAAAACTTCTGCACGGAAATATGTCTTTATCGTGGGGTATTTTGCAAACATACATATGACGTACACAAAGAACTCTGAGACTCGGGAACCCACGAACTCTGGCTTAGCAGTCAGGGTCATTAACCACACTGCGAAGACCAAGAAAAAAATTTAGCTAAAAACCAGATTACTTAAACTCAAAGTTTGCTCTGTCTTACAGAGGTATCTTGTATATTAAAAATTTACAGTATTATGTAAGTGATAAAGAGGTTATTTAAATCTTAACTTAGTAGTACGCCTTAGTTGTAAGTTATGTCTATGTTATTAAATTTTCTAGTATACTAGACAAATACATGTTCAGAAGATGTAGCAAGTCTCTCTAAGATATTGCAGGGTCTCTGACACTTGTCACAATATTAAATTTTAGAATAGTTACCTATTGGACGTTTTATAAATATTTTTTTTTGTCATTTTAGGGGTTACATAATAAGCTGTATCTACTGATAATGATGATAAGATTGTATTGCAGACTGTAAATTAATATTCAAAGTTTTGAGACAAGTTGCTAAAAAAAATTAATAAAATAAAAAAAGTAATATGTGTGAATGTAAATTTAGTTTTCATACTAAAAAGTTTCTTCGTACTTTATATACTAATTCTAGATCTTTTTTATTTTTTAAAAGTTTATTTACATTTAATTATGATATAGGTGCCATTTTGTTCGTTAACTTGTTGCCATCATGTGGGTAGTGACATAATCGAATCGCTATAGACATTTCGAAAGCTTAAAAAAAACGCGTCAAGTAGTTTTGACAGTCCTGAAAGTCCGAAACAGGGGAAAATTTAAGCGTGTGAAGTTAAGACTATATGGTGCATGCTTTACACTTTCCAACCATGCCATGGCCTCTCAATTTTTGCGGAGTGGCCAAAGACGTGTGTGGTCTGGTGTTCTAATGATGAAAGACACTCGTTTTCTGTCGATCAATCCAGGGCGTTTTTTTTTTTAATTTTTGCTTGAGTCTAATTAGTTGTTGGCAGTAGAGATCCGAATCGAAATCAATGTTATTGCCTGGCGGTAAAAGCTCATAATGAACGATGACCTTTCAATCCTACCATGCATGCAGCATTACCTTATTGCGTGTTGCATATGCATTTACAAGTATATACATAATATATATGTATATTATATACTGATAGAAAAAAAAATAGTTTTCATATGTACATATGAAAACTATTTTTATTTTCAACACAGTTATCTGCATTAGTATAAAAATAGCTGCATTAACTTTTTCGTACATTAAATCAATGCTATATTGATCAATATCAGTATCAGCCTTTTATCGTCCACTGCTGGATATAGGCCTCTCCTAATATACGCCAGTGAGCGGGACGGTCAGCTCTCCTCACCTAGTTTTTCCTTACTGTTCGTCGTCACTCATGATCAATAAAATAACGAAACTTAATTCTTGTTTTAGAACTCTCGTGTTCGAGTTGTTTAAGTTTTTATCTGGAACCTTGTATAGTTTCACAGTAATAGGTTATTTATATTATTCATAGCTGGGGTATGCTGCCGCGATTTACATTAAAACTGCTAAAGTTCATTCAAAGTTGTAAAGTTTTTACTGCGGCAGGAGCGTTATTTAGCTGTCAATGAAAACTAAACTAACGTAAACAATATCATAGTACTCAGATATATGTATACAGTCGCCACAACGAGATTAGGCCATAGGTATTAGAAGAAAAAGTATTAAGAAAAATCGCTTTACAAGAATAGCTAGGCTACATTTGTCATTGGTCGGGCGTCGGGTGAATGACAGAATGAATCGCTGTTTGGCCATGCGCCTGCAATGAAGCGACCTTACGTTATTTAACACTCATTAAGTTTGAATGATTGCTGTTTTGACGTAAATGAAGTGATTCATACTTCCGTCTACGTTGTTGGAGTATTCACAGGAATTTTCAGGAGACAAAATTAGGCATTGATATTAAATTAAGAAATTTTGCTCATAGATGTGCCGTGTCTTAGTAAACTTGGCAGAGATTTGTGCAGTGTAACGTATTTAATAACTCTAAGCTGACTTTAATAGTTCACGTATTTAATGCAATTCTTAGATTTAGGAATATACATTTCAAATTTAAATGTACTTATGTTAATATTACCTACAGCGTGTTTATGTCTACGTGGCTTCTTGCTATTTCACATCTAGTTAAATGTACCTGAATAAACGAACAAAGATAGCGTTGTGTAATTCAATCAAAATTTACTTTTTAAAGTCAGACAAGTACTTTATGCAGTCACGCCATTAGAGGTATTGCAGATAAGCAAAAGATTGCTACTAGACTTCTGTCATGCAATTTCAGGCCTAAATCCGCCTAAAAATTTTGGGTAGCAAAAAGAAGTCCAAAGACTGTTTAGTAACGTGCTTCGCTATTTATTGGGAGTTAGGTAGCTAGCTAAACAACAAGGTGAAAACTACTTTGATGACGACTATTCAGAAAGACACGTATTGTGGTCTACTTACTGCCGATACTTACCAGCGGAACATGACGTACCGCCTCAACATTAATAAAGCCCTGGGAAGGGGAGTTGTGACGTGGACATTTTTAATAATTATCTACCTTTAAATATGATCAAAATGCAGTCAATACTAGGCTTAAAAGTTTTTAAATAGACCATGGTAAAATAAAAAATATTATAGTTGGTTAGTCTGAAAACATTTTTTTTAAATGATCTAATCTTGCTTCTTCACTCTAATTTAGAATCGTTTGCAGTTTTTTACAATGTGTCTTTATTTAATAGTAGCAGAGAGTTTGTTAAATATAATATTTATGTGATCATAGTAGTGCACTCGCAAGAAATCTTTAAGAAGCAAGAAAGCTTTATTTGCAAATAGTTTCATAAAATAACTTCTTAAAATAATATTGTATTTATTTCTAAGTACTGATTACTAATATTGCTGTGTATTCATATTGTCCTACTTTGTGATAATCAAAACGATTTTGTCTCAAGTATTTACAGAATTTTTGGCATACGTCCATTATTCGAAAGAAAAATATTTTATTACGTGTTACATTCAAATCCTATTGTTTTTTGACGTATTAATCGCAACATTTAAATGAATTCTTTTTAGAGTGGTAAATTGTCTAAGAGAATATAGAAAACGTTTGTTATATAAAATGTATTTAATTGAAAGATGGCGCATAATAAATTCTACTTATTTGCCAAATTTCATTTTCATTACTCGGTTTCAAATAGACTTGTTTTTTTTTTTGTTTTAATACATTTTATGAAATAAATGAGATGTCGGCATTCAGCAATACGTCAACTCGTTATGTTAGAATAACAACGTAGTGACTACTGAACACGCTTGATGCGTGTGTAGTTATTAAAAGTTATCGACAACTTTCTAACATCAGCAGTTAGACACCACTCCGCAATCCAGGCATAATCACCGAGACTGGTTAGATAATCGTGCCAAAATCTATTATTACACCCATATCTTTACACTGTTATAGATAACTCCGGGGATTAGCCTAGGCCAAGAAAAATAACATACCAAGACACTAGCAAGATGTGACCTACATGTCATTATGTTTGATACACATACATCCATTTTCAAAGACACTAATGCAAAAGGTTGAAAATGTATTTGTTTTGTAAATTGTTACATACGATGAGACGTATATTTCTAAGTGTAAATATTTCAAAATATACCATAAAAAAAATACCGTCTCATCGCATTTATCTATACCATATCGGTTTATGAAAGCCGTATGAATAACGACGCGCAAAAATACTCGTACCATACTTTGGTTATTTTTGTGTTCAATGACAGTTGTTTGGTTGAACAAAGAAGTTTGAAGTAAAACGAATGGTTTCTGACGTCATGTGCAAAATCCTTAAATTGCTCGTGAGGCAGAAAGGGTATTGAAAGTTAATGGTGTTTTATCACTGAGCAAACTTTATTTTGTAAAGAACGCAGATTTATAGAATGCATGATGCAAATTAAGAGCACTGCATTTTTTTAAATGTTCGATAAGAATTCTTACTACTACAGTAAGATACGACCGATTGGTTTTACCCGGTGAAAATATTATTCTAGAAAATTATTTTATTGTAGAGTCGTAAAAAGTTTTGGTGGTCTAAAATTACATGTCCAATGAGCAATAGTTGAAGTTGAATCTGTAGTAAAAAAATTACATGTTTCGTTACCTTACTTATACATGCAATAACTCAGTTAAACAGTTTCATTTACGCTGTTTTTTCAAAGTCAAATATGTGCTACATTACTAACTAATACAAAAGTAATTTTAAATGTATTGACGATAAACCTTACGCTGTAGATATTTCTGTAAATGTTATTGTAATAACTGGTTACATCTGCATGCTATGCAAATAAGTGTTTCTTATTCTTAAAACGTATTTTCTCCTACCAATTTAAATGAATGGAGGTAAACGCAGCTAACAGATGCCAGAAAGCTTGATCACGATTATGTTATCTTAATCTTGAAAAATAGTCTATTGTGTGTCACATTCAAGGGCTGTGCTGCCGCGTTTCATTTTTGCAATACACTTAAATTCCCTAATTATAAGCAAAATTCCATGAAAATTGTAATGGATTTTCTTTTTTCTTTTTCTTTAAAATCTTATGCCTGCATTATATATTCATGAATGGAGTCATGTCATTATTTTTGGCTTACGTTAGAAAGAATGCGATCCGTCATTGTTAGTCTAGACGTAAATATATAACAAAATATGTTACAAGAAAACATCTCACATACCTATAAAAAGAGCAATCAATTAAGGTAAAGTGATTCATTTGATCGTATGTCGATGTACGGAATTCTTTGTATTTTAAAGGTCGCTGTGTTTAAGGTGAATGAAAAAAAAAGGTTTAATTTAAACTGTATACATGTATACATGTTGTTTTAATATTTGTAAAACCATTTCTTACATAAAAATATATATATTGAAAATATTTGTTTTATAATTGAAGAATGATAGAACGTTCTTTTTTTATTTTCCCCTTACAAAGCCATCTGTTTCAATACTGTTTATAAATAAAATAATATGAATACACATAAAACAAAAATATAGATAAATTACACCGTGCTCATCACACAATTATTTATCCTTGCGAAGAATGGAACTTCTGGCTCAGCAGTCTACATAGTCTCGTCTTGTAGTCTTGGACTTAGACTGCTGATTTATTAGTAAATCACCAGAAACAGTAATTAATTTCAACCTACCTACATATATTTTTGTCATTTGCTCTTTCAGTATAATTGAATAGCGAAATGATTTATTTTCTCGATTCAATCACATATAATATTCATTAAAATCAAATTATAATATTCAAAAACTTTAGAAAATCTTATTTTCAATCATATCGATTCTAAGGTTCCCGTTCTACGAATACGAAAATGTTTATGGAATTAATTGTGAATAGACTTATACACTCTAATAACATAGAACTCGTATATAGTAAAAATATAAATATTTGTTTACAAAAAATCTGGTAACGTTGGTGGGACGTAACTATCGCAATTACTCATAAACTTAACGATAATGATACATTCGTGATTTAATTGTTACCGTCCACTATTGGGTTTAATTATTGATTTACGGAAAATATGGACAGGATTTCTAGAAGATTTCGCGAGTTTTAGCATCCATCCAAGATATTACGAACTACACCCACAAGTTTATAGAGCTTTCCCCCATCTTTGTAATGTTTCCTATAACAGCAGTCTTTACATATTAAGCCGGTATACGAGTAGATTAGTTCCCTGAAAGTCGCGCTTATTGTAAAGATAGTGTATACTAAGGCATTTTACCTGAAAAGGGGTAGAAAGACTTAATATTACTCTTTATGGTTGATAGCAAAATTCCTTTCTATAAGTTGACTTTCATAATCAAAATTATTACATGAATTTACTATAGTTCTATATTTGATATATTTTCCAATTGCTTATTGACCACCAAAAATAATTATTGTAAAGCCGTGGTTATTAATATGGTATGTTCATTACAGTTGCTATGATATAAACTCTCTGTGTGCTGGGCATTTAAAAACGTGAAAAGAACTATTTTGGTAACACAACAATTTTTTTTAAAGTATTCATTTGTTTCTTTTAAATAAAAATAATCTTCTGCACTATGGGAATATTTGGAAAATAAGAAAATCAGTCTGAAAGAGGCAGGACGCTGAAGATTTGTCTTAGTTGGAGCTCAAGTAATGTAGTAGATAGCTACTAGCAGTCTCTATTGTATATATATAATATAGTCTGTTATTGTAAATTCATTATTGTGTTGTTTTGAAACCGATAAGAAAGAGTTCGCGAAGTAACTAAGCCATTTTGAAATAACCAACATTTATATTTATCAGTTCCGTATTTCTGAGGTAAACAGACAGTAATTGCGGACTCTTCATTTACATTTCTACGTTAATTTTATTTGCATAAATTTATCGACGCGATTGCTTGTTTCTACGCCAGAAAAGCGGATCTTGTAGTTGTAATTATCACGTATTAGTTCCAAAGCGGTAGTAAAAAGTAAATGCGTATAAACACAGGATTTATTTCTAGAGTAGTTTTTAACTAAAATACCTATGTGCATATCATAGTAAAGTGTTCATTAGTGCAATGATAACATATGGGATATCTCCTAATATTTGTATTATTTTATAACCTGATATTGACGTCAGCGTCGTTTAGTATCCTAAATTCTCAAGAATTCATAAAGGAACAACATACATTCCTAAAGACCCATCCGCGGTACTTACATTAGAGCTGGTGTAAGTGCCTTGATAATTTGAATGTTATGTTTACATGTTTAAGGTCCATTTTATATTGCAGTTGCCGGACGAGTGATAAAAATAAGAAACAAATCACTCGGACGTGGTTGGAAATAACATTGATCAACACGTCTTTATAGTATGCGCTGACAGTGAGATTGTTTATTTTAAAATAAATTTTCTATCTTGAATCTCAACACCATTTAACCTACATATTTATTTATGTAATTTAATTTCGAAGTTATCACATACAACTATAAATATTAGTTTTTTTAATCCTCTGAACCTGATAAAATGTAAAATGTAATAATAAAATAAAAATATCTAAATAATATTTAGCATATTACTTTGAAGCTTTTTGCCTCCCACAACCAGCCTATGGAAAAAAATGTCGCCTGCCGTATTTCCGGACCGATTTGACCTTCAAACCTTCAAGAAAAGAGCGTACTCCTACCTAAAAGGCTGGCAACGCACTTATGATTCTTTAGTTGAAGGTCATGGACACCCCATGGGCGGCGGTAGTCCCTACCATCAGGTGACCTGTCTGCTCGTTTGGCCCCTATCGCATAAACAAAAATACTCATTAAAAAACGTTAATTGTCTTATTGGTTAAAATACTTCAAGCAATCTATGAAATTGTCATTAAACTTTTAACCGCAGTCTATAATTTAATAAATCCGCGCAAAATGTAACCACTTAAAACCACCTAAAGATTATAATCTCCCAGATGGTATTTATACAGTCATACACTCCCGGTTGACGGCAATACGTTTGGCCTTATTACGTTAGTGGTACCGTATTTTAATCGGTATGCAAACAATAACAGTACAACAGCAGCATAGAGTTGAAGTGATATCCCAACAAAAAACTCTATCTCAAACGTTTTTAAAACCGTTGATAGAACAAAGTGTAAATAAATTCCCATAACGTGCGTAATGAAATTATTGTTGCCTTTTGTATTACAGTCATAGGTTTTCTAAGTACCGCGGTAGTTTGTGTTCGAGAAAGTGTATATATACAGCGTCATGTTGCTATGATTAGTACATTGCTAGTATTGGTGTGTTTACATATTTTTGTTGCTATACATATATAAAATCAATGTTAATGTATCAAGGCCGATAACAGTAACGAATAGCAAAAAGATATTACTAAAAGCACTAGTATCTACCAAAACACTGGTAACTATTATGAATATTTATAAAATAATCTATTTTAATGACTAAACAGTTTATCGTGTAGAACAATTTAAGAAAGTAAGGGGTATAGTACTAATCTACATTTGGTTATAAAATAAAAATATTTATTTATTTTAAACGTAAACAAGAGTACGGAAAATGAAAACTGAGTAACATTTTTACATTGGCACAACGACATAACCTTTAAAAAGTAATATTTGACGGGGAGTTTAACATTGAACTGTTTTATTTATAAACTGTAAGAACGCATCGCTACACGGAACAGGTCGTGCACTTGACCGCGATACCTTACAAATGTTAGTGTTTAGCGATCATGAACTTCATTGTAAACGGATGAATATAAACAGCAGAAAACGAACCACCACTGTGCGAACACTGTTCAACACAGTGGGTTCATTTCAAAAGAAAAGTCGGTGGACCATAAAAAAAATGTTCTAAAAGTTAACTGCAAAATTGATTGATATGATGTCGTATAAAAAAACTATATGAAAAGTGGTGTAACTATTATTTCGATACAATTTTTAGTATATTATTATTTTACGATGTTTTCCTCCAACTAATTAGTATATCTGTATTCACTCTATATCATTACTTTTTAACATAATTTAAAACGAGTGAAATTATTATCAATTATTATTAGTATCTGTATTTTATTAACAAATTAGTTGAAAATGGATTTAACTTTCTACAATATCATTAATTAACATTAAAGTTCAATATTCACATAATTAGAGACATCATTTCTCAATCCGTCAATATTTATTCAATGAAATTATATAAATATGTAGGTATTTATTCCTATTGACTAAAATATTGGAACACATCAACACAATCAGTGTGGATGTGTTTCAATATTAATTTTCCCTATTACAATTAACGTGCTTATTTTTTGTGCTAACAATATTATTACTCTGCATTTTTCCCTAAGTAATTCGATAAATTAAGCAACAGTTAACCACTTAAACTAATACTTACATGTACTTTTCTATCAATTAAAAATATGTATATTGACATCTGTTCGAAAACTTCCTCTAAAAGGTTTTTAATTAGTTTGGAAACTCTTTTCCTAAAAAACAATAAACTAACTAACGAAATACGATATAAATGAATTTATAAAATTATTATTTTAATTCATTAAAAAAGATTGCATTCACGATACGTACTCTCGTCTCTCTCTTATAAATCAAAAGTTGGTCGGTTACGCTTTTACGTCGGAACTAATCAATTAATCAACACTAAATAACGTTGTTATCCGGGCTATACCTTTCTTTCCGCATGAAGGCCGGTTAAGCCGCTTGCAAAGCTTGTTTCTTATTAAACCAACTTCTTATATGATGATGATGATTATATGAATTCTCGTTATAGGTCAAACTGTTACTCAAAAAGATAAGTGTAAATGTAAATAGTATTCACAGTATAGTTTTCAAATAGCCTTGTTGTTCAGAATTTTTGGCATAGCTTGTATTGTAATAGATACTTACAATACAAGCTATGCCATGATCAACACAAAAAGCGTCTGAAGCGAAATACACAATACACATACGTGTTCTTGAATGGCGTGGCCTTCAGCAAATACCGATGAAGTATTGAATGGAACCGTGATATGGAGAACAGACTGTAGAAGTAACATTTGGCAAAGTTTGCGAAGCGCACTGTGCCAAAAGTTCCGTATTCACATCAGTCATGGGCGATTTTTGAGTTATTGTTGTTTAATAGTTTAAAAGAAAAAAAATATTTAAGGTTATTTTAAAAGTAAAGGCGACGTGAAAACGTCTCTACGTTCGTGAGGCATACTTGCTAAAATGCTACTGATGACTTTTCAAAAATTGAAAACAATAAAATGTTTTTAATAGAAAAGATAATTAGGCATGTGATCTATTAATACTTCCGTCATAATAAAACTAGTTTTTATGTCTTAATGAAAACTGAATGTTGTTTACACGATAACAAAACGTAAATAAGTCTTACCCTCGATCGCCGCTGAATGGAATCACTTCCAGGTATGGTGAGGAAGTTACCGCTCATTTTCACAATTTATAGGTATCACTTCTAAAACACGACTCTTTGTTTAGTTACTGGTAAAAATAGTGTAGGAATTTGTAGGCTAAAGTGTGCGCACGCGACGGTAGTCTGTATGCAAATGAAGTATCGAGATTTCATGAATGAGTGACGTTTTAAATAGTCCCCCTCTCACTCGCAGAGTGACGACACAGATCGTAGCCGCACAGTGTACGACTATAGGAGTGTCTGCGTTCCGATCGAATTGTTACCTAAATAAACCACATGATCAGCTGCGTGGTCAGCATGGAAAGCTCCTACTCGACGTTTACGGTATCACTGACGCTGACGTCACTCTCGGTGTTATTATGGAATGTTTGCAGTACTCAGCAAGGTAGAGTCATTTAATTATTTAATTATTCTCATTCCCTCGTAGTATACTACCGTCGTAAACCCACCTAGCTGGGGGTGGTTAACAATAATACTAGTGTGTGAGTGTGTATGACCCACGTTGCTAGTATTTTTTCTATAAAAAAGTAAAAAAAAAACCTTATGCACCTTCGGTTCATAAGCGGAGTTAATGCCTTAGGTATTCTCTACCAGTCAAACTTTGGGTGATGCAGAGCAAGTAAGAAGTATTTAACTTTAAGTATTATGTTAAATTTTGAAATAAACTAAATTATATTATATAATACAATATACACAAATAAATCTACATAAATTCACACATATATACATTTATATCCATTGATTAGATACATATCCACATGAATAGACCTTTTGTTACTATAAGCTCCTTATTAAGAAGTCTTTTTTTTATTAAAAGCTTATTGACCTTTGCTAAAAGAGTACTGATTTATAGCCATCCCGACTTCGAGAAGAAGAGAAAGTGAAAGAAAAACCGACGAACCCAGTTTTGTGAGAGGGACAAAGTTTTATAGTTTTTTCTAATTCTCTCTTTATCGCCTAAAGCAGCAACAATAAACTACACTGTAATTGAAATAATTTGAAACCATATTGTGGAAAGTTTATTGGCACACAAGACTGTTTAGATATACAGGTATTTATGCCATTAGACAGTTACTATTTTTTACGAAATTCGTTATTTTAAACTGTCTAAGCTTGCGTGCTAATGGAATCGAATTATTTGATATTAAATAATAATAAACAATGTGTTTTTAATCATTTTAATAACACTGTAAAAAATATTTAACACGCAATCAGCTCTCTTGGAAATTGTATCATTTGTATAATGTGCGTGAATACTCAGACATAATTTAAATTTAACGAATATTGCTCAAAGCCGCTGTATCACTTTGTTATTTGTGAGTTGAGCTAGGGCTTTAACTGCATATTGCCACTACGATGTCACCCACATAGTGACGTTTTAAATGATTTTTATATATTGTACAATAGCACAGAAGACATAGACGACTCACTCCGATAATTCTTCAAGTAAATAATGACTCTTGCTTCGACACAATGAAATGCAATTCTTGTCACACAAGTCTAATTGTCTATAGTTACATTATATTCAACTAGAACTTGCTGCTTTTTTTTTCACGTAACTTTAATCTTTTCTGAGAGGTTGCATTTCACCTTTCGATCTCCTTAAAAAAAATTGGTATGAAAATTTATTTAAATTCTATAAATTTATACAGATACTTATTACTAATCGGAGACCATTAAATACTTATCTCAAGTTCTTACAAGTCGTGGTATCTTTAATATGTGTATGTATATATACGTGAGGTATTTATCAAAATAGTTTTTAATATACACAATAAAATATAACACAAAACACAATAAACACAAATACACTGAATGAAAATAAAAGCAACACTTGTAACACCATTCAACCGTTTATCGCGTTAACCGATCACTGTTGCTTACAGTATGTTCGTATCTGTCGGATCTAAGCGTAAAAACCTTTTTGTGTTGAACTTAGACACCACTTTAAAAATCTATAAGAGATTTATTTAGGATCCTTAGGGTACCCTTAAATACACTTTTACTTGTGAGTAGAGAAATGCACAAAATATACCATCAATTGGGCTCTGGCTATTTATGTTTGGCTCCTACACCAAACAAATTATAAAAATGCTGTTTGTTACCGATTATCCTGATTAAAGTGAAATAAAACAGAGTAGTTACTATATAGGAATGGACTTAGTGATATTATTGAAGTGGTTTGCTTGTTATTATTATAGTAATATTGTTTATTTTGTCAAAGTATCTCGAATACATAAATTCCATATATATAACAATAGAAAAGCAAAAGAGATTAAATCGCCAAAGTAATTATTAAATTAGCTTAAAAATAAAAAGATCTACTTAGATCATCGAAACCTAAGGTTAGAAAACAAAAAGAAAATAAAATATACTAAAACTAAAATTAAAATATGAAGCCAATAAAGGACTACAAAAAGAGTATGGTCTAGAGTTTAGTGCCTGCCTACTCTTGATTGCTAAGCTAAAGCCCAGGACAAATGATTGTATGATGAGCATGATCATTTCTTGTGTATCTGGGTGTAATTTACGCATAATATGTGTATTTAGTGATTATCAGCAGTCTGACTATCGTAGTACAAGCTCTGCTTAGTTTAGTTACAGACGTTCTAGTGTGAAGTGTATCAAGTTATCATTCCTATTTATAAGTGAAATATTTTGGCATTCTAAACTATTTACAGATATTACCTCAACTAGTTATGATATCATTCAGGATGTTTAGGATGAGAGATGCGCAAATATGTAACTGAAAACTATGTATGGTTTGCATACGAATGTATACGTCAAAACTAGAGATGAACATTTTATCGTAATGCTATAATAATTTAACCATCTGTGTTTTTTAATCTATACAAGTATATCTCAATGCAATACAAATAAGAGCATCGATTGTGAGATATTTATAATACACAAACAGGAAATTGAACCAGATATAGATCAAAGAAAATTTTCAATATTTATCAGGGTTATACGTCTTGGAATAAATATTACAAATCATTTTATCATCGGATGAATGGGCAATATCAGTAAATACGTTAATAGATAAATTGAAAAACTTAGAAATTGGTATGAAAGTGTATATTTAAAAAAGATAAATTTATTACATTTATGTAAATAAATTTCTCTTTTTTTTTTTGTAAAAAGCCTTATAAGCTTGTACTGTAACGTAAAAGTAACAATGATGAACCAATTGTTGATAAACAATTGACGAAATAATCGCGTAACAAGATATTATATTAGGACATTAATTGGTTCGGTATGTTCCGGCTTTAGGGAATCTACATACCTAAGAAATAAACAATATTATTCCGGTGTTATGAGATGTGTTATTATAAGTTTGGTTGGGGGGCTACAAACAATAAGAATTAAAAATGAACGAGTAGAGTAAATTAGATGAAGAAGATCGCTATATATAGTGATCTTACTTACTATTTAAAATTATAGCTGAAATACCGGTTAGACTAGATTCAAAAGGACGTATGAAATACTTTGTCTTAAAACGTTTTGAACTATAATGGCGTCTCTAGCAATTATAAAAATACTCTTTATTTTAGAATAAAATTTCCCTTATTTTACTACTACTCTTACTGCTTAGAAACTATTTCTTAAAGTATGTATTAAAAAAAATCATTAAACGTATTAGTGTTCATATATATCATACTAATCCCAAACTATTCTAAAAAACTTAATTTAACGACCAAATGTTTAATAAGGAATTACATATATGCACATATATTGGCGCCTATATCCTCGAAAGGGGTAGACAGAGGCGTATCAGCCTCCGACGTTTTGTCAACTATTATGTAGTCCTCCCTTACGTAATAGACACTGGCACTGTATAATATATTATATATTTACTAACAGTTCATCTTATATGACATGTATAGAAAGTGGCCTTAGTTTAAGCCCTAGTTTACTCCACTGAGAGCCACACGACTGAATTAGCCATGAATTATAAAGGGATATTTATCTTATATGACAATATGACATACCATCTCACCATTAGCTCCAGTTGGGTTTAGGTTTCCGCAACTCAAGAGTCACAAGTGTATATAATGACCCATGGTAGTTTTGTCATAAAAAAAAAGGACTATACGGGGTAGTGACAGTTATATAGTGTAATAAAACAAAACAAAATATATTTGAAATACGGGTATTTATTTATTTTTTCATAAAAATTCTAAATTCAATAATGTGTTTAAACATGTAACATTTACATATATGCATTTATACAAAGATGTATGCAATGTTAGTGGTATTTAATACTAGAACTGGAGCGTAACAGACTTACAATGATGCCGATGCATGTGACGATCACATTTTACACTTACAAAATAATATTTACCAGGTATTGTCAAATGGTAAAGGTTTATGTGTCGATACAATTTGTTAGTATTATATTATATTGAATGAGATTATAATGAATACTGTGCGCTTTTCTTTATTCTAGCTCGGATCGCAATATCTTCATAAACGTTTAAATTGGTTTGAGAACCCTTATTGAATACATCAATGCAACAAACGAATATAAGTAATACTGATATATATGTTTGTTTATGTAGATATCACACGATCCCATCGATATTGTGGCTTCCCTTCACGATTCGGTGAAAGTACGAATTGTTATTATTTACAAATGGATGATCCAATAATGATTTTGCTATACGGAGTTTTTGAATAACACAATAAAAAGTATTTATGATGGGCGTCACTATATATTTCCAAAAAAGCTATATTCAACGTAGTAATGCACCACAACTTTTCTTTTTGTAACGAAACCTTTATTTTTTAACTGTTATTCTGGACAAAGATCAACTATATCTAATTTAAATGTTTGATTTAAACAGTATATTGGGTGCATTAATACATTGAATGGAATTATTATTATGAGATTTTTCATAACAAAATAACATTTTCAAACACTGTGTTAAAATTTCTATTACGCTATAGTTACACATATTCAGTCAACTCGGAAATGTTAATAAGAAATAATAAAAGATTTTTCTATGTATTATAAGATAAGAGAGTAAATATATAATTAATTAATATATATTATTGAGATTTGGACTAGACAAACCACATTCTCTATCTACAGATATGTAATCCATGATAAATACTAATATTTAGAAAATCTATGTCCCGTGTCGGTTTGTGATGTGCCTATCTACACATAGTGTGCATTTTCAACTCCATCAATGTTTTTTTTTGTCATACGGTACTTAGAGAATAAGGCCGTCGATAGAACGTCTTAAAAAAACTACGAAACTGAAAGGTTCTTTTTTTAATTTGCAAGAGATAATAATTAACTATTATCAGTAGAAAAAATGTACAGTAAAAAATAAAAGGAAAAGAGGTACCTAAGATATGTTTAAATGTGTACCAAAAAGTAAAAAAATATGTTTACGTTATTATGAAGTCTTAATGATATTGAAAATGTACACATACTAAAAATGTATTATGTGACGATTTTCAAACACTGTGTTTTGAGTTACGGACTGTGATATATTTTTAAAAAGTTATTTTTTATTATTATGATAATAAAAAAACGACTATTTATTGTTATTTGCCATGCCAAATAGCCTTAACAAATATTTTTTGAGCACTGGGGTCTTAACATGAAATATGTGTATACTTTGATACGCAAGAATAAACCAAATGTGTATATATAATAGAGGAAAACAAAAATTTAATGTCATGTTACAATGAATTATTCGAAATAATTATATTTAACAATTAACATTTTAATTATTAAACGTACATAAACATGACAGTTATGATGTTACGTTATATTTATAACAATATCACAATTTTCAATAATATACAAAAAGACATTGGAGATTTAAATTACACTTCGAACAGGCCAAGCTTATTAAAGTAAGATCAAATATTGTGATATACAAGTTACAATAATATACATATACTTATCGTTATGTACATTTCTGTAGTAAACAGTATGGACCACATAGAATATACTTCACTCAGAACGGGACAAGTAAAATAGGTGGTTTTAGTTGATAAAAGATGACAAGACCAGATGCTGATCCGTTATATACGCGATGATTTTTAATTCAAACCATTGAATTCAATTTTCGATCAGAATTAAGATACATATTAAATTAATCAAAACAGGTATTTTACTCTATGTGTAAATAAAGTATTCTACGAAAAATAATTAAAAAATGCTGTTCTATTTAAATATTACTTTAATAAAAACTTTCGACTTCAAAAAAAATCGCGTATAGGATCTTAAGAACAAACGACGGCTATTAATATATTAATTCAATTTTATATAACACTCATTACCTAAACGAATATGCTTAAATTTCGCATAATTCTATACACCACGAAAAAACAGAAACGCATTATTTCATAGCACTCAACAACACTCCTTTAACACTTTTATACTCGTACATTCGAAGACAGAAGCAATGTTTACCAACAAACGAACATAAGTTACATAAGGCCATATATTTTACTGTACATGTATAACAAGTAGATGATTAATTAGATAAATAATTATGTTGCATTTTAATATTAATTTTTAAGGATTTATTCATCCATATTTACGACAGTTTGGTCCATATAAATATTATTATATTAATCGGGGGTCAACGATGTGCCCGTGAAATCAGATACCCAGCAAAATATGTTCAGTAAGTCAAAATATAGATAAATCGCCATTACAAGACAGAGTTAAACATATTTCTTTTATATTGCATGGAAGCCTAATCAACGATATAACCATTTAAATGGATATCTTCAGTATTCAAGGTTTATTAAAATATGTAGTTTTTGCTGAATTCCTGAGACACAGGCGTAGCGGCGCCCGCGGCCGCCTACGGTCAGTCTTTTCTGCTAAATTTTTCGAATTTGTGCAAAATATTCTACTACCGCGTAACTTAACAAAGTTAATTTTATTTACAAAACGTATTACATCTCCGACGAGGATGTATCCAATGAAATGAACCCACACTGACCGGGAGCCGGAGCGCCGACTGTCACTTCCTGACTCCATGGCTTCGTCTTCCTCTGTCGCACGTGTCGGTCTGTCTCCTTCACGCACTCTGAATGAACGGTTCCGAAATATTAAATGACATCACAACCGGATCACCAGTCCAGTCGTAGTCTTGGAGATGCTAGGTTGTGTTGAATGCTGTGGGCACGTGGGGTTTTAAATTTACATTCTTCACGATGGTCCTTGGCCTCCAGTAGGTGCTTCCGCTCTCATCTCTGACTTAAGCTTGACAAACTCCCTGGCTACTTCATCGCTATGTCTCTGAGAGAGTATCCTTAGTATCGTCCAGCCGGTCTCGTCCATCTTGACTCGGGTGCCTAAAGGCAACCAGCAGGCACATAGGGCCTGAAAAAAGTATGTTTAAAAGTATTGTAAGTATGTTTAAAAGTACAGTATGTTCAGTTACTTTAGTTTTTTTTTTACGATATATGGGGCAAACGAGCAGACGGGTCACCTAGTGGAAAATGACAATTGCTGCCCATGAATACCTCCAACTCAACCGTTGCAAGTGCACTGCCAGCATTTTAGCGTGATGAGGGGAGGGGAAAGAGAGGAGGGGGTTTGGACTCCATTACCCTTACTCACTCGATAAATACAATGTAAGCATTATGTGACAATCGGCTTTCTGTGAAACCACGGTATTACTCCGGTGGAGTTTCACACTCGTGGCCGATCATAGCTATCCAACGGTAAAATACTTCAGGGAATCTTTTCACTGCCACCCTTATGTGTTCATTACATTTGATTGGCATAACATTAGAGCAGCATGAATCTAAGTTACTTCAGTTAATATGAAAATATTTTAACACAGTTGTAAACAGAATACTAATTCCATCGTAGCGTGAGTATAAAAAAATATGATGCTGAATACCTGTAAGTTGAGAGTTAATTAAAGCAAATTAAGAGCCTCTACAATTACCTGTTCAGCCATGTCAGCAAGCCTCATGACAGCTACGCCGACAAGGCGGTCCTCCCGTGCAAAGCAGTAGTCTCGTGCACAAACGTGCAGTTCAAACAATTCCAACTGTTCTGTCGCGCTCACCATACTGAAAATTGTTATGGAATGGCGTGAAAATGGAAATTTCAAACAAGTCTTAGGAGTTTTTTTTTTTTTGGTTTTTAGTACTTTGTAATCATTTATATAATATTCTTCCGAGCCCCTAAGGCGACGTTAATTTCACTTAGAAACAACTTGTGTATTATTAATGCATCAAAATGCCCTAAAGGCGATATAGCAGGTTCCACTAACAACACACAAAATAATAGCAAATTTTTACAATGTTCTACAAAAGAACAGTAATAAATGGTAGCTAAGTCACTCCTGTCTCCAAAAGGATCGGGTATGCCGCTGTGTATATTATCGTGTTAATAATTTGTTGTGTTTATTACAGCGTTTACTTACAAGTGAAATGTCTCATTGAATTTGGGGCTCCAGTTGTTGCTCTTGGACTTCGTCGCGAACTTCCGCTTCTTATCTGCGAGATGCGGCCCTATTAGGTTAACTTCAATGAACGGACGGAACATGCCACTGGCTATGACCCACTTCAAATCGTTTGCAGCTAAAACTGAAATTTCATTTCGTATTTTGTTATGATATTCATAGATGTTAATTAATGAGTCTTGGTAAAACCAAAAGGTTTTACTAAGCCTAAAAAGGACACAAACCTTTTACAGTGATTTTATGTTCTCCAGTACCAGGATGCGTGAACAGATCAACTTGAAGAGACACTTCACCCACACTGCCTTCTTCTGCAACTGCAGCGTCTGTCGGATTATTAATTTTCAATTGCAATTTATATTTCTCTATATTAGATTTCTTTTAAGAATTTTCTATATAATATGTTATATATAGATACTATATATACTATATACAATAGATACTATATAATTACCCTGATTCTGCTGACTGGTTACAAAAGTCCTGATCAGCGTATCAGTAGTCTGCGTGTAAAGACTGAGTGCGTATCGTAGTGACTGGAGCTCTGGACTTTTCTCAAGGAAGGTCTTTTTGAGTCCATTACCTCCGGCATGGAAGTATAGTTTGATTGTATCTAGGGCGGCGTCAAGGACTGCACATTGTTTTGGAGTTAAACTTTTCTCCGCCGATAGATGCTGTTGATGAAGCATAACAAAATTCTCAATAAGTCTCTTTAGACGGCATAACTTATAATAATTATAGCATACCTCTTTAGAAATATCCATTACTCCCGACAGCGCATGCTTGACATCCTGCTTCCCAACCGTGCTCTTAAACAGTTGTGTCATGTCCTCTATCTTGGCGTTGGCTGCCAAGTTTTTGGCATTATTTGTGAGGTTTTTTAGCATCATCTGCGAAAATAAAAAAAAAAAAGATTATAATTTATACGAACTGTTCCTATTGATATTTTAAATGCTTAGATATTGGGGTTGGGTAAAAGTAAAGGGTATTTAAGTACTTTTAGATATATTGTAATAGATTTTTTATCACTCTCTTCCGCTCTCTCTGTCTCTCTCTGTCACTTACTATATTGTTTTAAAGATTTTCAGTCTTTTATTTTTACATTCTAATGTAAGTATGCTCCTAAAGATAAAATAAATTTATTTTATCTGGACTAAGTGGCAATCTTACCGTTTTATCAGTCATAGGTGGTAGTACTACAGTCTTTTCTAATATCTTCATGACAATCTTCCACAATTCCTTAAGCAGTCGTTTGAGGACAGTCTTTTCACAGGACTCAGCGTACATTGTCAAGGAACCATCCTGGACACAAAAATAAACATTTAGATTAATAACATTCGCGTTGAACTCCACGAAATTGACGCCCAAATTAAAGTAGCTATGTATATCCTATCAATGGAATTCCTTATTAAATGCAGTACAATATATTCAGATTTAAAACGTTGTCATTTGAAGTCATGTCTACTACATTGCGTAGTTAGGAGTGACTGCATGTATCTTTTATTTTTAGCTGTGGTAGAGCCATGCTTAGACAAAAATGGGCCGGCTCGACCGGTGTGATACTACGGCCTCACAAAAAACCGGTTGTGAAGCAACGCTTGGGTTGCATTTACCCGAAATTAGTGAGGTTTCCGGAGGCCCAACTCCCTCTCTCCTTTCTCCTCTGACCTCTCCACCCTCCTCTCTTTCAATCTCTTTATCCCCTCTCTTCTTCCCCTCCCCGCATCTCTCAACACCCTCAAAGGCAGGCAGCGCACTTACGATTCTAGAGTTGCAGGTGCCCATAGACGGCGGTTATCAATTACCATCAGGTGACCCGTCTGTTCGTCTGTCTCCCTATAGTATAAATATATATAAATTTATATATATAATAAAAGTGTATTGTAAGTGTAATATACATATGTATGTACGTTCTTAAGATTACTAGCTAGTTACCTTAAAATCAGTTGAATCTTTTAGATTAGAGAATTAAATTACTATAATTTCTTACCAATATATCCATTAGTGGTCTTAACACTTCATCAGCCTCATGATGAGCAGGTGGTTGTGGCGCTCCAGGTGCTCCACCTCCTCCTACTTTCTGCAGCAGTTCCCCAAGTTCTTTGACACTTGCGGTTATACGGGTTTCCAAGCTGTAATTTAAATGTTTTAGTCATTTTTTAGACCAAATGAGACAGTCTACGAGACTTTATATCATAAAAGTGTATTTCAACCAAGGTCCACATACACTAGGATAATAAGCTTAACATGTATTAAAGATTATATAACCAACTGCAAGATATACAAAGAAGACGATATATATTATAGACTGCAAGATATACATTATAGACGAACAATTCTATTAATAGTAGAAACGTTTTCTATTTTGCCAAAAATAAAAACAATGATGTGGTTTTTTGGCACACTAAAATACAAATTGCCAGACAGATTGATTACGAATTTAATTGGTCATGTTAATTTGCTGGCTGGTTTGGTGTATATTAGTAGCACTAGTGTTTTAAAATGCGACATTATACATACCTGACACTGATATTTATACCAGTCCTATATTTTTTTTTGTTTTATATGAAACAGGATATAAGACAAAATTTCAACGAAAGAGGATGTTATTATTATTAAAAAAAAACTGTAAATTTTGGTCAGTTGAAGAATTTAAAACTAAAGTCGAGTAATTTAAGATCTTCATTAACAATGCGGCCAAAGTGACCAAGTTCTGGGCCACAACATTTTCTTTGAATGAATGAAGACGTTCTTCAATTCACAAAAATTAACCTTTACCTGTTAGCGAACATAGACGCTAGTTCATCTAAAGTGCTGTTTAATCTTTGTTGCAGGTCGTGTAAAATGTCCGCAGCATCCCGCTCTAGCTTGGTGCCACCCATAGCTTCGAACATCTTTTCTAGTTGAACCCGCAATTGTTGGATGTTGTTCATTAATATACATGCCTAGAAGTGTATTACGATTATGATTATATCAAGTATAGTTACTGAATTGAATAGTAATATATATATTATATATATGATAGTATTTTTGTTTTTCTTTTGATTCTATTTAAGTAAATCAGGTTTTTGAAATCTCAATTTTTAAAAAAGAAAAAAAATCCTTTACAACGATTACTGTAAAGTGATTTTAAAGTGAAACCATGTCTAACGAATAGCTTTGAGTTTTTTTAATTTACATTTTTATTCACAAATCCATTTACTTTGGTGTATTGAGTAAATGCAAATTTGATTGCAAACAGAAATGTAATTTGTATAAAGTTAAGGATTTTTTTATAAAAATATGTATGTTTTCAGATTAAATTAAACTAAAAAACTAAACAAAAATAAAAAAAAACATACCACTCTTTCCTCCTTCAAATGTTCAGGGAACTCTTTTTTTACGATATCAGCATAAGCTACTAAAACTTTGACGATGGTCTTGGCAAAACGTTTCATATATCGTTTCCAGATTTCAGGATCTGGGCATTCCAGCTTGGAGACCACGTCAAAGCATTGCGTTAGTTGTGTAAACACATCCACCACAGAGTTACTAAAGAGAGCGTGTTCGCTGGATTTTTGGAACTGGAAAAACATTAAATTAAGATTTATATTTTTTGTACAACCTTACGAAAACTTGAATTGACATTCTCTGAAATTATACTTATTTATACCCACTATGGTAAAACATTGAAATCATGACGAGTTTCTTGATTACAATATTATGATTGTTTGATAAAATATTATTTTTTCAGGCTGTTAAGTGAAAGTAATGCTAATAAATATTAAGACAAGCTAAGTGTTATGCTATTTAATAATATAAGACAATGTTAATACAGCACCACATATAAAAAAGAAATGGTAATTTATAAAACTGTTATGTCTAACAAACCATTTCTGGTACAATATCGTTATAATTATTATGGCTTTCATAATCACTCACCCCGTCTCTCTTATCCCTATTAAAAGCTCCATTTAGGTACTCAAGAGATACATCATCGTTTTCGTTGAGCCATTGCATAACGAAGGGTTCAAACCAGGCTGGGTATTCTGGAACGGCACCGCAGTACGGAGGAACATCCTTTACGTAGTTGGTATGTAGCCATTTCACCTGGAAAACAAAAGTATTTAAAACATTTTAATACCATACTGTTTTCAGTACCATTAAGTGCAGGATCAGTAATATTAATATTATAAATATGTACTATATGTTTTTTGTATTTATATTATATATATATGTAAATATGTTTGTTTGTGAGCCTTACTTTACTTTTTTGTTACCTTAATTACTGAACTAATGATCATGATATTTTGCTTACACGCTACCATGGGTGTAAAAACTTATATAGGATAAGTTTCATACTGAAAAAGATAACGATTGGTGGGGTAGATAAAAATAGCGTCAATGTGAGCGCTGCAGGCCACCGCGCTTGAAAAACAGTTAAACCTAAAACTAACTACTTACAGGAATTTAGAATTTTATTATCCGTCACACTAACTCAAATGCTACATGATTACGCTTAAAAAAAAGTTTTTTAAGTTTAATAGCCAAATTATTCAGGATGAAATTTGATATTTATCTAACACGCTGCACGACCTAAGTATGGCACGTTAATAACAAAAATACCTTGAAATGTAAATTCATATACGCTGAAGACTTGCAAAGTCGGTGCTGTTCGTGTTCCTCTAACGCATACTTCATATCCACTGCGAACAAAGACCACATTGTGGCGGCTGAGAGCTGAAAAAATAAAATTTGGAGGATATAATTATAGACATCATTAATTAAAATAAACTAGTTTTAAGCTTTTTGTATAGCTCTGTATACATATGCTGTATATGGCTACTTACTAACTTACTACTCAAACAGATAGTTAGGATATGTATGTATGTTTATGACATGCGGTGTATACTTAATAGAAATATATTAAAATAACAATCAAAACCACTTCCTAAATTATAATTGACAGATAAATAAGATAAAACTTCCATCTTGTGGACCATGGTAAAGCGTAATTTGTTATATCTCCTTACCTGCCCAATATTTAACTCCTGCGGGAACTGGTTTAGGACAGGTGCATAGCTATTCCTGTCCTCTTCTATTACAGACACGATGAGCGCAATCAGCTTATGCCAGAAATCCACAGAATCCAACTGCGGTCCGTGGTCCGCTGGATCACGCTTGGCTTCATTTGGATCCACCTGCCAAATATTAATTATTTTAAAATAACTACTTACTAAGTACTACTACTACTACTAACATGTGCACATAGACAGTTTGATGTTAATTTTCTTTATTCTTACATTATATGTTTTCGTTGTTACTAAGACGTAACTATATAACTATTGACAACTGACCTGGAATTCTCTATTGTACAGCTCATAACAATTTTCAAACAGAAACTGATATGTTGAACGTAGACAGGCTTTTACGCAATCTTTAACCACAGTACTGGCTCGAGGTGGGCTGCTTAGCTCTTGAACCTAAAACAAAAGCATTGTTATTAAATTAAAACAGTCTAGTCTAACAAGTGATGAATATAGAAAGTGTTATCTTATCAATTAATCCCTGAGCCCACTTATTAGCTCAATGTGCGCCAAAGCACCTCCGGCCTTAGAAACCATTTAATAAAAACCATTAAAAAAGGTAGTAAGAAATAAATCCACAAGTTTAGTAACGTCATGTGAACGTATTAACTGGCGTTTTAGTATTCAGGTGTAATAATGGCACTAATTCTTAGTTAACAACAAAGGCACTATTCAAATGCTAACCGCATTATTGTATTAGACATAAAGGTCAAGGTTATTGAACACTAGGAATAATAAATAAAGAAGGCTGTAAAAATTAAAGCTGGATAAAGAAAGGTCTACGATTATAATGTTTTACCGTAACAACTTCACCAGGTACCTATAATAATTAAATTTACTGCTGTCTAGGACTTAGTATAAAACTTTGGTAATAAAAACTTTAAGATTAAAACTCGCTGGGGAATGTTGGCTATATAATACTGAGCTATGTAATAACATTATGAGTATATTTGTGATTATTTAGAAATTAGAGGAAATAAAATGAAATATATTGTTTAGTGAAACAATTCATGACATCCGATTACAATAAATCTGAATTCAGATAATGAGCGCGTGACCAAAGCAAGTATGATCGCCAGGTTTCGTCTAAAACCTAGGAATCAAGATTGTCAAACCTTTCTAATTTTTATTTTGCGGAGATATTTGTTGAAACTAAAATTATCAGGTTGTGATAGTATTCAACAGAATATAAGTAATCTATAGTGATACCTTCATCCTAAAGAACGTGATGCTGGTGAGGAGGTCGACCGTAGACTTAAGATCCATGAGTTTCTCAGCACTTGATGCTGGGAAATTGTTGCGGTACATTGACAAGTCAATGCGAAGTGAGTTATGCAACTGGTCCAGAAGCTTCACAAACTTCTCTTTCTGATTGAAGAAGGAAAATAAATATTTAATTAGTTACACTCCCTTTTCCTCTCTAGGGGCTTTGCCCTGGAGACGAGGCAGTTAAAAAATAAAAACTACAATATTTTATTTAATAAAAAACGTTCGTACCCCGAAGTTAGATGCAGCGAATCGGTCAGAAGCAGATACCGCAGACGAGGCGGTAGTATGCGCATAGTAAGCGTTAATATTGGCGAGCAAGGTAGACATAACGGCAGGTACTCCAGCACATAGGTACTTTGTAGAGAGACAGTGAAAGTGGCTAAAAAAAAAAACAAGATTCAATTTGAGAGAGATTAATTTGACGACCTATTTTGATTGTTTGATGTTCGATTGTTATTTCTATGTAACGATAAATATCATATTAAAGTTACAAACTTCAAGTACATATACAATCCTAATCTTCAATAAAAGTGATTGTGCGTATATATATGTTACATCCATAACATTTGCAATTCATAAAAGAAGTTTTTTATTATTAAAGATTTAGGAGGTTCTATTTATAGCTTATATAAAACGTTAAATTGTTTAGCTAGTTTTATGCCATCTGGTATAAACATGTAGTTGCAAAATCAGTCTTTATTAAAGTCTGTACTCAGTGGCTATCGCTAATCAGAGTCAAATAAATCTGTACTCAATTCAAAATAATTTTACTCACGTCATTGCTTGATAAATTGCTTCAATTCCGTATCTCATTGCAAACTCATCTACTATCTCCTCAGGTATATCATTAAAATAGACCTTCCACGCGTCATCACCTCTAGCCGCTGGTAGTGTGACGGCTCCGCCATTGTCTTCACAAAGATAGTGGAATAGGTTCTCATGTAGACAGGTGTACTGTAACGAAAAGATAAAAACATTAGAGACCTGATGATGGTAGAGATTATATTGGCTTCAATCTGTTTCCATAAGCCGCGTGATTCTCAGTTGAGTAGAATAGGTCGACCCTATCTTTAAACGTATTTAAACGTAAACGTTCAGTATCGTGAACGTTCAGTGTGACTATCCATTCGGTTATATAGGCTAGACATTTGTGTCTATTTAAAAAGCTTTTGCTTCTATGTCCTTATAACAATAAAAGTTAACTAAGATATTCTATTTGATATCGTAACTTTTGTTAAAAATGCTTGCCACTAGTGCACACTATTGCACAGTTCATTACCCCAGCATCAAACTTTGTTATAACATAAATTAATATCACGTTTCGTCAATAAATGTCAATACGTTATTAAGTGTAATTTGTCGTGTCGAGAAATACTGTATGCCTTACATTTAAATATCTATATAAATATATATTTAAAATCATTTCTCGTTATCATTGGAAAGTTATTCTTATAAAATAAATTAATACTAATAAATTACAAATAACATACTTCAACCGGTAAGCCCCATTTTTAAGAAAATTTAATAGCGAGTAGGCTATCTATCGTAATCATCATTTATAATTGAAGCCATTAAATAAACTACTATTTGCAACATTGGCTTTCCTTTTTAAATATTTGATAGATATTATTTGAAGACTACTCGTAAAAGCAATAAAGAAAGATTTTTTGTTTAACATGCCTCGCTGCCTCGCTAGACACGAATTAACTTTTAAGATGAAAAATATATAATGAAATTGCTAAAGATAATTATTTAGAGTTAAGTTTATATTACATTTATCTTGAACATTAAAAACTGTTCCTACTATATAGCTGTTATAGTCAACATAAGTTTTTTTTTTGTTTTATTTTTTTTTGATTAATTATCAGTGTTTTTTATTTTGCCCAACTAGATTAGGGACTTAGGGACCTCTGCTTTCCGTATTTCAAATATTCTGCACTGCACGTGTATTTCGCATATTCGATAAAAATCTTTAGTAAATAAGTCGTAATATAGATAAGAAATACTGTTTTGGACAGAATTGTCAGACAGAACAATATAATTCCAGCAGTACACCTACTCTTATTTTGTTTAAATGAAGGAATTACTGTAAAAATATTCAAGTAGTAAATTTAATCGTTTTCTAATAGTAACTTATTCGTTATTGAAAAATCTTTTTAAAGAAAGTTATTGATACTGTAAAAAATAACCATATATTATAACTTTCAAAATACGATATACATTCGTTAAGAACCTATTCGATAAGTACGCTAATTGTAACACAACTATGTAATTAACTATGCAATATGAATAAAGAAGCAAACTAATTGTATTTCTGTATTTTTATCCGACTACGGCTTAGAAATGAGGAATATACAATTTTGATATGGATATATCCAGTTTTTATTGGTATATATCTTCGTCATTCCCTCATAACTTCTACACTACCCGTAATTAAAATACTTTGACCAATAAGGTATCATTAGAAGGCGCCAAAGCGAATCATCTTGATCATCTGTTCATGTATTAAACTAAATATGACATAAACTCATGATAAAATATATGATGAAAAAAAAATTTATGTTTTATATATTTAATCTTAATGATGTTTTATTAAAAACTTAATGATTTGTAAAATTGGTAATTTAACAAACAATTAATGTTGAATAACATACATACATACATAATATCACGCCTCTTTCCTATAGGGGTAGGCAGAGACCACTTCCTTCCATTTGCTACGATTCTGACATACCTGTTCGCTTCTTCAACTTTCATTCCGTTCCTCATACAGGCTCGTCGGTTAAAGGTATTTATTTGTACATAACGATTTCAAATTACAATATTTTCTATTTTCATATATTTTAGAGCCTGTTTTTTTCAGTATTAAGGTTCAAGCTTTTCTACTTACTTTTAATTGGTTACTGTGTTTGTATAATTTATAATACATGCTCCTCACATCGTACGTAAACTTAAAATTTATGACATTAAAATGATAAATACAGTTTATACGAATTTACCATGGGTCAAAATCATTAATTAAAAAAGTTACTGTAACAAAAAAGGTGTTAAATATTTATACAATCGGATTAGGTGCTTCTAAAACAAAATACGAATCCCTTGGGAAATCGAGAAAACCGAAAATAAATTGAATTCCTGTTTTGTTCGACCCCGTGTGACAGATATAAATATATGAAGATCATAATGCATAAACTTTCCTTACTGACCTTTTGCCGCAAGGAAGTATAGTGAACGTTACCTCTGTTTTTGTTTATTGTTTTTTCGTTTTTGGAAATAAGTATAGGAAAATAAATGTAGTTATTAAAGAGTTCTAACTTTAAAACGAAAGGTTATAAAGTGGAAAGTTTAATAATATTATTGATTCTTTACGTTTCTTATTTATTTAGTATTGTACTTATACTTAAAGCCTTCAAATATAATTATTATCTTACAGTATTATGGCATTAGAGTGTATACTTTTATAAACAGAAAAAAAAAATCATTCAGAATAAACCAGTTTTCAGAAGTAAACTACATTACGCAACAAACATTCGCGAAATTTGAATTCTATTTTTTTTATCCCTTATCCGTTTAGTAGTTCGATTAAAGTATGTTTCAGAAATGTTTTGATATTCGTTTTCGTAATACTAGCTATAACATGTTTTCAACCTGGTGCTTTAGATTTTTTTATATTTTAGCTGTCGCGAGGATACCGCACTCAACACGTTAGTGGAGTACTATGCATGGGTGTAGCAGGTTGCCGACCTCGTGGCAGCTATTGGTGTGGGTAGCCTCTCGCTGGAGGCCATGGTTATTGCCATGGTCCAGAGCGTGAGTGCATGGGATTCCGCCGCTTCGTATTGCGAGGCAGTGATGCTTGCAAAATAAGCTGTGGAAAGGGAACGGGAGAGAGTTCTCTCTCTTCCGTCCCGCAGAAGACGCACAAGTAGCCAAAATGAACTCTGGCTTCCATGAGCGCTGGCCTGAGGGCGACGGACTGGGCTATCTATCGCTCTAGCAGAAGCAGGCCCGAGACGATGGCACGACGTGTTATGTGCTCAAAAGTCGGCCAAGTCTGCCGGGTACACAGGGACTTCCTTCCTAGGGTACACCTGAGGCCCCGGCCATAACACACATTGACGGAACACTGTGGTTTTAGTCGTTTCAATCGATTAAGATGATTACTGGTGGGGGTTTCCATAGGAAAAAAGTGTTTTCGAGACTTTTCAAGCGGATTATTTGCTTTAGGATCTAGTCACTTTATAACTTAATCTATACGTAGCCAGTCGTCACCTTGAAAAGGTAGACAAAGTTAACTATGTTTCGAGCTTACAGGCGTGAGTATGTGTGTAAATAATATATATTTGCTAAGAAGATTCTAATCCATACAATATTGTTCAATGCACTGTAATAACCATATTAGTTAGTCCCTGTGTTACGGGATATAAATCAACGTGTCAGGTCGCAATCACTTGTCTGCTGAATGACTTACGACGCCATTACATTAATGGTGAACTAACACGTATATACTATGAGTCTCTAATTTACTAAAGATACTAAAGACTAAAGATAAAATAGTATTTCAAGAAGTACTAACGATTATTAACAGACCGACTTTAGAAGAATAAATTTGTCTATAACAAAATCTTTTGCGCATTTTTGAAACTACCCAGTTCCAGAACATTCAAGAGTATAGTGAATAAGTTTCTCTTATGTAACCGAATCAATTCTTTTTCATCTTCATTGCCCATCAAGTTAGATGGAAGACAAATGTCCTTTAAAATTATCAAGCATAAAAAAAAAGAAAAGGTTACGCACTAGCACAATAGTTAAACGTAATAACAATTACTTTTATGGCTAGGTTTCTACCAAGTAATTAATTTATTAATTAATGCTAAGAATTTTTTTTTAATTCACATATATATTCAGATATACGTGGGAGAGCCATACTTAAGCACGTATGAGCAGAGAGAGCCTGAGGACTAAGAGACAACTTGTTGTGAAGAAATGCTTGCTTTGTGTGTCACGGAGTGAGTGAGATAACAGGAGGGCCCAAGCCCCCCCTTTGGAGAGCACCATCAAACGCCACCAATGCACTTTACGAGTATTTTCTTAATAAATTGTCATTACATCTGATCATACAGATGCATTAGAAAAAAATATATTTCTTTAAATAAATATGCATGTCATTATAATTTGAACACAGTGGCAGAATATGCTATATCTACTCATCTAATATTTGTAGCTGAGCAAATTCCTATAAATAAAGAAATTATTAGTATTATTGTTGTTGGTTACACAATCTTCGGACCGGGTGAGATCCTATAATTGTGTAGATGTCAGAGTATGACAGGCCCTTAGATGTATGAATTGGAATGTATAGAATCTTTTTATTAGGAACAAATTCAATTGTGCACAGGATAAAGGAAGCTTTCTATAAAAGAAATACTTTATCGATCCATGCCAGTATATCTATTGTGAGGTAAATAAAGGTACACCATTTTTATGCGTGCCCTAACTGTTTCAATCTGCTTTACACTACAAGTCGTGTCACTAAGTAATTTGTGATAGCTGTTATATGCCTGTTAATTGGCAAATATTCAAAGGTAGTGGAATCGGTGTTTACGTGATGTACTAGAAATTGAATTTGAATAAAGACATCTCTTAGATTTTTTTTCCTACAGTATCCTTCAACAATATTGATGATATTTATTGCTCTGGTAATGTATACATAAATCTTCTCGACAAGCTGAAAGTAAAGAATGGTGATCAATAACTATTCCACGCAATATACAGGTTGATTTACTTATGGCGTACCCACTTTACAGAGTTGATTTATGTAATATATGTTTTTTTTTTATGGTAAAGAACAACTCCCGCACTATAATTAATACCTGTGTCCCGGGGGACTTTACAAATATTTCCATAACGGTCATAAAGAACACTTAGACTCAGAACAACAATTTGGGGATTACACAAAGTGTTGTACCGTGCGGGGATCGAACCCAAAACGCGGCAGCACAAGGTGACCATTTAAACCACCACGCCATCCGTGCAGTCCAATATCTATATTAAACCATTACATTCAATCTAGATTGACGTAAAAGGGACTTTTTGGATTTGAAATTGCGACACATAAGACAGGAAATAAACAAAAAGGTCCACTATCGACCCCCCCTGCTGTCGCACACACGTGTTGGTGGAACCTCTGTTTAGGAGACAGAGGCCCACCGATGCTGCCCACTCCTCTACAGCGTCGCCCCGTGCGTCCGTCCTGGGGGAACCCCACGCAACGGACTTGGCGTTAAAGTCCCCCAGCACTAGAACGTGCCCAGACGCTAGTCGCCGCATCGAGGTCTCCAGGTTATTGAGGAAAACCTCGAAATCACTCAGACTCCGGTTGGGGGAGAAGTAGACACCATAAATGGTAATCCCCCCCCACTCAGCGGCAACATATCCAGTACCCTTGTCTCTTAACGACAAGGGCGGGGAATGAGCCGCCGTAGAGCCGATGACTGCCACGGAACCGTCCCGATCACCTAGCCAGTTTGGACGGGGAGGAACATAATAGGGCTCCGCGGCTACGGCCACACCAATAGACCACTCTGCCATGGTTTGCAGGAAGAGATCCTGTGCACCGGCACAGTGGTTCAGGTTCGTCTGGACAAGGAAGCTGGAGACGTGGTCCATTATTGGATCGTCTCTACAGCCTCCTCCATGGGCGACGGCGATAGTGCTCGATTGGCATCGGAGGCAGCCCGAGCCGACTGGCTAGCCACCGATGTTTGCGGAGAAGTCCGGGGAGGCTTGCAGCCCCCCTGTCCCATCTGGTGATTGGCGGGCAAATTACCCGCCGCACACGCTGGGCAGTGAGGGGGGGCGGAACATTCCGCCGCTTTGTGCCCCGGTCGACCACAGCGGAAACAGAGTCCGCTGCAGTCAAAGCAGCTGCCGCACTTGGCGCGGGTGTGCCCCGATCCTAGGCATTTAAAACATCTCATCGGTCTTGCCGCCAGGACTGTGACTCTGGCGTTCACAAAACCGATGAGGACCTTGCCGGCGTCGCCCAAGATTTTGGCCGACGCTATGGGACCACTTGCCCACACCGCGCCAAGACCGCCTGGACCGGGTCGGATGGTGCCAACCCTAATGTTGTCCGCGTTGCACCCCGTCTTTTCGCGAATTGCAACCCGGACATCATCGACTGTAACGGAGTCGTCCAGGCCCGAAAATGTCCGACAACCTGGTCTAACTACAGAACTTCGATATCGCCAATTGTGTTGTGTAGCTCTGAAGTCACTCCACGTGAAATATCGAAGTTTGGCCGTTTCGTAGTTAAACTGAAAGCTGACACAGTTGGTGTCAGCTTTCAGTTTAACTAGTTGGGAAAAGGCTCGGAGGAGGATATATACATACAATATACATATATCCTGTTTGCAATACACCATTGTGGTTACTTAAGGTAGTAGCGTGATTTTTTAACCTATAACCTTCCTTAAAAAATACTCTATCAATCACCAAAAAAATACATTCAAATCAGACCAATAGTTTCCATTAGTGAATACAACAATAGGAATAATAAAACAACATAATGAAACAAACAATTTAAAGAAAAGCTCTTTAGATTTGTTATAATAATATGAACACATTCGAAACGATTTCTCCTTAAGTAACTTTAACCACAGTTTAAACAAGAGTTCAACCTACTTGTTACTTCTAATTACTCACATAAACATTTATGTAAAACCTAATTATACGTAAAATTTCCCATTCGCGTGCAGTCCACACATAAATTTGAATATTTGAATTATAAATCATATTTTTACATTCATAAGGATTATAATGGCATAAACAAATATTTATATTACGTTCTCGCTTTCGAGAAGTATAATTCGTTTTTGGAATCGGTCGATATTTTTGATTCAATTTAATTAAAGAAATCCTCAATAAATCAGGAAAAGATAAATTGGTTTAAATGGGTTCTTCCTACCTTTCTAGGAACATACCCTGCGGCAGATCTTGGTCATGTTTTGATAATGGAAATATTCTAGATTCTCTTTAAATACATTTACTATTCTTACTTGTTTATTTATTTTTTTTACTATAAGGGGACAGACGAACAGACGGGTCACCTGATGGTAAGTGACAACCGCCGTCCAAATACACCTGCAACACAAGAGTCGTAAGTGCGCTGCCCGCCTTCGGGGGTGATGAGTTATAGGGAGATGCGGAGATGGGAAAGAGGCGAGAGTGAATGAGGGGTAGGAAAGACAAGAGGGGGAGTTTGGTCTCCGGAAACCTCACTCAATTCGGGGAAATGCAACGCAAGCGTTACTTCACAACCGGTTTTCTGTGAGGCTGTGGTATCGCACCGGTCGAGCCGGCCCATTCGTGCCTAAGCATGGCTCTACCACTGTTGTATACCAATACCAATACCAATTAAACTAATTTGAAAATATTTAAGATACAATTAGCTTTATTTTACATTCACTATGTCAATGATAAATAAATCTTATTCACTGAACAAGAAAACTTAAGCTTATAACATATACACATACATGTGCATTATACCATAGTTTAAGTTAATTTGTAAAAATATATTCAAATCTAACTTTATTTTACTCTCCGATCTTTGAGACAATATAAGGATAGGATAGCTACTCAAACATAAGACATAAGTTAAGGCCGCGAAGTCTTTCGAGTTGTAGAGTTATTTAGAATATTATATTATCTCTTTTTATTTCAATCAATCTTCTGCTACCATAATAAAAATTTTGAAAACCAGCCTAAAGTTCAGACAACATTCGTGTTGTCGTCTTTCGCTGGTGAGTGAGTGCGCCGGAGGCCCAATGATGCAGGGGTGACAGTTGTCGTGGTATGTGTGTGAGCAGTGGAGTGCTCGTAGAATCATTGTGAGGGTGGCGTGGATCGAACCGTCGGCCAGGGAGACCCGTAGAAACGGTGGTGCCGCTGGCCGCCCGCGGCATAGAGAGGGAAAATCAAAAAAATGGTCCAACAGCGGCATCCTCCTCTCCCACCAACCCGCCTTTTGAGGTGGAGTTCACTAACATACGTGGACTCCATGCAAATCTCAGCGCCGTACACCAGCACCTTGAGACGGCTCGGCCAGCCATGCTTTTTCTTACGGAGACACAAATACGCTGCCCTGCCGACACGGCATATCTCTACTATCCCGGCTACGTTCTAGAGGAGTGCTTCCTCGCGAGGGCTGGGGTATGTCTTTTCGTCAGGGCGGATGTTTGTTGTCGCCGTCTGCACTGCCTAGAAGACGCATCCTTCTCCATCCTTTGGCTTCACGTGGATTTTGGCTCTATGAGCCGGATCTACGTTTGCCTTTATCGGTCCCATTCCGGAGACTCCGAGACACCTCGACTCTTTGACTACATGAGTTACGCAACGGACAAAGTGCAGGAGCAGTTCCCGACCGCCGAACTGGTGTTTTTGGGAGACTTTAATGCCCACCATGACTCCTGGCTGGGATCTTCCAGAACGGACCACGCTGGTCGAACTGCCCACGCATTCGCTCTCACGCATGACCTTACCCAACTGGTACTCCAGCCCACCAGGATACCAGACATATCGGGTCAAGCGCCCTCTTTGCTAGACCTTCTGCTGACGAGTCACCCAGCGCAGTACAGTGTAACGGTTCACGCCCCTCTGGGATCCTCCGACCACTGCCTGGTGTCCACTTCGGTGCCTCTTGTTGCCCCGCCACGGCCTGTGGTAACAAGGCGACGGTTATGGCACTACTCGTCAGCAGACTGGGATGGAATGAGGGATTATTTTGCATCCATCCCGTGGGCTCAACGCTGCTTTAAAGACAGGGATCTGTCGCAAAGTGCGTCTGCCGTGGCTGACGAAATCACTGTCGGTATGGAGTACTATATCCCCTACAGTGAAGTCGCCAGCACAAAGACCCGTCCCTGGTTCAATCGCGAGTGCACCCGTGCTGTCGCTCAAAAGCAGTCAGCCTACCGCGCATGGATCAGGGCCCGCGCTCATTGTGACCCAGACGTTGATCGCCTAAAAGCAGCGTTTAACAAAGGCACTAAGGAATGCAAGAGGGCTTACATCAGAGCTGATGCCCAGCGCATTGCACGGTATGGTCAAGAACTCGTCGCATACCCTACGCGTAGCCGTAAGTTTTGGCGATTGGCCAAAGCCGTGCAGTCCAACTACTGCCAGCCTTCGCTGCCACCGCTGAAGTACCCTGACGGATCACTGGCCCACGAGCCGCAAGAGAAAGCGAAACTACTTGCTGACCTCTTTGCGGCTAACTCCCGAATCGACGACCGTGGCGCTCACCCGCCCACCATTGCATCTTACGACTCCGCAATGCGGGATATTCGCATCCGGCAGAAGGATGTCCGTGCGGAGCTTCGGTCACTCGATGTTCGGAAAGCCAGTGGACCCGACGGTATTCCGGCGGTGGTTCTTAAAAACTGTGCACCAGAGTTGTCTCCTGTACTGACGCGCTTGTATCGCCTGTCCTATTCCTCGGGAATTGTTCCGGAGGCCTGGAGAGAGGCGAACGTCCAACCCATCCCCAAAAAAGGCGAACGCTCTGATCCAGCTAATTACCGTCCTAAAGCCGTCACCTCCATACTCTGTAAGGTGCTCGAGCGGATAATCAACACCCAATTAATCCGTCACCTAGAGGATCACTCCTTGTTAAATGATCGGCAATATGGTTTTAGGCCGAACCGATCCAAGGGTGATCTTCTAGCGTACGTCACACACCTTTGGGGTGAGGCTATGGATAGGCATGGGGAGTCCTTGGCCATCAGCCTCGACATTGCCAAGGCCTTCGATAGGGTCTGGCATCGCTCGTTTCTCTCCAAGCTTCCTGCATTTGGTCTGCCATCTCAGCTATGCAACTGGGTTGCTGCCTTCCTCCACAAGCGCCGCATTAGGGTTCTCTGTGACGGCGCGGCCTCTGACTTCCAGGAGGTTAGCGCTGGTGTACCTCAGGGCTCCGTCCTATCGCCCACGCTGTTCCTTCTGCATATCAATGATATGTTGGCTCTTGGCAACATACATTGTTATGCAGACGAGAGCACAGTACACGGGCGATACTTTGGACATCCTGCTGCCAAGCTAGCAGACGTTGAGGAAAAACGACAGGAGCTTGTTGCTGAGCTCGACCGGGTCTTGAGCCGCATCTCTCAATGGGGTTGTGAGAATCTGGTCGAGTTCACCGCCAAGAAAACAAAGGCGTGCGCGTTTTCAGACAAAAAGTTTCCTTCCCCTTCCTACTCTTCAGAACACTCAACTGCTACTACAGGATAGGCTTAGTATACTGGGTATGGACATCTGTCGGGATCTCATTCCGCGTGATTACATCAAGAGCGTCACTAAGGCGGCCTCGCGGAATCTCGGTGTATTGAACAAGGTGAGACGGTTCTTCTCGCCCGAGCATCTGTGTCTTTTATATAAGACCCAGGTTCGCTCCTCCTCCTTGGAGTACTGCTCTCATCTTTGGGATGGCGATGCGCAGTATCTGCTTGACGCTCTCGATCGGTTGCAGCGACGCGCAGTACGTATTATAGACTGTCCTGAGGTCACCCAGTCTCTTGAGCCCCTGCAGTTGCGAAGAGATGTCGCCTCTATGGCAGTTCTCTATCGCCTACATCACGGGGAATGTTCTGACGAGCTCTACCAATTGGTCCCACCTTCTCCCTTCCTCTACAGGACTACACGTGCTGGCCTGAGGAGTCACCATTTGCGAGTTGAAGATATGCGATCCCGAACGAAACGGTTTGGCTCTTCTTTCCTGTGCCGATCAGTGAAAGCCTGGAATGGCAATGAGGATGGTGACCACCACTCTTGGATTCCATTTATTGTTTACCATCAGGCAAAGTGGAGTCATTATGGTAGGCTTACAAATAAAAAAAATAATAATAATAATAAGTATATCACTTAAACAAGTGCCTTTAACAACTTAAATTTGTCTATACTTCTATATATTTAAATTTAGTTTCCCTTAATGTTTTCGTAAATTTAATCCATCAAGTACAATCCAAATAAGGTTTTATTTATTAGTTAAAATGTAAACTGTGTTTCAAGTCCATTAGCTACGAAATGCAGCTACGTATTACGTAGAGATCTCGTAGAGCTAGCTCTCGTAGCGGGTGGTGTTCGTTTACGTTTTATATCAGAATTTAAGTATATCATAAAAATTAATACATAACGTGATCAGGGGCTAAAATATTCAAACATTATTTTATCACGCTCTTACCTAATGGCTGTGAGCACGCATTACTCCGCTTCTTATAAAACAAAGCCTTTTGACGTGTAAGATACTGTTATATACCGTTAATGTTTTGTGAAAGTGTATTTTGGTAGTTACAGAGTAAATACGTTGTTTTTTATACTCTTCGAATAGGAAAATGAAAACATAAATAAAAAATGGTCTGTTAATTGATAAGAAAGTGGCGTATATTGTTGGTCTACTTTCATAATCTATGCGATGATAATTAAATTCAAACTACTAGATATTTTATTGTTTTTGATATATATTTAATTCTCCTTTGCATTTAATCAATCGATCAATTAACCTACTGCAGTTCACTGCTAGATATAAGCCTCCACTCATATTCTTTATACAAAATCTAACACTTTAAATCTAAGTGAATGTATGTAGCTAATTACGTAATTTTTTTTTATTTACTAATAACTGAATTTTGTTGTAGGGGTACGTGGATATTATTAGTACTAATACGCAAATAAACTTTAGAAAGACATCGCTATGCGATTGATTCAAACAAACTAGCATCGCAGCGCGTGACGCCAATGGTCAAACAATACAATTATAAAAAAAGTGTTGTTATACCTATTACAAATCTTCCTTTTGGAGTAAAACTTAGGACAGAAAAAAAATACGAATAAGGACACAATTTTTAAGTCCAGATTTCAGTAAAACATTAAAAATAATAGGCAATCGAGTCTAGAGCCTAATTATAACTTGTAAGGGTCTTCAAACGATTGATAAACTTTCAGAATGTTAATAGGTTTGTTTTTGTAGAATTGAATAAAATATCTCAACCTAGCCACAATTGCTTGGTTGGTATAATTTTTCAATAGTGACTTATTCCAAGAAATGTAGAACTTTTAATTTAATTGACAATTGATGATTAATTATTATTATTTCTCTCCCAGTTACCTACGTTACACACACTCATACGTATATACATGTACTATTGCACACGTACGCACATTTGCACACTCATAGGAAATACACATATGTATTTCATATTTATTAATGACATTAATACACCAATTATTTTACTACCCCGGCATCGGCGGGAGCATATGTGTGATTGAAGCGTTGGTCTCAAGCACCATACTCAGGACACTTAAATTTCACAAAAGGGCCAAAAATATAATAAAACTATGGTGTGAGCTCAGAACAAAGTTAAAAAAATATTTTTCTTTTGTATTATCAGACTAACTAATGTATTGTCGACTTGAAAAAGATAAGATAAAATAAGCAATAATATACACATATATGGCATCAATACGACATCATTTACATATTTTTTTCGCGAATAATTTAAAAAGAATAATCTCGTATATAATTTAAAAAGAATAACCTTTTTACATTTACTTCAAATATATTTTCGCACACGATTTTCTGAGAATATCCCATTTATCCAAAAAGCCACTCAACGGTTATTGCTTATATAATATATCTCTTAAATATATATGATATATGGAGGTATGTAAGTGTTCGAGAATCTCATCGCGTACGAAGCTTACGCGGCACATGTTACAACATCAAAGAGGACGGCAGGAGAATGTGGTGATTGCTTTATTTACGAAAGGCAGACTAGATTTTTTTGTGAATATATTAGTATTGTCTTTTTTTTTGAGCACAGCTTTTTAGGGCCCTATTACAGCTTATTTTTTAAAAACTGTAAACTAATGAACACGCTCTTTTTATGATGTAAACCTAATATCCGCATCGTAAATGGTTTTTCTTTCGGCACTGCAACATCTACGAATCAATAATAGAAACTTTGCAAAACTTAATACAATGAAATCTTTGTCAAATTTATTATGCTAACTGCATATCTAAATAAAACAAAGCTTTGAATTACAATTGTACAAGGTACTGAAACTAAATGAAGTGAAAATCTCTCTACCGAATAATACTATTTAAAAGTTCTGTTACATTCATTCCATCTAAAATAGATAGATAGATATATAGACAAGAACTTTGTTTGTACAATAATGGTAGAATAAGAAACATACATATATAAAAGTTTAATATACATATTGAACAAAGCACGGCCTGGTTGCATTTATAGGCAATATCTTCCAGGCAACCTTAGGATGTAATAAAATGATTCGGCGAGATGTTGGTAGTTTGAAATCTGATCTAATTACCTAATAAATATAAAATTGAATTAATGAAGTAAAAAAAAATATATGTAGCATTTAAAAATAATGAATTAAATATACCATTTTTATAAATAATTATCTGTATAACCTGCAAGATTATTCATTCTTTAATTTTTTTAAATTAAAACAGCTCCCGCACCAGGACTTTACAAACATATAAACAACGCACACAAATAAGAACAAAAGTAAAAAAAAATACTTGTACATTATTTTTTATTTGCCAGTATTGGAATCGAACCTACAACTTCCGGTTTAGCAGTTAGGGACAATAACCACTCGAAGAACAGGCCAGTAATATGGTAAATGTAGTCCATGTAAATCTACCAGTTTTAAATAAACTACTCGTACCTACATGTCAATTTACGAGGCAAAAATAATAATAGTTAGAGAACTAAAACTTCCCGGCACGAGCCAATTCGAGTTATCGCTTTGTGATCCCGACTTGCTTGAGCTATTGCTTATACTCCCTAATCCAGCTGTATAAGTAATAAAGGGAAATGTCTGTTCCCTTTCTATCCTCCCACTCCGGTCAATATACCCCGACCCGACCCAATAATAACTTTCCATTTATATTTCCTAAAATACCCGGATGATGGTAATATATAATATAGCATGTTACTTGGATGGGACTAAATTATAATTGGCCAATATGGGGGGGATTATTTATGCCTGTGTCTACATAGGCACGAGTGTATGTACTTATGTAATAATAATATCCTGTATTATATTACATATCGCTTTCATGACCAAAACTAAACGTAGATGGTAAAATGTTATACATGTAACGGATTAATACCCAGACCAGTAATGTAATAGACGAATAAATAGATTCATTTTTACTTGAATAAAATTGCGTGATTTTCGGGGGGGGGGGGGGTCTAGAAAAGGAACATATCTATCAGACGCAACCACATTACGCCGAAGTCTTTGCTGTTATTTATTTATAACAGTATTTGTTTGTTTATAACTATTTATTTATTTGTAACAGTCCGTGAATATTATTTTGTTTATTGAAAGTTTTAAACGGATAAGTTTTATATTTTCCAGTCGGATGAATATGAGACGAAAACTTTGGAAATTTTCGTTTGTAGTCAGATTACAAGAGATAATAACGTGGTTACCAAATGTATAAACTGATATAGCACCAATCGTAAATCCTTCAAAACTATTAGACAAGAGATGATAATATTCCAAGATTTCTTACATCATAGCAATCATCAACACTCGATCAAGTTAATTTTCAAATATAAAAATCAAAATATATCTATCTGCAAAGAAGCCATGATACCACAGATACACACATTAATAAAACGACAGCGATGGTGTAAGGTAAATCAAAACAATTACAAACAATTACAGTGGTAGAGCCATGCTTAGGCACGAATGGGCCGGCTCAACCGGCTCATACCCCCCCTCTTCTTTCCTCTGCCCGCATGGTTATGCGTCATATCCATCCATCCTTCATCATACTCAAAGGCAGACAGCGCACTTACGACTCCTGAGCTGTATAAAAAAAATGAAGCAAAAAAACAATGATTAAAAATGTCCTCATCATACAAGGTGGTTAAAAAGACTGAGGTTTTCCGGTGACCTCATTAAAATAAAAATCTCCTTTCTTGTACACTTTACCCAAGTGTGAACCCCACTTAAGAGAACATGATAATAGCAGTACATAAGTATCAACTTTATTATATTTCTAAAATTATTAGGGGATAAAGTAACTACCGTATCCCCTAATAATTTTAGAAATATAATATCTCTACACTTACAAATAGTAATCGTTGAGTAAGGTAGATAATATTATTGTGTCGCAATTTCTCTGGATCGTTTCGAATCTTTGACAAACCCTAGTCAGCGTCAGATGCTCTTGAAAGATACCTTTATATTTATTAGATATTTTTCTATGAACTAGTCTTATTAAAAAGATAATATCCTTCCTTTCCTTTTTTTTCATGGCTGAGCGTCGAAATAAAATACGGAATTGAATTTTTTTACTCCAATCGACTTTCAGAATTCCAGAATGAATGTAATATTCGTTTACAAGTTTCGTTAAGACCGCTTTATATAAACGTAATTACTTTTTAATTATGTAAATATGTACCTTGTGGTAAAAGGAATTTAGGTCCTACGGATTAACGGATCGGGTCGGAAGTAATTGGAAATATTTAATAAATTCAAATGAAGTCTTCTTTTTGTCAAACGTTGTATGCCGTGGACTTTAAAATAAAACTTCAAGTAGGTTAAGTATCTCGACAAAGGATTTTACGACATTTATCAAATGTTTTTTAGATACGGTTTTATCTTTTTAAATTTGTCTACATATATAACTCCTATGTTTGTCGTTGTCACACAAATAGGGCAGGTAGGTATACGCCATAGGTAGTTGAGTGAAGTGTGGGAAAAGTGAGAAAAGCATAAATATCCAAATTAAATAGATAAAAGAAGGCAACATTTATATTTACCTGACTCCAAACTACAATGAGTACTCAAATAATTCTATTTGCATGGAATTTTATTAACTTATTACTACTACATTAAAATTTTAAGATATGTATATATACACTGTGTGTCAAAATGTATTAACACCTTAAAACGTGTACAAAATCAGTATATGTATGTATTTTTATACATCAAAATATCCTTGAGAACATCCTTAAATAATTCATATGTTTCTGTACGGCAGTACTCTTAAAAGTAGAAGTATAATATACAAAAGTATAATAAATGAACTTACAGATATTATAGTTTACTTCATTAAAGTAGTTACTCGTGCACAATTGACTTTTAAATAAGTGGATAACCGTCTTTCTTCAATTTAGAGTCTCATTCGTAACGTAATGTAAGTACCTTCATGATCAATTCGACAACATATTATGGCGCCATGATGTAGTGTGTGAAGTACATGACAAAAAATATAGTCCGTGCGTCCGTCCGTCCGTCCGTTGGATCCAATCAACAAAACCTGACATCTTGATAATGGAGCCACAGCGGGAGTATATTGTTTCAATAAAAAAATGAAATCGGTCCACAACTGGCGAAGAAATTGTTGAATATAAGTTAAAAAAAGCATACAGTCGAACATAGCACTTTCTTCGTTTTTTGAAGTCCATTTTCAAAATATTAAAATCGTGTTATACATACAAAGCCGTACAAATTCTTCTTTTACACCGGCAAATAGCGGAAATCTACTGCGATACAAAGACAAATATAACAGCTGTAAATATATAATATGAAAAAATGTCTTTCACAATTTGCGTTTTAAGTTCAAACAGAGAACAAAAAAAATCTTGTATCATGCTCATACCAATCTTGCTTGTATTAGAGATATTGTACCTAGCTATAAGAATTTTATTAGGCAGCGTGTTACGAATAAGAAATTTTTAAGAAAAGTTGGTAAATTTTTCGTATATGCTGCGTGTTGCTTCGTGACTGCGGTTTTAATGAGTGTTGATGGTCTGGAGCTAGAAGGTAACAAATAGCGTGTATTCATAAATTATTTGCTGTGTTTACTTGGTTTTTTATATGTTGACTTTCATTATAACGAGGACACTGACGTGTACAGATTATTCGTGAAAGTAGAGTGGAACGAGAAAGGTGAACTATGTTAAACTTTCTAATTTAAAGCTTTATTTATTATTATTAAAATCATCAAAAAATGTATACATAATACAGTTTTATCACTAAATGGGAATATATTAATCACAATATTGCGTAGTTCAGAAGTACTTCCTTTAAAAAATAATCTTACAAAATATATTATATCGCCCTAAGATGACATTGTAAAGCCCATGAAATATGGTGAAGAGTCATGTTTTTCCAACAATTTATAGCTAAGGAAATTAAGGTACATTAATCTTTTAAGTCCCATAGCGACAACAAATTTGTCTCGCCCTGGATCGTGGCAACCAGAGCGGAAACCTGTAGTACACCGCTGTTTGTTAAATAAATAAGGATTGACGTATGTATGTACTTCATTCGCAGGTGACGTACGTACGTATATACCTAATATATTTCGTAAATTTTGTGAAAAAATATTAACCAAGAAGTGTCGCTGCTTTTGTAAAATCTCATGACGTTTAAATATTTCCCTATTTCAACGACATTTTTTAGAGTATTCTTGAACATACAGGACACCCACACGTGGGCAAAGAATAATAAATAAAGACTTGTCTATAAGATATTTATTTTAAGTGTGTACAGCGTTATAAATAGATACCTATTCAATTTTATACACTTTACTAGGATATTAAAAAAATATAGATGTTATTCTTACATTTTTATGGAATAGGAATTGGGGATGAAAAAGAAAAAAAAAATATAATATAACCGATATGTTACTATAGTGTTTTAAAAGTTTTAAACATCCGAATGTATGGTAAAATAATTGTATTCAAAGCAACAATAGTGTTTAATAATTAACGAGCTATTCAGTTTGCATCACAGCTAATCAATATTTCTACTGGTTATTAATGGGGACGATTTCTTTCCTTCATGTTTTCAACTTTTGTTAATATTCTGTTTTGTTTATAGCAAGGCAATGAAGGGTAACTATAATTATTATTGGTATTAATATAATTGTATTGAAAACGCTTTTGAAAGTGTTATATTCTTTTTAAATAAATGGGTAACTAATTAAACAAATATATAGCTAAACTGCATCCACTATTTTCGCTGACGTCTCTATCTATACCTATATTATGTTTATCGTTACCGCTACTTGCTCTCACTATCAAGGCTATTCAGATGATAACCCTACACGTCTAAATTGATCAAGTCATCCAGGCTGTAGGGCGGGCCAAAGAAACACAATGCTAACATCGAAAAATATAACTCTCCTTATTGCACAGTCGGGTTTAAAAATCGAATTCAGTAAATAGTGAAAGACCCATCAAAATTCGAATGTTCTTTCTTCTATATACATAGACATATATAACATGGTAGTCTGTGTGTGCTGGCATGCTTACGCCTTCAAAGAGTACAGAAAAGGTACTTTGTTTTGGATTGGTGAAAAACAATACATATTCATACGATTACAGTAGTCGCGATTATTTATTGTTAGTTATTGAAGAATGAAGTTACGATAATATATACAAAAAAAAACATCTTTTTAAAATATGCATTCAATCTTATCAGTAGGTTTTGAGAAAATCGTAAACAATATTCGAATATAGAAATCCTCTTTTTAATTTAATTCAATTCCTGCATTTAAATTAACTACAGTTAAATCCAATTAAAGCTTAACTTTGCTTATACTTTTCTTCATGTAGTTCAGTATATAGTATGATCACTTGGCTGTAAAATACTTAAAGTATTGGCTTAAGAAACTATCTTGATAATTTATATTATGACTTCTTTTTTTCGCTGTCTGTGTTACCAAAGTGATGAAAAGTACTTTGTATGTCAAATCAAAGATTTTTAAATCGGAAAAACGTGCAAATGTGCATTAAGTGAATTTTCAAATATATTATGTAAGTAGTTTCAGGACATAACAAAATGCTAACTACAATTAATTTTAACAGTCAAATAAATTTGATCATGCCATCCGTAGCAGTATGACATGGTTTTTGTAGTCATATTTAATAAAACACAGTTTATAGCTTAATAGGTATGTTAAGTCGGTGGAAAGGGCGGGTAAGGAACCGTTGTTAAAATCCACAAGAAAACACAACAAAAGTAATTCATTAGCAAACGTAAACGCACAAAAAGCTATAGGCATTATAGACGTGATAACTGGTGAAATAGAAAAAAAAATGCCATTTTGGAACAGTGATAATTACCAGATTGATTCGTGAATTAGTTTTATTGATGTAATTAATAATTAACAAAAAATACAGCTAGTGTACTGAAAAAATAATAATGTCAATAGAAATGTATTTAAAAAATCGAATTCTTTAAATAACCTTTATTATCACAACTGTATTTTAAACAAGTGCAGTGTTCAATCATTTATAAAATACCGACTAATTACCGTACTATTCTTAGGACTGGCAATAAATATCATTTCTAACTACCGAGTTGATCAAAATCAAAACCAAAACTTATTAAATTAAAATAATTTTGTAAAGTTAAACAGATTTAACACAGCCATATAATAAATTGGAATTAATTAACATTAACAAAAAATTATCATCAACTTTGTGGTCGCTTCTAGGCTGGATTGCTCTATGCTTTTTAAGTGCAAGCATCTTAACAGTTGAAGCACGGAACCATTAAGCCAAAGACAGGACAATAATTTTATCAGACAATGGACATTAAATATTAAACCACTGTACATACTGTAATTGGTACATCATTTTACTTGAAAATACTATCTTATTTATTCAGTGCAAACGTTTCGTTTGTGTTGTTTAAGTCGTTTGTGTTATGCAATAAAATTTTAAATTATAACTCTAATATTAATTACAAAATTTTTGATCTGATTGTGGAGTTGTATTTGAATCATACGAAAGATTATACCGTCGGCAATTTACACGTCAATTTTATAAATATATTATATGATACATGTATTCAAAAAGTAAATGTCAGGCCCTTACATCAACATTTAATTTTTTTTGTGTGATATTATTAATAATGTAAATAATAACATTATTGCAAGCAATATACGAGGATATAACAATTTCATTTAATTAAGCGATTAACTAGCCAGTTCAAGTTATAGGTATACGCCTCTGAATTGCTTGAGCTATTGTTTTTACTCCCCGATCCATCTGTATAAGCAGAAGGCTTGGGTAAATGGAACTAAATTGTGCAAAATGATTGTTAATTACACGTCTGCCTAGCAGTTCGGGGATACAGATGTGTATTAAAATAGATGGAGATCAATCTGTAGTATTTACTATCTATGATACCAATCACGGTTACTAACAATATGTACATCTTATAAAGTTATTTGCTATTGTTGCTATATATTGTTGTATTGTTAATGAAACTTTAACTTTTCTTTAGAAAAGACCACTTACACAAAAGGAATGATTTTGGTATCACTTCACGTTATCGTATCGAAGTCTAAAGCATCCTAATTTGTAACAACTATTTTTGGAACGTACCCCAAACAGCCATGCGGTATAGAAACGACTACCGTCAACAAATCCAATGTTTTAACAGTCACCAAAAGGCGGAGGTTCTGTGTTCAACTTCATGTATTTTTCATATATGTTAAGCGATTTCATCGCCACTTGTCAACCGATTTTCAATTTCTTTTAATTGAAAGGGTACACTTCTGCGCTAGTCCCATTGTTACCGAATCTGGATTTGATCATATTATATCAGAGAAATTACGGTAACGCTTTTAAATGGCATAATTGTACGATTTAAAGTATTGCGCAAAATAATTGGAAAGGTGCATTGAAGGCGGTTACCTTTTTTAAGTGTTAATAATATCATTATCTATTTATCAAGCTTTCTCCGTTTATATCATCGCATTTCTTCCAGACAATCTTTGTAATGGATAAGCCCGCCGACTATTTCAACAATCTGAATATTATTATTTGTGTGGTGTACAATAAATAATATCGTATTGTATTGTATTGCATGCAGTTTCGATGACACTACTATAATTTGTCATCTTGTAGCTCATCAAATAGGTTCACTAACTCTTCAGTTCAGTATAGTTTCATATGATTAATTTCGACGAGCTGAATAGATTGGGCTTGGTAACAATGGTCTGACAATGAAGCCAGGATGTGGATAGTGGATTTTTTCTGTGATAACGTGTAAACCCCTCAAGTTTGGGTTGATTAGGTTGGTAAAAAGTGTGTTTATTAGTTTTTATATTAGCTCTATCGTATCACTGACTTCTCATTAATTATCTTGACTCTAAATGTTAAACCAGGACTAAAAGAATTCATTTAGCTGTTCACTAAAGTCGCATATTTTTTTCATATATGTATATGTACAATATCAAACATCAGAGTGATACGTCATAATGTCACTATAATCGATATTGTTACGTAATGAGATCGTGTCTAAGTCATAACGGAAGTTTTATCAAACTTAGTTTTGTTTATCGTCATATAGTATTTTGTGATACCTATGAAAGAATCCGTCTTGGAAACCAAACCTATTTAAAACTTTATTTTGTGACTTTTATTAGCTTTTTACGGGAAGAAACAAGTTTTCATAAATGGTAGTTGAACCTTTTAACATACCATGGGCAGCTTTAAATTAATGCAATTAAAAGTTGGTAGCGAGTGCCACTCAAGCCTTTGTGCTACAATTGCCTACATAAGTAGTTATAATGCGTTACGTACGGGTAAACGAGTCCTTTAAATGACTGTGTGTGCAGTTTCAGTTCTATTTGAAGTTTTTTACATTTATAATTTAGGACGTATTTTCAAGTTAGCTTTTTTATAGTAGTAATGCGTATTTGAGTGTTACGCTTTAACGCATTACGTACTTATCATCATCAAATTTTCATATACATATGTTCATTATGAGATGGAAAAAGTGCTGAGAGTAGCTTTTATAAAGAAAAAATACTATTAACACTAGTAAAATAACTTTAACGCCAATTTTTAATAAATCCTTTGGCAAAAGCATCTCTAGTATCTCTTACCTTTTAACTCGGAGACTTTATCAAAGAGCACGTAAAAACCGCAATCCCTCAGAACTTAAAATCAGTAACTGAGTTGCTGTTCACTATGGGGCATCGAGAGTGACCGGAGAAGGACAGAGAATTCTAAACGTGAGAGATCATTAAGATCCGACAACGAAGCTGTACACAATAGCTGACCCCCCAAAGCTAAAAGTGCATCGATGAGTAGTAGTAACAAATTTGGTAAGCATATCTAACAGTAGACATTGTTGTTTTTATCATTCTCAACCTGTTGTCAATCGAATTTACTGAGAAATGTACCTATTATAACTCAATAAGTAATTTATATTTTGTATGTTTTGACCTTCAAAGGAGATAGTAACGAGATGAACGCCAGGACTATTTGTTTATGTTCCTTCTTTGTGTAAAAGCAATGGTGAGTTGGGCCTCCGGCATTTTCACTATTGAGCAATATTTTAAGAAGTAGAATATATGCTCAATACTTTATAAAAGCTTCCAAAGTAGTCAATAGAGTACTACGTCGGCATTATCCAACATCAGCGATGGTTTTTTTTTTTTTTGAATTGGTATGGTATGATGTTAGCTATCAAGTAGTGACTGACCGATATTTTTGTGAAAAAGGTATTAAAACATCAGCACAAGTGTATCAAGATACGATTTTTCAACGGGTGTTTAAGCCTCTTAACAACACCGTGTTCCATAGCCAAGAATGGTCCTTTCAGCAAGAATCAGCACTGGGTCCACATCCACCCAACAATGTTTCTAACTTCATCAGAGTAGAAAACATGCCGTCATCTAGTCCTATAGTGAGTTTCAGAGAGTATGGTATAATCTAAACGCCATTATAACTTGAAATCCCTAAAATAATCTATAAGATGGGCAGTGAAGAGTTTTCCATTAGAGAGAGTGCGTGTTTCTATTGATAACTGGCTTCAACGTTTAAAGAACTGTATTAATGCCCTACCAATGGAGATCATTCTGATGAGCTTTGTATATTTTTAAAGCTGTTACGTTAATCTAGAAACCAACAGACGTTGTAAAACAGTTATGGCAAGATGGTATACATGGGCAATGAAATACTATAGATTTTAGTACACACTTTTCAGCCGACATATTTTTAGTATTATTTTATGATTGTATATATATAAACTAATTGGTATGATGGATACCGCTCGTGTATGTAAAATGCGCTTTTTCCTAATTCTTTTTTAAATCCCACAAATAAATAGGAAAGTTAAAACTGCCACTTTTTAAGGTGTAGAAAGGAAAAAATAAATAAGTGGAAAACATACAAGTAAATAACACCTACAAATTCTCAGTTTACTTTGTGCTAAATACGCACATCGTTTTAAGGTGAATCTATTTCAAATAATTCTACCTTAATTCAGAGCTTTACTCGAAGGCGATTGGACCGTCTTTGTTTTTAGTTCCGGTGGGAATAAAGTGAATGAATCAAAAACCAAAATAAAAATAAAATAAAGCACACGGCTGAAATAAACACATGTTTTTTTTAGTACTTATTAGTATTTCAAGATGTCAGTTTTTTGTCATATGTGGAATACCAAAAATGGTGTATGGAACCCAAATATTTGATCCTCGAACTTTTGTTGGGTTATTGTTGATTTCTCTGCTTAAGAGTTATTTATGTTTTAGACAGTTCGTATGTGTTTTCACAGCACAAGCTAGTTTCGTTAAGACGCAGATAAGTAAGTAATATCTATAAAATTCATTTAAATAAGAAATCAAAATGTCCAGAATAAGATGGACACATTTCCGTAATAAATAAGATCATATAATGTCATATAACTGTAGAAATAATAATTGATAATTAAAAATTAGAATATCCCTGTAATCTCAAATACAAACCTCATATCAGGATGTATCAGGAACAGATATATCTTAACACTTATTGACACTCTTATATTGCCGCCAAGCGCACGTTTCAACCATTAACAATCTCATATAACTACAAGTAACCACAGCAACAATATCCCTAAAATGTAGTAACCATTACTGTCTTGTAACTAGCACTGTTAATTGGTTCTAAGGGTGTCGTTGTACTTAAATGAATCGACAAAGCTATTCTGATTGTGGTATGTTAGTGCGTCTCTATGGCCGAGTTAAGCAGTCACTACATGGTTATGTTGAGTCGTTAGAGGGACAGTCAACCTCACAGCAATCGACAATATGGAATCGTATTTAATTGGCTTATATTATAAACATCTATACACTTGTTACTACAAGTGTCTCTTACCCATTGAGACATATTTTCACGCCTTTCATCTCTGAAGTGTTAGTTAGTAAGAATTTGGTGTCAGGTGGAGGATAAAAGTGAAGGAAAAAGACATTGCATTACCTCAAACTTATCAGGGGTGCATGCTAGTAAGTCGAACTAACTTACAGGGAGACCCGAACCCTTTCCACAATATTTTAAACTTTTATGTAAGATCCCTTTCACCTAGATTTGTACCAATGTTCTAGATTTTTATCCAATACAGTCAGGATTTTTACATACACTCATACCTTAGGAACAGGACATTTTTGTTCATGGAAAGTGCCCTACATCTTTTACTGTAACACATTTGTCTAGCAACGTGTTTGCAAATTTTCGTTATGATAATTTTCGATGATTTCCATGATAATTGACCATAAAAACAAACTTACGCCCGCCTTTATAATATTATTATGAGATGTGGTTTTTATGTAATGTTGTACACGGGTACATTTATATGTACTCCCGTTATTATTATTAATAATTTGCGTAAAATGTGAAAGTTAACTTAGTTCATTGAAGTTTCGCTCAAATTATGAAAAACGCTGACAATGATTCTAGATCTGTACATATTTAATTGTATTTCAAAGCTACATAGTTAAGTATCAGCTTACTAGACATTAAGAAGAGAGTAGTCTTATTACACTGTCTCATTTTACACTAAAGTAAAGCGTAGGCGATATCTCTTCTAACTCCCTAGTCAAATTGATAGCTTACCGAGTAACAGTTTGCCAAGAAATACGGCCTTATAATGTAATAAGTTTCTTCGATTGATTTCTTATTAACTAATTTGAAAGTGATAGAGCCATGCTTAGGCACGAATGGGCCGACTCGACCGGTGCGATACCACGGCCTCACAGAAAACCGGTTGTGAAGTAACGCTTGCGTTGCATTTCCCCGAATTGAGTGATGTTTCCGGAGGCCCAATTCCCCCTCCCCCCTTTTCTCGCCCCTCATCTCCTTTCTTCTGTTTTCCATCTCCTCATCCCTCCTCTCTTCTTTCCGCTCCCTGCATCCCCCATCCCTCATCACCCTCAAAGGCGGGCAGCGCACTTGCGACTCTTGAGTTGCAAGTGTCCATGGACGACGGTGTCACTTACCATCAGGTGACCCGTCTGTTCGTCTGTCCCCCTATAGTATAAAAAAAATAATTAACATTTGACGAAAATACCTACATAATTGAATTGTTTTTAAAGGCATAAAACTTTCAATCTTAAAGGTGAAATATTTTTGTGGAAGTGGGTCATCGAGTACCACACATTAAAAGAGTTAGAGTCCCATAGGAATAAATCATTGATTAAAATAAAACAAATTGCCCCTCTTACCCGTTATTTAGTTTTTTCTTTTAAGCACAGCAGTTCATTAGATTCGTTTTCGAGTGCCGATTAAAGAGTATAACATAACAGCAGACAGCGCGCCCAACAGTCCTTCATTTAGAGGATGCCTACTGAATGCAGACGCCAAACTCGTCTTATGTCATTATAATAAACAAGCTTGAGCAAATTGCAAATTAAGGCTTTTGGAGAATGGTCATAATTTTGGTGATGTGATTTTTCTCCCATAACGTCTTTACTTTAAAATATCAAATTTTCAAATCAGTTTACACGTGAAACAACACACAAAAAATAAACAGTTAAATTGGGAAGCTAATCTATTTTGATATTAGATTAAGAAAACGACGACTTTGTGCATTAGCATTGCTGTTTTATATTTGGTATAACAAATTTATTTACAAAAAAATATGTAAGTAAACAGGTTCGTTAAACCGTCTTACAAGCATTGTTTAATTTGGATCCTAATAGCGTTGTTTTACATGTTCTGGATAATTGTATTATATTATTATGTTAATTTTAATAGCATGAAGTTCTTAGAGAAAATCACATATTAAACAACATGCATATTATTATACGGTTGTGACTCGCTCAACCGAAATGCGTCTAAATTTTCATTCATGAATGTGCTGAGTGTGTAAAATGCGTGAAAGTGTTATATGTAGAAAATTATGAGAGTTACTTAGCCCATTATGCATGTTGAAATCACCATCAAAGGACCCATTTACTTAGTTCTTAACTTTCACGTAGTTCTTTGAGGAAAAACGTAATTACTTTCATTTTGTCTTATCACTTTATGACTTAAATTCAAATTTTCAAATGTTTTTATGTTTTATTAATAAGCATCTCAATGATGTCCTTTTCTTTGATTTGAGTAAACTATATTTATTATTTTTTTAAATGATTAAAGTAATATAGAAAGTGAATTGTTGGTAATAAAAATTAGTTACATGACGAGCCTTTTGGTCAAGTTAGTATGGTATGGTCAAGTGACCCAGAAAAAAAAGCAATGGCAACAAAAAACTCGGTTTCCGCTCTATCTTTGAATATTGAACATGTCAATACGGTGCTTAAGAATAAAACAACTTGAAATTGCGAGAACAAAATATTTAAAAGAAAAAAAAAACTGCTTCTTAAAAACTATTTTTAATCGTTATATACGCTATTTCATATGTAATTAAGATGGGTTCAGCAGTTTAGTAGTAAAAGTTTAATATATAAATAAGTAGGTGGCACTAACACTCGTGAATTGATAACATTTGTACAGATTACACCCGTTAAAACTTGTTTTATATACATATGTATGTAAGTTAATACAAGCAAGCAGCTCGGTTTGACACGAATAGTCACGGGCATCATATTAGAGCTATTTTATACATATAGATATTTTATATAAAATTATATAATTCATTAGGGGTAATGAATTATATAATTTTTGAGGTGTCTAGGAGAGGCATATATTCAACGGTGAGTTACAATGCCTCTCATCTGCTCCTACGTTATTACACTCATTCATCACCCACCGACGTTTTTGTTTTAAGAATATCTTTAGTTTTGATATATGTAAGTATATTACATAGATATGTAAAATTATAACGGCTATTTGTTCTTTTGGAAGTTTTCTTTCATTTTCAGGGGAAATGAAGGCCCCAGTATATGTATGTCATGTGTAACAGTAATATCGCGGTGATTCAGGTATCACGCAACACAAAGTGTTCAAATTGTACACATTCTTTGACAAAAAAATATAGTAAAATGTAGTTATTGAATACATTCAGTACAAGTCAATACTCTCACTTAGCTCTGATAATGGTCGCATTATCTAACTTATTATGCATAACTAGAAATATTGCGTTTGCTGCATTTTATTTTCTTCTGCATACATTCGTTTCAATTCTTTATATACATATATACATGATCATTAGTATCAAACCTGGAATTACCCTACAGATATTAACTTTTTTTTTTTATGCGATAGGGGGCAAACGAGCAGACGGGTCACCTGATGGTAAGTGACTACCGCCGCTCATGGACACCCGCAACTCAAGAGTCACAAGTGCGTTGCCGGCCTTTTAGGTAGGAGTACGCTCTTTTCTTGAAAGTTTGAAGGTCGTATCGGTTCGGAAATACGGCAGGCGACAATTTGTTCCATAAGCTGGTTGTGCGAGGCAAAAAGCTTCTGGAGAAGCGCACAGTGGTGGAGTGCCAATCGTCCAGGTGATGGGGATGGATATTTTGTCGCGTAGGACGATGGCGGAAACCAGCAGCCGCTATAAGTCCGAACAATTCCTCTGAACACTCCCCATAATACAAGCGATAGAGGATGCAGAGTGAAGCTACATCTCTACGCAACGTCAAGGTGTCAAGTCGATCAGAAATATCTTGGCAGTCGATGATGCGAGTCGCTCTCCATTGAATGCGGTCAAGAGGGAGAAGCTGGTACTGGGGTGCACCTGCATAGAGATGAGAACAGTATTCCATGTGCGGCCGAACCTGCACCTTATAAAGTTGCAGGCGGTGGGCCGGAGTAAAATACTGTCTCGATCTGTTTAGCACACCAAGCTTCTTCGAGGCTAATATGGCCTTACTCTCTAAGTGACCGCGAAACTGGACTTCGCTTGATATATCGACGCCAAGGATTCCGATACTGGCTGATGCAGTTAGAGAAGTGCTCTCAAATTGAGGTGATACGACCAATGGCATCTTTTTAGCGGTGAACGCGCAAACCTGTGTCTTCGTGGGGTTAAATTGGACTAGGTTAAGTCGACCCCAATCTGAAACTTTTGATAAAGAAGTTTCGATTTCAGACACAAGTTTGGATCGGCTTTCGATGACGTTTACCCGAGAAATGTTAGCGCGGCCGGTGTAAAGGGCATCACTCGTGCTATCGTCTGCATAGCAATGGATGCTGCTAATCTGCAGCATGTCATTGATATGCAGAAGGAACAGCGTGGGTGATAGCACACAGCCTTGTGGGACACCAGAATTAACAGACTTGGAGTCGGAGCATGCACCGTCAACAACGACCTTGATGCTTCTGTCTGTAAGAAAACTGGTGAGCCAATTGCACAGTTTCTCGGGAAGCCCATAGGAAGGAAGCTTCGCAAGGAGCGCTTTGTGCCAGACCCGATCGAAGGCCTTCGCCACGTCCAAACTAACGGCCAACGCTTCCCCCTTGGTATCGATCGCCTGTGCCCACTGGTAAGTCAAGTAAACAAGAAGATCACCAGCTGAACGACCCCGACGGAAGCCGTATTGTCGATCATTGAGGAGTTGGTAGTTTTCTAAGTACCGGAGGAACTGGCTAACATTAGGATTCAGGAACAGGATTCCATTGTCTTGGAGAACAAGTAGGTGATGGCTATGGGCCTGTAGTTGGACGGATCCGAGTTATCTCCTTTTTTAGGGATTGGGTGCACTAGAGCTGTCTTCCATGAGTTCGGGACTACGCCAAGAGAGTAGGAAAGCCGATAAAGGCGCGTTAAAGCCGGTGCCAACTCTGGGGCACACGTCTTCAGCACGATAGGAGAGATTCTATTGGGGTCCCTTTCGGGGTCCGTAGAAACAAACGGCCTCTGATTTATGTAAGGCCACTTCGAGACCCAGCAGCCGAATTCTTCCAACAAGTTGAGCAACCCCGGCTGTAGCCTTTATTATCGCGCCGTTACGAGGGTGTAATCGGCATAGCATGTTCAGTGACGTCATCTGTGTTACGAACGGTTAATGCCAACCTTGAATAATGTAATTTGTTATTTAAAAATTTGTAAATTAAAAAGCAATAGTAAAATTATTTTCAAAATAGATTAGGAATGAAAAGGTTGGTTACCCACTGTGTTGAATCTTTTAAGTTGGTAACCTCGAATCGTAAAAATAGACTCAAAGTTTTTCCTAAATTATATGTCTAAAGTAACTGAGGTTAATTTTAATAGGAATAAAGTTGACTTGCTATTATAAAAAAAACATTTCAGTTTCTGAGAAGTTATCCAATTGAAGTAAATCTATAAAATACTTTTAAAGCGTAAAAACACAAAGGAATTTAAGCATACCAGTTTCACTATTGTTAAAGATGAGTAAGAAAAATTAGAAGATAGTACATATGAACATTTATCCAGGTGAATAATTGCTAGAGCAAGATTGATTAACGATCTAGTGAAATTATGTCTGCGTCGCACGAGACAATGCTGTTTTTTTTATACTATAGTGGGACAGACGAACAGACGTCCTGATGATTAATGACAACCGCCGTCCATAGACACCTGCAACTCAAGAGACGTAATTGTGCTGCCCGTGTATGAGAGTGTTGGGGTATGCAGGGAGAGGAGGAGTTGGGCCTCCGGAAACCTCACTCATTTCGGGGAAATGCAACGCAAGGGTTGCTTCACAAACAGTTTTCTGTGAGGTCGTGGTATCGCACCGGTTGAGCCGGCCCATTGGTTACAAATAACGTCCCATAGTAGTACAAGCATCATATCATAAATAGTTTTTTTTATCATTCGATTATTTCTGTATATAATGCATTAAAAATAATTGATTTTTTTTTAATACAATGCACTAAGAATCATTATCGTATAAAAATGCAAACAAAACCATTAAGTTATTGGAACATACAATTTTAAAAATAAACTATTGCTAAGTTCAACACTTCTTTTTAAATTGAATGTTTGCAGCTTAGCAAGTTACAGCCTATCCTCGAGGGAGAATCGGAATACCACCATTTTTGTTCTATTAAAAATCCGAAGTCAAAAGTCCGTGAAACGTGAAAAGGTAAGAGCAACTCTTAAGCGGGCCGCCGACGTAAGTTTTAATAACATTGGATTTTACTTTGATGGGAGCCGGAAACTTTAAAGAATAGTATTTCTGCTCAACTTCGAAATTACGAAAGCTTATAAAAGTTGCGTTCGCTTGTAGGATGAATACTGAACAATTTGAATTTAAACTGTCAGTTCTAGGTGTTATATTTTAAGATAAATCTACTTAAACATGATAAACAACGAAAAATTAACCAGGGAAGTGAGCATGAAGTAAATGTTAATTTAATTTAATTAAATAAAAAATGTATAGGAGTGTTGTTGTTTCAATTGGTTTAATGTTATCATGGATACCAATTAATTTGCCTAAGCTACAAAATATTTCCCTAGGGTGCCGGAGAGCGTAAAACATCAGTCAGAACAATCCACTAGCCTCGGGGGCTCCTGACTGTTACCCTGTCAACAGCAAGCTTGATCAGCAACAGCAACGGTGTTGCGACGTGTGCCACGCGCGCCTCTCATTTATTCATTCTTAATTTGTCATAAAGTTGGTACATATAGATAAAGCTGTTAGGTTTACAATGTTTACTGAAAATTTATCTGTCAAGACAGCATGCAAAAGAGCCTTAAAATTATGGGGTACAAATATGGAATATTATCTAGTTAACAACTACTTATCAATATTTTTAATGTTTGTTGTTACCATTCAAGAATGCGTTTACAGAGTAAAACGTGTTCTGAAGTAATCGTACGTTTCAGGAATTTATACATTTATTTAGTGGCAATTCTTTGATATCACTAGGCATCTTATTATATATTGTGACACACAAAAAATAGCAGTTTAGTACTAGATACCCTAAGATATCCCGGGGCAATGACTCAATGTAGACGGAAAACCAGGTGTCGGGTTTTGGCGATTCGAGTCCGACATGATGACCGGTGGGGGTTTCGACGTAAGAAACAAAATATAAAATGTTCAATCGTTATTAAACTTTGTATTTACTAGAAAAATACTTGTAAAATATATTCACGCTGTCAAGAATATTAAAATCTATACAAACATTTTATAATAAAAAATCCTACAACTGGTAGCGACCGTTTTAGCGTTAAGATCGGCGGTTGTACTTTATAGTTTTTTATCACAACTTTGAAAGTCTTCGTTTTGTGTGCTCAAAAGAAACACAACTTTGCAATTAATTCACCAATTTTATAACATTAATGACCCTTGGTGTATAATCTTATGTAGTTTTACTAGGCCGAGTTAGGCTACGGTGCCTGATGCGTGTTTGTTAAGCCTTTGGTAGCCCCGTTATATGCAGTAATATAAGAGCAGTAGCCAATTTAATAAACGAATGCTTGCGAGCATTAGCGACACCTTAAGTCACTATTAATTATTATTGTTAAGGGGCTATGTTTCCGGATTTAAGAGGTCCTTTATACGTATAGCCAGGCTGACTAGCCGAGCCAGCATAGCTTCTTCCAAAAGTGCAAAAGCCTCCTGGGACGCGCCTAATCCTCGCACCCACGACGATACTTGCCCGTTGCCTCTCCCTCGCAATCAAAGGTTATGTGGGTGACCGTTTCCTCGGCGTTGAGACATAATCCGCATATAGGGCTGCATATCGCATTGACGATGAATAGGTATAGATCCAACGCCATATGTTCCGCTCCTACTACTATTCATGTCTTATCTGGTAAGGCTAAGTAGTCTGCAGGTTAAACATGTCAGCGCCATTTTGGACTTAATGACTGTGTTGGTCTATCTAGTAAAATTTGGTAGAAGTGTACTTGGATGCCCATATTTAATTATAGTATACACCTTTTGATTTTATTGCGCTCATCGGAAATTGTTGGTGAATTATCCTTGGCTACTACCAGGGAGCTAGATTAAGTTAGAGCATGCTAGGAGAATGAGAAACTTTTTGCATGTATTTAAGATAAAGTTTTCTTTTATATCGAAATCTCCGATGAATACCAGTTGACATTTCAAGTAAAAATTATCAGAACCTTTTTGTATAACCCTTATTAAAATATTAATAGTTTAGTTGTTATATTGAAACTCGAAAGGGAACATGTTTAGACAGTAATAGTCAGACAATTTGTTTGTATGTCGGGTTGGGTAGATTTATACGCTTCTAAATATCTTTGATTCAAAAAGACTTAATTTAGTCATTTAAAGTATAATCGATCGTTTGGGTACCATTACCATGTAATCGTGATAAGAGTAAATTAAAAGAACAAAATATAAGACGAAGTAACTTCCCTAACCCGTTTCAGTCAACCTTTTAAGACCTTATTTAGTTTAAGCAGCAGTAACATTTGTATACTGGAGTTTAATGCAGTAATCACTTAAACTGGCAATACATTTCAATACAAACTCTTAATTCAGGTAGCAAGCCGATTCCAATTCCTTTTAAGGTTATATAGGTAAATGAATAAAAAAAACAATATGTTGACTTAGATATGACGGAAAATAAATAATTATATGAAATATGGTGAACAAAATACCTCCATTAAATTAGGTTCTTTAAAGTTATGGAGCTCCTGGAGATTTGATTTATTTTAAGACCATTACTTTATGCTATACATTAGTTTTTTTTTTTAAATCCTTTAATTTAAGGGTTTTATTTAATTTACTTCTTTGTATAGCGAACTAAAAATCATTTTATTATTCAAAGTAAGAAGTTATAGAAACTTTGAAGTTACTTATTTTTTTTATGAATGACTGTTGGCATGTGAGTGTTTTTAATTGATATTACATTTGTGTTTATTGTATGGTATATGATATACACCTAAATATTATTTTCTTCGTGGAGACGCATTTAAAAATTATTTTCAATACATAAGATACTTTCCTACTTTACAATTCTTTCTTTATACGAAAATTCCAAAGAAAATAATAGATATTTATTACCTGTGTGATACAGATAATAATACAATAAGTATCTTTATGAAGCTTTAAAACTCTTCATATAGTTTGAGTCATAGCCTTACAATATGTTAAATGTTTCAACAAGGTCATACTGAATAACGAACTCGGCGGGAGCCATAAAATTAACCTCTCACCAGAGCTTTTGGTGTCCGTCGTTTTTACTAAAATCATAAATTGATTAATAGCCTCGTTAAATTTTAAGTTTATGTAAGCGAGGATCGTTTTCATTAGAAGCGGTGTAATATCACATGTTTTAACATACCTTGATATCTATAAATATCATCATAAATAATCATCATCATCGTCTTTCCACCCGTCTCAAATTTATTTGGGGTCTCTGGGATAATATATGGCAAGAGAAAAAAGTTTTGGCTAGTTTTGGTTATGGCCAAGCGTATAACTGATTTCAACCCTCCTTGGGAAGTAGCCGTTTTTAGACGCGAAAGAAGAAAGAAAGGGGATTCGTAAAAGGTATATGGGTAGGGACAGGAACTTGGGGTAAAAGCTACCGTTTTTTTATATGTTATCATCAAAGAGCGTAATTAAACTTGGTCTGGGTGTATTTATGTCCGTTGTATGATTGTTTGTAAGGTCTCCCGAGACACAGGAATTAATTCTAATACGGGAGATTTTACACGAAGCATATACACCTTATTTATAATTACGGCTGTAGTAACAAATTAGTAAATTCGGGACTTTATTTTTATATTCGGAGCGACTGGAATCCTTCGCAATAAGGTGTACATTGTACATAGTATATACATATGTATGGTACTATATTATACGGTACTGTCATACATTTTCAAATGTACTCAAGCTTTTTAATCATTTCATTTTCTACTTCATTGCTTGAATCTGGTCTAATGAAATATTCATTGAACTTTCGTATCCTTCGTGTCACAAATGTATATTGCAGCCCTACATTAAAAATAATCATTAAAAGCAATTGCTGATTTAAATAAGGTAAGTACTCCATCAAAGCCTTAATATAGTTTTGATATAAATATAATAAATCCATGTCCCATAAAGATGCTCGATCGTGTTTTAGTCTGGTCTACGTGCTGGCCCATATAGTCCATTTTCACCTGTTTTTCATTATCCAAACAATATGATTGGGTATTGTCATGGATAAATATAACACCCATTGGCCATAAATGGACCAACTTATTCGTTAAGGATTCCTTACACGTATATTTTCACTAATTTAAGAGCCATTTTCGGAAATGCAACGAACAAGCTCTTAGCAACTTTCTGAAGAATTTCCGAATGTCTCACACAACACTTTCGCTTCAATGCATGCTTGCTTGGATCACTCCTCCAATTGTTTATGATACATAATTTTTTTCACTAAGCTAGCATTGTAAGTTTCAAAGACTTTCAGGTATCTCTATGTGACACGGATTCTTTGCTCTCGAGTGCATTCAGCATTATTCACATTTTTCTACGAGTATACTTTGGATGACTCAAATTAACTTTATTTAAGTAAACCTACTCAGAAAGTATGTTAATCTTCGCTCAACATTGTATCATAAACAGGTTCAATTATTAAGAAAAGCTTACCCGCCGCATTAAGTTTAGAGGTAGTAATTTTGAATGCTCGACAGCTGGATTTGATTGTATACTCAAGAGTTTAAAGCTACGACTGTAATAAACGACCACTGTTATTCAAATTTATGGAATAAACGAATAACTCAACCGAATATTTCTGATTGTTTCATTGAATTTAATTCCGGATCTAAGTTCAGTGAAACTTTTGTGTCTAAAATGGTAATAGGAGAATAGGCTCGGCTATTTATCCGAGTTAAGAATGATGATTATCAAATAATTTATTGGGTCTAATTGGTTCATGCATTCTTGAAACATGAATTTAAATATGAATCTTTTCATCCTCTCTACTTCTAAGTTTTTTAAAAGTTTATTCTAAACTTAAGCTAACTAAGGGAAAGGAATCATTGCAAAACTAGCATTATGTAAATATATATATAAATTTTATAAATCACTACCTGTCAAAAAAAAGCATCAAACTGTACAAAACCCTACTGTTTATCATTTACTTTTTTATTCTACTTTTTATCATCTTCAAACAAAGGAGCAATAACACTCACTTATTCTTTTCTAGTAATCAATAATCTAATATTAAAAAATAAGTTTTTAAATACTACTGTGAGTAAGAAAGTCAAATTGTTAAAACCGTGGTCAATTAAGTGTATCAAGTTAATTGTTAAATAACAAATAATAACTAACAGGGCTGGCTTTTGGCCAAGGGGCATAGTGCCAATGCACCGTTCAACCTGTTGAATTGTCATGTGATTGGAAAATAACATTCACAAAACGTAAAAGTAATAAACAGAAGTGAATTAAGTTTAATACCAGTGTCGAGTTTGTTAAAAGATTTTCATCTGAAATATTTATACTTTGATATTTTAGATACACACAAACACATATATATATACATATATAATTTAAACCATCTGTATATTCAATTTCCCTTCCTTTCCCTTTCTTTCCCTTTCCTTCCCTTTCTATCCTCCCTTTCCTGTCAATAAACCCCATTTTTTTCTATCTTATTCCCAAAAGTGCTCGAATGACGACAATTGGCTCATATTACGTAAACAGGATTAAATTTTATTATTGTCAGCAAAATGTGGGTGTGTCCGGATCAGGAATATAGTTATTCTAAACTACAATACATGTTACGTAATCAGACGAAACTCCTTTCTGTTAAGTGAGTTGCATATTACTAAATAACACCAAGTTATATGTACCGTAATGAATTGCGTGTTCCGATCATTTTATGGCGAACTTAGAGTAATTTCATGTAAAAACTTAAGAATAATTTCGTGCTCTGATTTGAAGACAGTATTATCTAGCCTGTTCGGAGGACTCTATTTGATAAAGGTGCATATGTGACAGCACAAATTATATTTGATTGATTATAAATATTCGAAAAAAGAGTATGTCTATTTACAAAGGTATCACTCACCTGGACATGATAAGGTGCCACCTTCTCTTCGCCTTTGATCTCGACGTTGATGTGTAGTCTGATGGCCCCAGAAACAGCGGACTTATCCGTCCTCTTCTCTAGGTTATACCAAACATCCATTTCACCAGACAAAGTCCGAACCTAAGAAAGTAGCGCCATTATTAAGAGGTTACAAAAAAAGTGAACCATAAAATTACTAAACCAGTTCTGTGAAATAAAATGAACACTTGTACAATATGACATGTACATACATATGTATGTGCCTCAACTACATTGAACTACAATTTTAAGTTAGCATTACATGTCTTAATGGGTTAAATATAGGAAAATTAATCGAAATGTAATAAATATTTATTACCTATGAGAGTAGAAAAGAACCTATGGCAGTAGAAAAAACAGGCTTTTCATTATTCTTCGCTTGTCAGGAATATAGCGAGACTATGATGAATTTATGTCGTAAGATTACTTGGCAAGTTTACTCCGTTCAGGGACTACAGTAGAGGTGAATACAATAAGTGACGTAGCTGTAAACAACGTAAATAATTTACTTGCCTCAATGATTGTCTGTCCCAAGAAGTCGTCAGATTCTCTTGTCAATTTCTGTCGAAGTTTTGATTTTAGATCGTTATCTTCGTCCCATACTCTAACTTTTATACGATCAGACGAGTTGTGGCATTCACTATAAGAAAATTTATTATTTAAATTTAATAAATCAGGGTTACTACCCTTAAGTGAAGCCCTTTATTGTACAATTTATGATTTACAGTTAAAATAAAATCCAACAAATTAGAGAACAATGGACGGTCGTATTACTAAAATCGATCTCTACTAGACAACCAAGTATGGAGATAATAACAAAATTATTCAATAAAACCAGTATTTGATGACGCACGATTCAAGATAAAGACCTATATATATACACATTTATGTATGTACAATTTCTTAGTATAGTTAGAGATATATAATTATTATTCAGGAGAGATGTTATTAAAATCTACTTACAAGTAAAATTTTTCATTCCACACTGGATTCAATTCCTGAGGCATAGTTCTTGTCCGTTTTTTTACTTTGCTGACTTGGACTGTAACGTAGGGGTCGGAAGTTCCACTCTTGTCCTTTGCGATGAGCCCTTGAGCACAGATAACTGCCCACAGAGGGCCAATTTAGTTTTCTTTTATTTCAATTAATTTAGTCATTTGTGTACAAAAAATAATTGAATGCATAAATAAATCGCTTTTCAAGCGTAGTACGTTAGCAATACATAAACACTGTAGATTATTTACAAAAAATATATTTCATCAATATTCAGGATTAGTTGGTCCCCAAAAATTCAGTTAAATTTTGTTGCCGTAAAAAAAATGGCAATAAACTTTTAAACGTCTTTTTTAAATTACATATTACAATATAAGAATAGACGATTGTTTTCAATTATTACAGTTCTGTTATATTATTCTATCAGATGCAGTTACCATCTCAATAAATTCATATTAATAGAGCTTAACCTACTTAGCCAACTTACCGCATTATACTCCTCACTACCTTACTTACCAAACAAGGCATTCAGTGCTAGCAACCTTTTGCAAATCTATGAACAGGTTTTTGTGTGATCAGAACGGGTTGGGATCAAAGAAGAAGACACTAGCTTGAAACTACCGAACTTTTTATCTATGCCCGAATTCGATTTCTAAACAACTTGAACATAGCGCCTACATCATCGCAACTGCTAATGCAAACTTCGACCAAGAAGAAAGTTTCAAAGAAGAAGTATAAAGATATGCGCGGGAATCAAGGCTAATGGTATTGGAATTTTCACGAATCAAAGAGTTATTGGAAGTTACAGTAGAGAGGTAGAAATTTCAGGATAATTGGGGTCCTACATTCCGGCATGCTTTTAGTCCTTCTAAGAATTTCATTCACGACTACTGAAGTATATTGACCTATCGTCGACACACTGAAAATTAAACTGGTTAGTGTTTGTAATGTAATGCCGTTATGACACATGTCTAAACGGCTCTGTCATGGCACTCATATTTGCAACATTTATTGGTAATTCGTGACTCCCATGCAATTTGTGTTACGAGTAACTTAGCAGACGTGCTGCAGAGTTATAGTAATTCAATCGTGTCGTTTCAGTGTTTAAAGTGTATAAAATATGTGTGCGTGGCAGGAATATTGAATTTTTATTACTATCGCAGCAGTGTTTATTGATGTGTTAGATTCGTGGAATTTCCTCGGTGTTGATGATTAAATCAAGCTACGTATTTTTATCGATGGAAGTGATTAGAGGCGGTGCATTAACGACCGTGATTCTTGGATTAGTATTTGAAGTAAGATATGCATTACTTTTTTTTTTTGATATCTGCTAACTGCTGCTATTACTTTTAAGCGATTACTTTCCAACATAGCGCATATTTTTTACAATAACTCTATGCTTATTACGAAAATAAAAACGTTTGAAGCAGATATCAAAAACGAAGGTAAAGAATTGAGGCAAAGAGAGTCTGTCTAATAGTATCAAATTGCGAGCGTGCGGTTCATAGCCGCAAAAGACCACCGCAAACCTGTAATGGCGATCTTGCAAGACCACTTTGATGTGCCTTCTATAGTGACTTGCTTGGCCTGTTCTACACTGTCAATGTGAGTGTCTGGGTCGACGTTAAAAGTCCGCCTGGCCGCCACATGAAACGAAAGATTGAAAACAATTTAGTGTTGACTTTGTATAGTGTTGTCTGTTGCCTTTTTGTTGATGAATCCGGTCCACTGCATCCTATATCCTTTAATAGAAATAGTTAATATACCACTATACGTCATCGAACCTGTGATGGCGATCTTGGCGCTCCATTTTGATGTACCATCGAGGACTGATTGCTTCACTGTGCTCATGTGTGCTGAGTGTGGGTCTCCATCGATGCTGAACACGCGTCTGTTACATACACATTCGTGTCAGCGATTGATAACTAAACCATTATAATTAAATAATATATAAATAACGTTTTGGTGACTAGTGTGAACAAATGTTTTCTATATACTCCTCAGTAATAAGAGTGATAGTATAGCGGTTTTAAATAAAAATACTATTTGCTTTGTGAATATACTGAATATTTAAAATTAATAAAGAAAACATATACCTGTTAATCCAAGGCATTACACGTAAAACACTGAGTCAAAGACTAAACACACGCATATATTTAATTGACAATCAAATTTAGAAGTATCAGTACCTGATCAGTTCAAAAATTTCAGGTTTGTCTCGTTCTCGTTGTTTCATTCTTTCTTTCATAGCTGTGATGATGGAATTGGCTTTGTCTTCAGCACCATGTTTGGAAGACTTTTCCGCCGCTCCTGCGAAACACACTGATCAGGCGGTGCCAACTCGTCCTCGTGAATCGCGGGTTGCGCCGGGATGGCCCCCCGCCCCGCGCCCACATCCGCTACGACCACTCTTGGCCTAAACCTGATGAGATGCTGACGTCGATGTACAATATTTGGATATGGTAAGGTAAGGTGCCAGATCTGATCAGGTCATTGACGTCGAGCGGCGCAGGTCGGAGCGGATCTGAGCACGGCGCCTGTTAATTAAACTCAATACAATTGAACGCAACATATTACATATTAGCAGTTTCTTAATATCAGTCCATATATCAACAATCTGCCAATTATTCAAACACAGCGTCAAAGTTGTATTGCTGACTAAAACCCTCTGTATTAACATGTATTAGTATAGTTTGTCTTTTTAATTACCTTTTGTTATATAAAAGTTTAACTACTAAATTTTAATTATTTATGCAATTTTAATCATATCAATCTTAAAGTAATAGTCATCTGAGACCGAAAAGTGAAAACATAAACAAAATTAAAGAAATAGAGAATCGTGGAAGTCTAAAAATAAAAACATGGGAAATAATAAAACATAAGGACCACATATAATATAGAAATGGACAGACACTGGATTGCGTGCACACATTGCTAACAAACACATCTTTACAACATGTGAAATTCTTGGATTTGTTTTTACAATTATGTTGCTAAAGCTTTTAGACCAGTTTGAAGAAACGGTGTGTAAAATAGTGTAAAATGTAGAGTGGGGTACAGAAAACACAGACAATTCAGTTAAACAGGGCTTAAATAAATTTCGGCGCTGGGCGGGGCAACCCGGAAGGAATAAACGGATGACGGGACTAAAACCCTATCTACGTGATCTAAATGTCCACACTTCGAAAATATGTAGGTAAAATCAAAATATTTTTAGTTTATAATACAAAAATAAAAGAACTTATAAATGATAAGAGAAAAAAAATACTTGTTGTAAAGAAAAATATACTCACATGAAATATCAGCAATCTAAAAAAACCTTCAGTTGAAGAAAGTATGGTTAAACTATACGTTTTACGTTCTTTAGTAAATGAAAATAATAAAATATATAGATTTAAGTACCTAGAGTATGTTAATTATAGTTTCAAAGTGTAGACTAAAAATGGGTAATGGCGTGCAGTCGATGATTTCAAGTTTCAATTATATAGATTTTCAGTTAACCAACACGCGAAAAAACACCTAACGACTACTCGCCTAGATGATCGTGCATATGTTAATCTAGAACCGAATAAAACAGGAACAATAAAATTTTTCATATTATTATATATGTTTATAGTACCGATAGCCATGCACACCGATAAAGCGATGGTTAAACAAGTTATGGGGAAGGGAAAAATATCATGCTCATTATCATATGAGGTCATTATCATATCATCATTATTATATGAGGTCAGAGTAAATATGAAGAAAAAGGAAACAAAATTAAATATCACAGAAACAAAATCACCACAACGATATACTCTTATTAAAATGAATTATTCCTTTGACTGTGAATCTGGTGATGTCACTAGAAGTGTTCATTTAACAATGATCCTAATTGTGTCCTCAATGGTGAATCATGTTTGATCCCTGACAACACGACCGATTCATGCAAAAAGGTAAACATGCACATCAACCGTACTAATAATGGCAGTAAGACTGACTACGATGACAGTTTTTGATTTTGAACCAGTTATTACCTTTCCAAACAGACATCACCTAGATAGCAAAATCTGACAAATTAGGTAAACATCTAAGGTAAACTTAATTAGCACACATTATTAAAGAACATCATTACATAGTACTAAGTAGACAAAGTGATAATCCTTTGATCCACTTACGATATAGAAAATACAAGTAATTTCTTTTTTCTACTTCTTGTACACTTCATAATTTTATATAACAAAATATATAAATCTTGAACCAGCCAACTCTAAACAGAGCCAAACCCAAAAGTGTAATTTTTCAAGTTAGATTTATAATAAATAATGTGTTCGTTTATAAACCAAGGAGAATGTACATTAAATATTGATTTTCTCCAGCGAGGCTTGTATATCAAAAGATTTTGCTAACAACAAGTGACCCGTCAAGTGCGTCTTGACTCACTTAAGCTTAATAAGGAGCGAACTGCGCTTCTAAGTCAACTTTATAAACATTTTGAAAATGTGAGTGAAAACACATATACTTAATTTTTTGAAATGATGCTCTTTAAGATTTAGACTTCGGTTTTTCGAACAGGATGTTTGTTTTTTGGTCCGAATAATGACAAAAGAAGAGTTTTGATCAGCGTTATTACATTAAAAACTATTTTCATACTGTTACAATATGAACATATTAAAAGTTTTACGATTCTCTTGCTTTTGTCATTTGCTAAGAATGCAATAAAAGTTTTAAAAGGAACTAGGTCCATTAGATTTTTACCAAAAATTGTTTGTAAACATAATAATTTTCTATAAGAAGACTGCATTATTCAACAGCATGATATTTTAGATTAATGAAACAAATTCCTTTTATTGTTTAAGAACATATACCATCACAGCGCTCCACTTACTCTGTAGACAGTCGGCATTGAGCAAATCTTTGCATTTTTCATGGCATTTGACCCCACATTCCGTACACCGTACACCTTGCCTGGCAATGCCCCATAGAAGTCCCTCGCACTCATAACAATAAGTGGGAGATGTGGCAGTCCATAGAACGAAATTATGGGGAGTCGTAGAAGATATCGGATAGATAAGGGCTTGCAAGGTCTTCTTGTATACGTGCATTTTCTGAAAAGACCTTTCTGTTATAAAATTTATAAATAGCGTCTAGGATATTTTAAATTTATCAATTTGTTAGTACACGCACGCTTTTAGTGTTACTTAAATGTTGTATTGGAATTGTCATAATATTTAAATGATCATAACCAGTGACATAGCAGTGTGATTCTCGCCGGAATAGAATAGAGCCACTCCATTCCTCCTCGTAGAATATATAAAGAACGACTAAAAGACCGGATTGTTATCTATCAGATAGTATATAAGTATACAGTGGTACAGCAATAGGCGTACGTATAGGCGACCAAATTCTAGTTGACAAAATGTGAGTGTTTTATACACCTCGGCATATGTATGTGTGTATGTATGTGTAAATAACGACCGTTATACATTACCGTCATTCAATATAAGAGAAAATATCTCATAATCCGGGTTGCCAATTAATACTGTCGTTAATTACTTAGTAAGAAAGATAAAGATCTACTGAATTTAAGTATAGTGACCTGAATTTTTACAATAAATTTATCTTGTAATATTGGTATTCCGCCAAGAACATTAAGCAACAATTGTTAGCAATATTATATTTTCTTTTAAACCAGAATAACCAAGAGACTTACTAATTCTTCATCGTTCAATGTTGCCCGGTGCACAGCTGATGCTAATCCTGCGTTCCTCTTCGCCATTCCTGCTGCCATAGTCTAAACAGTAAAATAGACGTTAGCTCCAGTACTATTGATGTTTAATGACCTCAGCATGTACTTGGCACTGAGTCTTTAATACGAGTATGTTATTTTCTAATAAAGCTATTAATTGAAATCGCCTACCTACTTTATTTTGAAATGGCCATATGTGTCTATAACTGAAAATTGTTTGAGATTGTTTGCAAATTTGGAACTACACATGCTTTTAAAAGCTGCTTTTTATCTATGATTTGACTTAATCTACAATATATTAAACTGAATACCTACTTTTTTGATTTTTAGTTACTTACATTTCATAAAACAATAACGACTTGTAAAGTGGGTGGAGATGCGTAGGTAAAAATTTGTGTTCATAGAAGTCAGAACAACACTGAAAATAACGACTTGCAAAGTGGATGAAATGTGTAGGTAAAATTTTGTGTTTATATTAGTCAGTACAACACTGAAAATATACATTTGAGGAATCGTGTTAGTTGATATTGTGATGACAAAAACATTGGAGTCGTAATAGTCATATTTGCTGTGATAATAAAGCTTCGCAATTAAAACAAAATTGGCAATCACGTGCATCTGCCCAGTGTAGAATCAAATTAAAATTTGTTGTTGGTATACATGGATGCTGTGGCTGTATTATGCAATCGTAGAATATGTGATCATTTTAGTTTTTACCTGTTATACTTAACCAACATCTGAAATTCAATTTAAAGCATAAACATGCAAGGGCACAAAGAAGCTATAATGCAAGCAAACTATGTACAGTAAATGAAAAGATATTTTTTTTTGGGTTAGTTTCAAAGCTTTTGTTTTTTTTTTTCAATGCCAATCAGAATTACATGCATAAAAAAAGAAGTGTTATTGGGATAGAAATACCTTGAGAACCTGCGGGTCCATGGTTAGGGGGTAAAATGCAATGACATCATTAATTTTTATCAGGAATAAAGATTTTATGATTCGGTGACTATGGTATTGCTACATTAGTTTTGCTCCGGTGACCCCTAGTTTATCTTTTACACGGTACGATGAGGATTGGATTGATATCTAAGAATAGGTTAAAGGCCATCTAAACAGTAAAGATCAGAAGAAAAACACAATACATGTAACATTGAAACATCAATGAAAAGAGAAGGGATCAAGAAGGCCTTTATAATAATAATCATCAAGTTTTTATTTGGACAAAAGATGGGGAGAAGAAATAAAAAATATTTTTCATATTTTTATAGTATAATGCACGAGTCTATTAACTTTCAATTTAAATATCATTTTCATAAAGAAATATTCAGAAGTGATTACTTACGTATACTGTATAAATGTTTGTTTTCTAAGTCTCCCCAAAAATTGTTCAAAACACATAATATGGAAATTTATGTATATTCTCGTGTAGAAGAAAACATTTATTACGCGCCTAAAATTACTAAGCTTCAGGAAGCGTACGTCGATGCGAGCTGTAAACATTTACGACCAGTTTCAAATATCTACCTTCCAAAACCCTGAATACAGATGAAAGCTATTATGCCTAAGATAGCCCTTTTGAAAATGCTTAATATGTTTGAATATTAAGATAGCGAATTGAAACCGGCCCGAGAGAAAAATAGCTAACTTCCATCGGATCATAATAATAGATAAGTTTATGACGAAAAAAATTAAAACGTTACTTACAAGTTCCGAGACGAGCGGAATCGATTTTCTCCTAGGTCTGATGTCTGGCATGCTGTCGATATTACTGTAGAAGGGATTATCACCGGGGTGCCTAAAAACCGTTTTATAAAATAAATGATCAAGATGTAATAATATATTCAGTTGAATTATCCACAAGAATAATCAGTAGCATAAAATAAAATAATTTAAGAAAGTGACCAGAGTGTTTAAACATACCCATTTCCTCGGCCTCCTTGTTCGTTGAATCCACCTGATCCATTCTAAAAACAAAAAAAAAACAAAAGAACTAATTAGTAAATTAAAATAAAAATTAAAATAAAACGCTACATTTTATTAGTATCAAATTAATAACAATCAACAATAAATGACATTCTATTCATTGTTTGTGACAAATTACTTGCTTAAAATGAGACTGTATAATATTATTGTATTAATTTTATAACTGTTGTAGTGCAACTCTCGAGCAAATAGCGTTTGTCACAAATAATAAATTGTTATATCAGCAACAATCATTATAACATATATTTACTTTCATGGAGAATTAATAACATGAATAATTACACAATTTACATAATATAGCATAGTTGACAGTAGTAATACATGAGTAGAATTAGTAGGCTAAATTTAGTTAATACCAGAAGTACAATACAATAATTGTCTGTCAGTCAGATTAATAGATAATAAATTTGTGAAATATTATAATGCTAATCATTATTTTACGAAATTTGCGAAATATCAACATATATAAACGAATGATTCATAATAAATTAAATATCAAATAAATTATACTGACCCTTTTGTAATAATTCTAAGAAATACCTTTCAACATCTAAAGTTTCAGCTAAATATGTTATTATATAATGTGCCAGCTATATTTTTATGTAAGTGTAAATAGCTATATGATCATCTAAGCCATGTGACATCTAATAAAATACATTTATTTATTTTTAATTCTATTATGCAAGTAATATATGCGTATGAATTTATAACAGCAACCATTAAAATTAACAGGGACAGGAACTGATTTCACAGTTTATGAAATGGTTTTGAATATCGAATAGTGTATATTGAAAAGTAATTTTATGTTTCATAAATTAATAAATTGTTTATACGTGTAGTACGTGTAGTATGATTTAGTTATAATTTAGAAAAATACAACTGTGTTACTCCAATGTATTGTTTATAATCATGTATTTTAATGTGATATCTAAGTTCTTATAAATTCTTTTTTTTTATGAGTGGCTATAATTTTATATATACATAATTGTCATGAAAATAAATAGTATATTCTTTTTGATATGAGATGATATGGCGATGAATGGATTTTGTACGACACAATTCTCCCCAAGCGTCTGCGATTCGTGTTCTATTAATAAAATGTATATGTAAGTAGACATAAATACATTTTGTGAGTGAATTTCCTAACACCAATAAACAATATCTATCAAGCAACAAACAAATTTTATTACTGAATACATTAAGTTATAGATTACCATTTTCGAATATAAATTTCATTAAGCAGATATCTTTTAAAAATGTTGTATAATTTATGGATGAGTATATATATATTTGTATCAAGCTTTATGTAAAAATCCTTTAATGTATGTATATATAATTATATTTAACACGTTATTAGTACCCTATTGCGTTGGTTATAACTAGTTATTGCCTCATTTAAATAGAAGAAGCATCAATAGGAAGTAAATATATACTCATATAACGTGAGTATTGCAAGTTGTGTATAAAAGCATATTTTTCTAGGAATACACCAGAGCAGTTAAGGAACAAAAAGAACTAGATAAAACATGGGTTTATTTTTCACAACCACATATAGTTCTTCGGGGGACTTTGATTAAATAGTCTCTAAATAAAACATAGCTGTTTAAAACCTGCAACGTCTGGATAATTGAAGTTCAAAAACAACTTTGAGTAATATTTATAGGTAGTTGTTGGAAATAGACGACTATAAACAACAATTACACATCCTACATCCTATCTTATAACAAACGGTAATAATTAATTTTCACTAAGAGTTGTAAAGCGGGTTATAATATAATGCTGCAATGGCTTGAGTTTATCAGTCTAACTATTAGTAAGTAGTTTTTAAGAAACCCAAACTTTTCCTGACTTATAAAGATGTCTACAAAATTTATCTTTAACTTTTAACTCTAATTTCATGAAATTTCTGCATAAGATAACTTACACCTGCACTGACTTTATCTTTTTCAGTTGATGGTGTTGTAGCAGCAGGTGTCTCTGATGCCTTATCTTCAGCTTTTCTGTCTTTTAGAGCTTTAAGCAGTTTCCACTTGCTTCCAACTGGAGCATCCTGTTGAGGTTGAGGTTTTTCGATAGGAAGTGGTTCTTGATGAATCTGAGGCATATCGTAATCTTCGTCAAGTTCATCCCCACTCTGTACAGGACTATCAGGCCCTGACGTTTCACCTGATCCGGAATCGTCAAAAGATTTTTCATCATCAGATTCTTTTTGTTCAATATCATCCACGGTCTCTGCAATAACAGGGAATGTTGTTATGTCTTTCCACGTATCTTTTGTTGGAGATTCGTCATACTTTTGCTTAGTGTTAGCTGTCTTTAGTTTTAATTCTCTTAATACAAATGACATCTTATCTCTCAAATCTTTATTTTGTTCTTCTTCGGTATCGTCAAACTCTGGTTCTTCGGGTAATGTTTGTTGTCTCTCCACCTCTAGCTGAGACTGATGCTCCATTTCTTCGAGTTTTCTTAATTCATAACAGTACCATTCGTCCTCAGAGTCAATACTATCTTCAGTACTTTGTCTTCTGGATGACACTCGAGAACCACTTCTCCAAGAATGTGTGCTTCTGCTGTCATCATCATCATGTTTGTTTGGAATTTCCAAACTTTGTTGGTGCCTTGGTTGAAATTTATTTGGTAACCCGCGATTACTTTGAATAGATGGACTTATTTCGGGCAAACTTGTCATTTCTTCTGTGATAGTATTAATAATTTCAGGGGTACTTGCTTTACGAATTTTCTTTTCTTTTTGAGATTGAAATTCTTCATTAATTTCTTCTGGTTCAATTTCACCCTTTGGATGAGATGTATCTGATATATGTTCATCTGACACTGATGTCGATTTCCGTAGCCGGTATTTCCCCAAGGCACGAGATACTGTAAACTCTTGTGAACAACCACTATAAGATTTATTACTTTCACTCAAACCTTCGTCAGATATATTGGTTGCTTTTTTCACATCACCAATTGTAGCAAAAAGCGATCCAGGAGATTGGTTATTAGTTTTTTCATCTTCCTCAAACAAAGCTATGTTTGATATATCTGTATCAATGTCCAATTTTTCTAATTTTGGTATATTATTAGAATCTTTATTCATTTGACTTACTCGTGCAAAATGAAAATCTATGTCATCACTTTTGTCTCGAGGTAGAGCAGTGCTTGCTGTAAGTTTTTCATTTTCTTCAATTATACATTCAGAATCATCATCACGGATTTCTAATCTTCGGTCCTGCATCCGTTCCTGCAGCATTTGTTGTTGTTCGACTATTTCCTGATTGTTTATTTTCCTTTTAGATTTAGGAGCTACTCTTGCGAACATATTACCTTCATGAGTACTGTCTGAAAATACACTGTCACTGTCTTCTGACTGAGCACTAGAACGACCCCCAGACCACTCCGTTTCTGACGTCTCTGGATCTGATAGAGACTGATGGCTAGCTTGATGTTTTCTTCTCGCTTTTTGTAATAATCCTGACATCGATGCCACAAGGTGATATTTCTTTTTCCTTCTTTGTGCAGATAATATTCTTTCTTTTAACGATTTTTCTTGTTGTGGTGGCTCTACTGTATCAACGTCTGATGGTAGTGAATGTGATCTATGTTTTTTGGGCAGATGTAGATCAGGTAACCAGTGACTCATGGAGGACATAGCTGACTTTAACGAAGAAGTTCGCTTTGGTTTTTTAAGTTGCTTATCCTGTTGTTTATTTCCTTTGTAGATATTGGAGATAGATAAATATCCTGATTCAGATACAAGAATGCCACTAGAGTCTACATACTGCTCTTTTCTTATTTTAGTATGTTCTGGGATTGCTTCTTTTTCATATCCTTCATTTTCATACATTACGTTACCATTTCTTTGGTCATATTGTTGTTGCTTGAAATATTCTTGCTGAAGTTGATTTTGAAATTGTTTTCTTTCCGTTATACTCAGAGAATGCGACTTTAAACTAGATGTTTCTATAGAGCTGGTTGGGGATCTATTGCCACCTTGCCATGATAGTTGATCTTCTAAAAATGTCTTTTTGGGTGAATCATATCTACTAGATGTTGGGTAGTATGAAAGAGCATCGGTTAAGTTACCAGGTGGTGGGTATCCAGGACGATTCCCTTTAACTCCATTTTGATAAAAGTGTGGGTCATTTACACCCATTGTGTTAGCCCTAATAAGAGGGCGTTTAGTAAGATTGGCTGCAGATACTACAACAGTCTGAGCATGATAACTAGGTTCAGGTGGATATGAATCCACTGCAGGCCTTACAACAGATTCAGCAATTTCATTTCTATCTAATAATTCGGAAAAACTTCTGTCTTCAGATAAAATTCCTCTTGGAGTACTATATACAGTTGTGAATATTGGCTGCCTATTTCCTGCTACGGAATATATTGAAGGTGCATCGTTGCTATAATACTCTCCCATATTACTTGGTTCCGTCATTTGATTATTTAGTGAATATGAAATATCAGTTTTCATGCAATCGTTATTGATTTTTCCTTGCAATTTATTTAGATCTCTGGAGCTGATTTCTTTTATCATGTGATTCGTTTTTCTAAAGTTATAATTACCCTTTGAGTTTTTATCTTCATAAAGGTATGAGTCAACCAGTGTTTCTATGTATGGTTTGGAATCAATCTCGTACGATATTCTCTGTACAGATGGCGGCGAAGAAGGAATTCTCATTTTATGTGAATCATGACTTCCATGTGCAATCCTTCCTGTCTTAGGTGAGCCAGGACTTTTTTCTAAGCTAGACCAACCACTCATTGATGATAATCCAGAATCGGATTTTGCTGCCACAATATTTGCAGAATCTCTTTTCAAGAGTTTAGGCGAGGTTTTTGGGGATTTTGGAGATCTAGGGCTCAGACGTAAAGTATCATGCGGTAGCGCACTGCTTGTTGATAACATTGGTGGTTGAACAACTAGTTCGTTATTATTTTCAATTGATGGAAACCCATTCAATCCATTTGGTGGTGCGGGGGGTGGTGGACTAGGAGATTTTCTAAGTCTGTTATTTTCATAAATTAACTCATTAGCGCTAGGTCCGTTATATATTTCGTGAATTGACATGGGAGAAACTTGTTCAGAACTTGATTTATAAATCTCGTTTAAAGGCTGAGATAAGCCTTTGCTAGAAAAATAAATTTGTCTGGAAGTATCAGTTACTTGGTATGTTGAATTATATTCAAATCGATCTCTTGAAAGTGCACTAGGAGATTTAGATGCCTTGGCTGCATTTATCTCCGCATTTGCCACAGCCGAACTATAGGCTAGACGACCAGTCACAGTTGTGTATGGCTCCGTTGTTGTCCTTTCAGGTACGAACTTTCGACGAGGTGAAAGGGTGGGTGGCATGTAATCCATTGTTCTGTCTGAGACAGAATCGGTTAGTGATAACCTAGACGGGGATTTGTCTCTTACTATAGAATCTTTAGGTGCTGTCAAAATGAAGTCATCAAAACTTTTCATCACATCGTTAATGGCCCAGGTATCACCCCCAGAGTATACACCCTTAAGTTGTTCATTAATTATATTCCCATCTTCAACCAATGCTTTTGCTTCTATTTCTCTATCATGTTTTGTCATTTTAGGGTCTGGGCTTATAAGTCTGGTTTTCAAGTCTTTTAACTCTCTAGAATCTTTGTGTAATTGATTGGTCAATCTATCTAATTCATGTAATTTATCTACTGTTATTTGATCTATTGTATTTAAAGAAGACAGGTCTAAATCTCTTTCCCTAATTTCAGGTCCACCTTTAATACCGCAATAATGTTTATAATCTGTTGAGCTATAAACTTGTCTCGAACTTGTTGCAATAATTTCTATATCGGGTTCTTCTGGAGCTTCCCAGATCATGTCTAATTGTGATTGAGGCCTGGATGTTTCATCGTACACAAGATCGTCTCGATAAGCTTGGTTCAAACTCTTATAGAATGCTTCATTTGATTCCATTACTTCATCTTGAGGTATAAGTAATACTGAACTTCGTCCAATATCCAAGCCTTCTTCTATACCATCTTCAACTGTGCCATTTCCTAAAATTTCTCTAATCACTTCTAGGCGTGTAATAGGATCTCTAGAGTTAACCGTTCGACAAGTGTAAAAGTCAAGTAATGTTGATATTACACCCTGTTGATCTGCAAGTAACGTCTCCAGTCTCTCTAATCGTTCCCACATTCTAACGTATTCTTGACTTAATAAATCTAGAGCCCGCCAGGCATATTTGAGTTCCGTCTCGAGAATATTGAGCCGTGTGCCTAGACGTTCCATATAGTCACTAATGATGTAGTCACCGGAGTACGGTGGTAGGTCGGGAGGTAAAGCGAGGGAGCTGCAGTCGTCCATATCGACCTCTGCAACCCCATTCCCGCCGGCCTCGTTTTCCTCCATCACGCCGCTTCCCCCCGCCACAACATTGTCGTGGATTTCGTGCATCATCTTCGCATAGGATAGCAGGTTGCACATAACATTTTTCACTATGAGTCATCCCATATCGTTCTATTGTTGACACTTTCTACACAAAACAGTTCTTTTTCAATTTTTTTCATTAAAGTCATTGTCTCACACAAAACTTTTAACACATTGTTTAAACTTTATTTCACTGTACTACTATTTGTTCAATTTTTAAATGTATACTTTGTACTTCGACGGAATTCAGTTGATAATAACTTTACATTAAAAATATACTTTGATTTACACTTAATTCTTTACTGCAAAAGGAAGATTTTGTTAGAGTATATTGAGAACCACTGATTTGGACATAAGCCAGCTTATGTGCACACCAGTAGTTTGGAATCATAGGAATACCTCAAAGAAACATGTAAACGCTGAAACCGTTGAGTTTGAATTTTAATGTTCGAATTTGAATACAGATAATAAATATATGCCGTGTTTTTCAAGAGATAGTCAACATGTTTCTCCTGGAGGCAGCTAAGCGGTTCTGATTCGATTCCACGTGAGCAAACATGTGTCAGTGGTGGAAGGCTTCCTCGGCTGGGGAAGGAAGCAGGATGGAAATAAACGGAAATTACAGCCGATTCCCGCCACCGCTTCGCCTTAATTAGTAATGAGATAGAAACACACGGGTTAAGGTACACAATTGTACAAGTGGTAAACAAAACCTCATAATATATTTTGAACGATGTAAGTAAATGAGGTACCGGCTTTTATATAACTAATCAGAAAGGCTTTTGACATCACATATTACAATGATTTGCCCTTTATTTAAGTGATTATTATATCTGATTCTGTCCATCTGGTTCTATTTTATATATGTAAAGAAAAAGCTAGTAACGTCACGTCAGGCAACTTTGCGAATCCGTTAAGTACCTTTTCGAGTTTAACCCAATACCGAACTTTTATGATATTTATGTTTTGATTCCTGCGCTATGACATCGTGGTAATAGTCGTATAATGTTAATTTATATTTATTAATAGGATCGAGCAATAAAGGTTGCAGTTGAACAAATTGTATTTTAAAAAACTGAAATATTTGCTAACAAAAATAAATTAAAAAGCCTAAACATATTAAAAGTAAGAACGAAAGGAACGGGTTAAAAAATTACGAATATTAATGAAATGAAATTAATTAATAGCCAACAGATTGTCATTCCTCTCACAACAACAAACTGAATTAGTGCCAATGACCCAACACCAACGCAAAGCCTTTAAAGTTAGCAAACCCCAATCGTGCTTGTTGGATACTATCCAACATCCACCAAAGAACTTCGACACTAATTCAGTTTGTTCCGTAACATGCTGAGAATTTAACGTTACAATCTTCGATTTTTTTTCTTTTTGTAGCCAAAATTTGTGAACAGGAAATAAACAAAACTACGCTTTTTAGCAACAACACTTAACCAACTTCAGTTAAGTATTTATACAATTATTTTTCAAATACTATGTTTCATTTACTTTAAGTAGTACTAATCAAAAATAAATAGTTTCTAGGGTGAGCAAGGGCCTTTCAATGAGTAAATCCATACAGACAGGATGTCTAAATATATTCATATCTATAACAGCTAAAAATGAAGCTCACTTTATCTTTTAACACCAAAACCCACGTATAATTATTTCTAAGGTTGCCTGGAACATGTAGCTTCTTAGTTATAATATATAAGGCCGCAAATTGTGTATCTTTTTATTCTGTCATAATATCTGTTTCTGCGTACTTGATTGGTCAATAGAGAATAACATTATTTTATCTATTTCACTTTTCAAACCTATAATATTTTATTTATTGCATACACTAAATATAAAAAAAAAATATGTTTAAAAATATAAAAAATTGTGCGCCACCGGGTAGAGGGACCAAGCTACCGGTGGTTAGGGCTCCAAGGACAGGAACCTCCTCAGAATACATGCCGTTTCAAGAAGGACTGCCTCTTGCATCGGTTTCTTAACCCAGCTACCTATCATGAGCCTCTAAAGGTATTGGTCAAGGCTCTTAGCAATCAACCCATGGGCTGATATGACTATCGGCATAATGATTACTGAATCCACATCACAAATATCGACAACTTCATGAGCCAAATCCACATATTTTAGTTGTTTTTCTATTTCAGCTTTTATGAGATTGTCGTCATCGGGAATGGTAATATCAACAGGTCAGGTTTATTGGCAACAATAGTCCTGTCAGTGATGACACGATCACTGCACGACCATTTTAAGGAACTGGATCGAGCACATACCCGTAGTACGGTAACTCGACAGCCACAAGGTTATTTCTAAGAGCAATTTGCTGATATACTATCCTGACCACTTGGGTTATGTCCATGCAAATACTCGCCGTTGGCAAGACGAAAACAACCGGAAATGAGATGCCTGCCCTCTCTCGGGTCGATGACATGCCCGACAAATGTCAACTGTACCATCTTTCAAGATATGTCTCCGATAACTATTCGTCATAACAACTTCATCTGTATATGCACAGACAAAACCTTCAGTTTCTATGAAGTGATCACCAAAACTTAGCTAAGACACAGATAATAATAGATCTACATCGGGCTCGTTTAGGACCCGATAAAAACGTCCTTACAGCTCTTTGCTCTTTTATATCTCTCTACCACATGTAACATTAAGTACTGCAGGTTTGCGCCAGTTCTCTTTACCTAGACCAAGCAGAATAAGTCCGTTATCAACTGCCATCACCCGGTGTGCCTCCACGATAACAGAGAGGAAGTAGAGATTAGTTTCTCTAAGATTGCATACCTTGCAATGATGGAGGGTCCTGGCATTTAAAAAACCTCTTTATTATTATTATTATACATTATTATATTATTATATCTCATACGAATCAAGCAGTGAATAAAAATTATGAGGGATGAAGTACGTGGGAAAAAATCCAGTGAAGATCAAACAGACGACTGGTAAAACTTGATAGGTACACTGTTATTATGTAAAGGTTTTCAAACATAACAAGTTAGAATTTCATAAGCATCGATACGCGCTATCAAAGTATTGCCAATAACTGCACAAATATTCGTTGTACGAGGGTACTGTTGGGCTCAAGAAGAATTTTTAAGAGCGCCCGATGCTTTTTAATAATAAAATGAAACTTTTATTAATTTTTATTTAATACTTTTGTATATGTATAGTTTTGAAGCAGACAAAAACTATGTTATATAATTGTTAAATCTGATAATTAAACACATTTAACATACTCGTTTTGAAAGTTAGTTATTGAGCCAAATTTTATTTATTAGTTTAAGTTTGTTAAAGAGCCGCAGTTTTTGAAAATAAGAATTCATAGTAATATTCCATTATATACTTAAAATACCAACCTCTAAATTAATTATTATATTGAAATATTTCTATTGTACTGAACCAATATGAACGGTTTCCAGCCAGCTAACCATTTTCGTACAGGTGCGTGTTCAATTTCAATCGGCTGCTCGGTCACATATAAATTCAACGCGTCAACCTTACATACAATTTATGGGTTTCTTCGCTCTATTATTAACTTGAAGTGAAGAATATGTTGTTACAAGCTATTTTATGGACACAATGACAAGTTGTTGCAAGGATCTATGTACGTATTAATTTGTCAGAAGGATTTCAAGAACGCATGTTAGATTTTTTTTTTATTATACAGGGGGATAAACAGACACACTGATGTACTGATAGTAAGTGACAAGTGCGCTGCCCACCTTTAAGGTAATGAGAAATGAGGAGATACGGGGAGGGTAAACGAAGTGGAAAAGAGGAGAGAAGGATAAGTGCCAAGGAAAGAAGGGGAGATGGGGCTCCGGAAATCTTGACTAATTTCGGGGAAATGCAACGCAAATGTTGCTTTTCAACCAGTTTTCTGTGAGGCCATCATATGCATGGCCACGATACTACATCGATAAAACTCTCTTAAAATCTCATTTATTTAAAAAGGAACTTGTAAAAAAAATAATTTGAAATGAAGAACACTTAAAGTATATATAGAAGTGAAGAAAGATAACGATGTTAATAAAATATGTGTGATACATATGTATATATTACCTTTTTACCAAACTTCATTTTCCAAAGAGAGAGTGTTATGAAATGATTTTCATAAACTTCAGATAGTTTCTTAATACTAAGATTGTAACAATTGATCAATGTAGTTTGTAACTAAAATGAGGGTAATAGTAATAAAACCATTTCTTTAAAAAAAAAACCCTACAAAAAAATATAAAAGCTGGTAAAAATAACAAACCCAAATTTGCAACTTATGTTCAAGCAAACAGTTAAAAAACTGATTTAATAATATTTGGAAAGTCGCGCACTAAAATTCCTGTTCTGCTATTTCCTTGTATTCTATTCTAAAATTCAAAATACCTTATGGAACATGTAGCTGTAGCTATATTATTTATACCAGAAATGGATTAGCTCTGCGATTCTGGGTGGGGTAGAATAGGGACAGCCCATTTTTTGCTGTGAGTATCGTAAAAGGCTGCTGATGGATCGGATAGTTATAAATACAGTTTTAATGTGGGAGAGCAATGCTTAGGCACCTTGACCGTAGTATTACCAGGGGCTTACAGAAAACCAGTTGTTATACAATGCTTGTTTGCTTGCTCTATTACTTAAATGGGACAAAACTTTGGTTGGCAAAAAGTGTGCTTTTGAGTCGCGTGTGTATTTTATTGTATATGTATGATATGAATGGTTCCTATGTGGGAATATTACGATATTTTATAAGTACTACAGTTAAAGTTTAAAATCGCTTTTCCTTACACTTAAAACAGAAGTGTATCTCATACTATATATATGTCTCTATGAATGAACAGACAATCTTAACTGACAGCATCTGCATCCTGGCATCCCCAACTGTTGGCAATCGTTCAACAAAACAGATGTTCGGCTTCACGGGTTAATAGATTACTGCTTAATATTACAGGGTTGAAGGGGAAAAGTGCTCGTTAACAGTTGGTAGCAGTCCAATAACCAATTTTTTTGATATACTCAAATTCCTGGTTATTAGACAAAAAAAAATGTTTATTTCCTCAGAGATTCTGTTTTGGATATTTTGATAAAAATAAACAGCACATCTTGTATAACGTTTACTTGTATTATTTGTTTTACGCTAATAATATTGCTATTATATAATTATTATTGCTATATTATTATTCGTCTGCCCCTATACTGTAAAAAAAGAGAATATACATATATGCAATTTATACAATGCCCCGTTGGCGGCAAAAGGTTATGATCCCTATTAATTTAAATAAAAATATTTGCAAACGGGCTTTGGGCTGTACGTGTACCAAATAGAATAACTTGTTTCAGAGTGTTATAATACAAAGAGTCTTAAAAAATAAATCAAGAATTTTTATTAAAAAAATGTCAGTCGTCAAATCTCATGTAGAGTAATGCCCCTTAAAACTTATTTTCTGTGAATGTAACTTATACTTAATATTAAAGGATGTCATTTTTATGATGTATGTATGTATTTATGTCATGTTTTGATATATATTTATCTTATGCAATAACACACACACTCATACACACATATACACAGTGGAAGTGAGTCTGACAAGATTACCTTTCTTTTTAAAATCATACATTTTATCATCGTTTTACATTTTTTTGTTTGTATCAGTGTTATTTTTATGGTAAAAAAATATAGAATATCCACTTTTCTGTAGTTGGAAATATATTTGCTGAATAGAAACATCCAGTTCCAGAAGACCCGAACCGCTATAAATATTTTCCAATACAAATTTTTTGGGCAAGTTAATCGTTAATTTGGATACGACGGAGATTATTACAGCCAGCAGGATGCAGATGTTGGCAGTCGCTCAACATTGCCAGATGCTCGCCAGATTATTCCGCAACGAAACGGTACATAAAGCCATGCTTATTCCTTTGTATGATTAAAAACTTTCGAGTGTATAGTTGTCTTAATATGCAATTAAACAAGATGTTGTTTAAATGAGCTCTACAAATGAATAAATAATTACAGGTATATAGTGTTTATTACAAACAAAACTTAAAAATTGTTTGTAATTTAAATTTGCTTTCACAAAGTAATATTTTTTCAGCGATATAACCGCAAAAGCGTTAGTAAACAATTTTAATAAACTAAAGTCAGTATTTGTAAAGGGTGTTATCTTCTCCTTAAGATCATAATTAAAGATTTTTTATATCGAAAATATTATAAGTTTTTTTTTAACGTGTGGAAACCTATACGGATACCATTTCATCGTGTGAACGATGTCATGGTTATGTCGGACTCGAACCGACTAAAACCACACGGCTTACGTCATATAGCCTATAGTCAAGGTATGCCCTAGAAGGCCATTCAACTCCCGATAATGCTTTGCCTCCTGGCAGGACGTCAGGTGTCTTCGCTTCAGGCCAGCCCGTGCTACTGAACCTGCTTTTATGTAGGGTAACGTTCATGGAGGCCGGAGATCGTTAAGCACTCTTCGGTTCCTGGTGCGTCCCTTACGGGATTTGAGAGGGCTCCTTCTCTCCCGTTCCCTTTCCGCCGCCTCTTTGACAAGCATCACCTCCTCGCAGAATGAGACTGCGGAATTCCACGCACTCTCGCTTTGGACCATGGACAGTACCATGGTCTCTAGAGAGAGGCTACCGGCACCGATAGCCACCACGAGGTCACGGCTTTGGCAGTGTCCCCGCGGCAGCCTCTGCAATGGTGGCACGCATGCGTTCGTCCAGCCAGTCCTGCGCTCGGTCACCCTAGTCATTCCTTCTATTCCACAATAGCTACCTGGTGCACCTGGGAGCTCTGTGCATCAGTTTCCCGAAACATGAGCGTCTCATCCCGCTTTAGTTTATTCTTACGCCATTGGTAAAGAAAGGCAAGGATCATCGTTTCCAGGTCCCATGGCAGAGTTCCAGCGAGGAGACTCGTCGCTTCAAATGAGACGGTGCCAATCCTCGTATTACGCTGACAGCCACTGCATGCTGTGAACGTCGCAAAAAAGCGACATTGAAGGCCGTCAGGTTTCCCACCTAAACTGGTACCACGTAAAGAGCTATGGACCGCACGATCCCAACGTAGTCTTCTGCAGGAGGCGTCTCGTCTTCCACAGTCGAGAAAATTGCCCTCAGACGGGGTTCGAGAGCATGAAGAGCCATGATCCAGGCTCGGTCTGGAATGCCGCCGGGTCCTGGAGCGGTGCTTTCGGCTTGAAGCCGCAGCACTACCGCTCATAATTCTACCTAAGTGACTTCGGTGGGAGGTTAAGGCAGAGCCATCAGCGGAAAAGTGTGTTCAATGGGAACAGAGAGCCTATGATGTATATCAAGCAGACGTAGTTTGCGCACTAAGAGGTAAGGGCGCCCCGTGGATCCCGATGTGGAATTTCCTACAGTTCATTCCGCGCTTCAGCTTTGCGTTGCTTTAAAGCTGTTTGTAAAACTTTTTTGGTATCTCTGTAGGCTCCAAGAAGCTCCACCTCTCGAACTGCCGCATTATAAGGTTGGCGACGCCTTCATTTTAATAGATTTTTACTATACAAAGTGACCAAGGAAATAGTTAGAAACAATTATAAATAGGAAAAATCTAAAAATAGGTACTTAAGACCAGTGTTTATCCCTTATTATTTATACGCATTCGGATGGAACGCGTTTCTAGACTGAAGTAATAAATGTAAAAACGTTCACAAAGTTATGTACCTAAACCGGAAAAAGCTATATATCTTGCGTAAGCCGCTGAAAAATAGACGTTAAAATTTCAACATTCACTCGTAAAAATCCCGCATTTCTACCAACTGAAGCTGCTCAAATAGTACAAAAGTTTCAAATGTAGAAACAAATGAAAAAACTGTTTGCAAGGCAAGTATGTATAAGCTGGGATTGTCAACAAAACGATTTCGAGTACGAGTGTACGGCCGCTCCGCAACATAGCGTCGACTCATGCCCATTTCATTCAGTCGAATATTTTTCACACCCAGTTTTTGCAGGTTACAGAAAAAAAGCTTTTCCAACTATCAATCTAATGGAATCACGTAACAGGACAGGTTTCGAATAAAAACGGTTTTAGATTCAGAAATAATATAATATAATAATTTATTGATTCAATCACAGTAACATAGTTCACACGGGCTGAAAATCGGATTCATATTGAGATGGCGCTTCGGTTTAATGATTCCATTTACCCTTTTATGTGAAATTAATATATAGATTTTCATTTCAAGCTCTTAAATATTACGCTATACTTTTTCTGTGTCCAGGAAAATTATTTTAAATAAAGACGGATTCTTTGATTTTTTTGACACGGTGACCCGGGCCGTCACAGTGATCCCTCGTCCATCGAGACCCTTACTTTTGCTGACGGTTTTTTCCATAAGTACCAAACCAAACAGCACATCCGGGAATATCAACAATCCAAGTCTGCTACGATAAATTGAACGGAAGGGTTTTGCATTTTATACTGAAGTTAAATAGAATTAAGTAGGTAGGGTTAATTTAAAACGCAAGTATAACTCTTGATGATACGATGTAAGTTTGATTTAAGATACTAAAAGTAGTTACGAAGTACAATAAATAGTAACAGGATCAAATTTTAAAAAATCGTTATGTTAACAAGTTGACTAATAAATTATTGTTAAAATAGTAAGTGTAGAGAATGTTGGTATCAAAAACTCAAATTACCATCTTCACTTCCATCAAAATGGAAAGTAGAACAGGGCCTATTCTCCTACATCGAGAACCACATGGCTAAAATCACATTTTTATCTTTATCTTAAAAGTATGTACTAAATATATTGATGTCAAATCTAAAAGTTCATGGGACTTCGGCTGAACTGTTTTCTCTTGAATTGCAGGTGTCTATGTATGTAGTTGTTTATCATCAAGTGATCCGTCTATTCTTTTGTCCCCTACCTCATGAAGAAAAAACTAATTTATAGCTGGTAGATTATAATTATTAGTGCATAAAAAAGACTAGTGTAATTTTTAAACAATAAAATCAAATTACATCGCGAACGCTCAACAGAATTACTACTGTGTATTTGATTAACTTGAATCTACGATAAAAGTTACTCGCTGAGCTGTCAAAATAATATACTGATGCTTGCGTGTTGTAAAATATTCAATTACTTGTCAATACTTATAATGATTTCATAATGCTTTAACGAAATCTCAGCAATATCATTGGAAACGTAACTACCGTTATATTTAGTCTGTTCGTCATAGTTCATTGAATTTTCAAAATGGCAAACTGTGCCGATGTCGACAATTCTGCCAATGTCGAGTGTACGATGGAGATGTGTGTATTGTTGCAGAGAAACAAAACATAACCTCTTTAGGATATCAGTGGACTGAATGTGATCTTTTTGTTGTAATTAGTACACTGAAACAAAAGGACAAGCACGGATAAATACATCAATTATTATGGTTAGATACACATTGTAAATACTTAATTAAATAATAATTGGATATAAATAGACTCATAATAAATAAACACCAACATTCAAAGGAGTACTGGTTACAGTTTAATGGTATTGCGACGTATAAAGATCATCAAAGCTTGGAAGAGCTCTGGAGATGAATAGGTTTAGAGAGAAGAGAAGTTAATAGGGGTTGGGATACTTAAGATTCTTAGATAATCATAGAGATCCAAAGATGGGTTATTTTTTTTGCAGCTAAAGAAAATATGGTCTAAATTGCCTTCATCTAATCCACATTCGCACAGTGATGAGTCTCTAACCCGAATTTTGTGCAAAAAAACGGGGGAGCAACAGTGACCTATACGAAGCCTGCAAATTGTGGAAATTGCAGGTTTGGACACTTTTTTAAAATTGTAGAACCAAGGTTTTAGAGTTACTAATGGCTGTATGGCATAATAGTGGCTGCCTTTCCTTTTAGAGGAGCGGTTCCACTGTAACTGCTAGGCTGCTAGTAACTTTTTCTGGGGAAGTCTCAGGAGGTCATAATTGTGGCAAAAATAATGTTTTAAATCGGCAGTTTCGGAAGAGGCAGCATTTTTGGCCAATGAGTCTGCACATTCATTTCCTATAATGCCGCTGTGGCTTGGAACCCATACCAATTGAACTACACTTGAGTTCCTAGTGCTATATAAAGTTTTTTTTAATTTCTAGGATTAATGAGCTATGTAACCTACTATGGAATGGACTTTGTAATAATGCTTTGAGGCAACTAAGGGAGTCGGTAAATATCACAGCTCTGTTGATGTTGTGAGATTTAATGAAGAGAGATGCTTCAAGAATGGCAACACACTCGCCTGTAAATACAGAAGACTCTTTCGGACATCTAAATTTTAAGACAATTTTAGAATCCTGGTAGTATACTGCTGCTCCCACAGAGCTTTCATTACATAATTTAGATGCATCAGTAAAAAAAAAATTATAACCCTGCCACTGTTCTTTTACTAATGCGTTGAAGATTGTGTTAGCATGAGCAGAACCTTTGGGGATTCTGGAATCTAAAATGACATCTGGTTTAAAACATAGTATATTATATTCGAAGCAGAAGAGGGGAAGAGTTTCATATTTTAAAGCATTACTTACAACAGTTTGATAGTGATGAAATGATTGAAGGAGCAGCGGAATTTCCTTATGTGCCCAATACCTAGAGGTAGGACAGATAGTGTCCAAATCAGAAATCATTCTGGAGAGAGGGATTTACACATAACTTTTAATAAAAAGCGTGCTGACAAGAATTGTCTCCTTATTGCTAAGGGAGACTCAGAACATTCTACTTGCAGAGCATTGATAGGAGAGCATTTCATGCAACCAGATATTATGCGTAGGCACTTAGCTTGAACTTTGCCAAGTGTTGCTAGTGCACCCTTATTACATGGGATTATCAAAAATACACCATAGTCAATTATGCTGCGTACTAAGGCATTGTAAATTAGTTTCATGGTGTATGGACGAGCCCCCCACCAGACACCAGCTAGGACCTTTAATATTGTGATGGTTCGCTCACATTTGGAGATCAAATAATTGATGTGGTGTTTGGCAGTCAATTTGGAATCCAAGTAGACACCTAGAAATTTAAATTTTGGTAGAATAGGAATGCTGTGGTGTTCTACTTGAACATAAATTTGGGGAACTATCCTTTTACGAGAGAAAATTACAATTGCGCTTTTGGGAACAGAAAGACACAGACCATAGACAGATAGCCATTCACTTAAAGAGTTCAGAGAGAGAGAGAGAGAAAGAGATTTGGCTGCATCTTGGATACAAGTGTCACTAACATACAGAGCCAAGTCGTCAGCATAATGTAAGAAATGACAGTTGTAATTCAAACATGAACCAATAGCATATGTATAAAGATTATACAGTAATGGGCTTAGTACGGAGCCCTGCGGCAGGCCTTTCCATGTCTTCCTGTGGTCGAACTCCTCCGCCCAAGACTCTAAGGACCAGATTTCGGGACATAAACATCGTACAAATGTATTGTATAATCTTGACCGGAAGTCTCAGCTGGTGCAATTTCTGTGTGAGAGAAAGGACACTGTCATATGCGGAGGATATGTCCAGAAAAGTAGTAACAACAGATGAATTTTGAGATAAAGACAGTTGGATATCTGAAACTAAAACTCTAACACTGTCCATGGTGCTGAGACCCTTGCGGAAGCCAAATTGAGAGCCTGGCAGTATGTTTCTCGATTCCACAATCCACTCTAGACTGTTTTTAATAAGGTGTTCAAGTAGTTTGATCAGTACTGAAGAAAGGGCAATCGGTCTAAAACTATTTGGGTCATCAAAATTTTTTCCAGGTTTTAATAGGGGGATAACAATTTGTATCTTCCAATTATCAGGCACCCAGCTATTAGTGTAGAAAAATTAAGGATATTTAAGAAGTATGCTCTAGCTCTATTACCTGCATTCACCATAAAAGAGTATGGGATGCCATCCATTCCAGGAGCTGAGTCCTTGAAAAAAAAAAAAGGAGCTGAGTCCTTTACACCATTAAGAACCATGTCCAACTCTCTTTCGGAAAATGGTAGGTCATGTGTATCTGAAGATTTGAGTGCTATAGGTAAGTACAGAGATTCTTCTAAAAAAAAAATAGGGCGGGGCAATTTTATCAAGAAAGAGTTCAACTGTAGCTCGTGTAATTGGGTAAGAAGTTAGTGAAGAACATCCAGACCGGAACCTATTAATATTTCTCCACACCTTTGAGGTTGGGGTAGATGGAGCCAGAGTGGAGCAGAATTTAGCCTATCCTTAACGCTTCTTGCTTCGCAATAATCTTTTTGAGCTGGCAAAAATGTTTTGATACATTAAAAGATTTTCGGTACTCATATCAAGGTTGTATTTTTTTTCTGCCTCTTTCCTTTTCTTAATAGCTGTGGTGCATTCACTGTCCCACCAGGGGGGGGGGGGGATGGAATTCTACCCCTACTGGTGTTTTTAATTTTGAAGCAGAAGTCAGCGGTTAACCGTATCCCTTGCACCAATTCCTCACAACAAGCATTCACGTGACATGATCATTATAGGTTAAGTTTCTAAAGTCTAAATTCGGAAGGGTGCTTACTTTTTCTTCTAGCAAAGAGGCATACGTATGCCAGTCTGGTTTAGATAAATTGTATTTTAAAAGGGGAGGAAGAGCTCTTACTAAGTTATATCTACTGGGTAAGGAAATGATAAATGATCGCTACCATGTGATGAGCTTGTACACTGCCTGCAAGCCGATGTTGCAGTGTCAACAGAGCAAAATTTCAAATCTACACAGCTTTTATGTTGCCCAGGGAGAATTCTACGAGTGCAGGATCCATCATTCAATATACAAAGGTTTAAATCATCTAAAATCTCCATTAGGCCTGTGCCAAATGAGTCGCATCTCTCAGAACCCCATCTATAATGGTGACAGTTAAAGTCTCCCATGACCAATTTGGGACCATGTAAATTTTCTAGTGCTTCTTAATATTGGAAGGAAGCTTTGGTTAGGGTAAGCAATATAAATAGACAGGTCTGTCACACCATTAACTTTAGCACTGATGATATTCATATCTACTGGGAAAGATGGAATCCCAATCCAACCCTCCCCGGTTGGATTGGGAACACTATTATTAATAAGGAGGGCAGAGCCTCCATATCCATCAGGTCTGTCACATCTAAGGATGTTGTACTGAGGAATACAAAAGTTGAGACTTGGTAGTAACCAGGTCTCTACAATAGAACAAACTAATGGTTGGTATTTGTTTAGTAGGAATATGAGGTCGTGTTTTTTATGAAACACGCTTCTCACATTCCACTGTAGGAACACTTGGTCGGAAGCCATTTTTAAAGGAGGTTAAAAGGTTTATCAGGTGGTTGGCAACGTTGGACGGTATTTGAGCAGAAGATACTGGGGTAGATGAGGTGGTTAGGGAAATCAGTAACTGAATTAGGATATCAATAATAGAACACTCTTGTAATGGATTATTAAGGGCACAACCGTTGGGTTGTGAGGATTGAGGAGTATTAATGAGACCCTGATGGGCAGCTTGATCATAGGATGGGGATAGGGGGGTATGGGATTTGAGTTGGCGGAAAGATGTTTTACGATAGGACTGTGAAGGAGTTAGCTGTGTCTGTGATGTCTTGAGTGTGTCTGCGTAGCTACGAGTGGATACAGGAATGCTTTTACTAGCTTCTATGTAGGAAATGTTTTTTTTCGGCTATGGCTGTTTTTATAGACCTCTGCCCGCTATACTCCGGGCAAGCCCTGCTGCTAGCAAAGTGAGCTCCGGAGCATAACACACAATAAGCTTCATTCTCTTATACTTCACAACTGTTACTGGGATGGTCATGTCGACATTTACTACAGCGGGGTTTGGATCTGCAGATAGACTCAACATGCCCAAACCTACAACGCTTCCTACATTGTATGGTGGGGTAAATATATTGTTGTACAGGGAGGGAAGTGTAGCAACAGAATACTCTCTTTGGTAGAATCTGGCCATCAAAGGTAAGGACACAGGTTTCTGTACATTTCCACTCAAGAACACCATCTCTAAAGGTGTTCCTATTTATTCTTCTGACTTTTAATATCTTACCACATCCAGGTGGTACTGTTATATAATTAGTTATATCATCGTCTGTCATACCAGTCGGAATACCAGAAACAACACCCATTCTCGTTATATTAAATGAGGGGATAGTTGCTATGAATTTATGATTAGGGAGGAGGGCATTGAGTAAAAATGAATTTGCATCCTAAGGGGTTGCAAATTCAACGGAAACACGATTTCTACCAACTTTTTTAACGCCATCTTTCACGCTATGATTAAAAAGAAAAAGGCCGAACGAGACTGGGTGGAGGGTTGTGCCGGAGTTCGGCTGGGGTTCAACACGAGATACGTGAACAATGAAAGAGCCATTGTCACTTGAGTTGTATGTAGCGCGGCTTACTTGGCTTTTCAATTACTTCGGTGTATGTTGTAAGGTTATTTATCATCAACGGGCCGTTTACGTGAACCATACGCGCGGGGGATGTCATTTTCGGGCTGTGAAATATTACAGACGACGTTCGCGAGCTGCGCAAGAGGACTAGAAGGGGTACCGGGTTGATCAGAAGAATAAGGAGACGGGGAAAAAGGGGGAGTTAGTGGGGTCGTTTTATCAGGAGGATCAGGAGGCTTGTCTTCGTCCATTGTTAGTACTTACCAGACAGTTAATCAACACAAAAACACACACTACTAGTCTAAAACAGCACAAATAACAAAAATAAGACAAAATAGTCACAAAATCCCTCGAAATTATATAGGTTCTAAACACACGTGCTATCCAATTGTACACTCTTCATTGAAAGTTAAATAGTTATATAGATATATAATAGATATGCAACTTTTAAGAGCGACTTTGTAAGGGTTCGTTCAATAAAAAAAATATCAATGAAACTTACAGAAGTAGGTCAAATATTACCTTTATTTCAATCTCTATATACTCGTACATACCCTCACGCGTGTATTCCCTTATGAGTAGGCAAAGGCGTAATTAATACCCACATTTTACGGATTATAATTAAGTCTCATTTACATAATCGGGTGCAAGCCTATTACGTCATCCGGGCTCTTTTGGGAAATAGATGGAAAAGTTTGGAGTTTATCGACAGGAAAGGGATATTGCTCACACAGCTGGATTAGGGAGTATAAGCTGTCTGGTGCCCGAGCCCAGAACAATTTATTTTACGTTTCTTAAAATAACTAATCTTAAATTATATCTTAAATTATTACTTAAAATTTCTTACAAGTGTTGTAGTAATACTTTAAATATTCTTATTCCAATTTATTTAACGCCAATACAAAATCAAAGAAAACGCAAATTCACATTACGTAGTATAAAAGCGGATGATAATCAATTTTAGCGTTACAAAAGTAATGGAATATGACGACGCAATATTGTCAAAATTCTGAATATTTTTGACCTAGAAGCATTTAAATAAAATTCTGAATTACAAAACATGCATTATTTAAAAATAAAACTTCTTCACCACCAATCAATAACAACGTTTTTTTCTAAAATAAGTGAAACATGTTTATGTAGAATACATTTAAATTTTATACATGTATCTATTTTTTATTATCTACGGTAGACCATCTATAGACGAGTCATCTGATGATAAGTGACAACCTCCGTCCATGGACATCTGCAACTCAAGAGTCGTTTCTGAGGGTGATAAGGAATACAGGGGTATGCGGGGAGGGTAAAAGGGGGAAGAGTAGATGGGTAACATACATTTAAAAAAATCATTAATTCATTCACCACTGTCTAGCTCATGGTGAATCTACTTTGTGCTCCCACGGTAACAAGTCGTTCAAACCAATTTGCACCTAATTAATAGTATTAAGGGGCTATTTTCGATTGTCGATTAGTCGTACGTTTTCCTTCGGTCCCAAACACACAACCTTTTGTGTCTCTTGAGACCGGTGCTACCTAGGTACTGTGTTGCGTGGTGGCAATTTCATAAATTAAACCGAACCGTGTTATATTTACAGAGTAACTCGATTCTGTTTTGTTCATATTTATATGTGTGGTGTTGTACTCCGCATCATATGAGCTTTCGTCATACACACTGCTATTATTTTTTGCCTATTTCATTGTGTTTAATACCAACTGTTTCATATTTTTTATTCTTTTCCACTTAGCTCCAACCTACTTAGTGTTATTATTTTTGAAATAAAAAAATACCTTCTACTAACTCCTTCTAGTAATTTTAGTCATTCTTTTATTTTGATGTAATCTCTGTTCCGTCTCATTTAACAAACAATGTTTTAACCAAATACGAGATGATCCTTCAGTCTTCGATTTCGAATCAGTGAGTTTCGATAGTGCACCTGTTTTGGAATTGTTGTTATGAATATCTATATCTGGAAGTACGAGTAATAAAACTTAGCTGTCTGAACAGTTCGTAAGATGCAAATTCCTCTTAGCGATGCTCTAATTCAGTAATGTATTAACAAAGTTTATGAAGCGCAGTAGAGTACTGTTCTAAAGGCTAGGGGCTAAGTTTTTATCGTGTATTTATAGTGGTCAACTAATACTACGAACAGGGTTACATCACGCAAACAATTACAAGTTATAAATTTTATAAGAAAATGGATTGCTGTTAAGGCTTATTAAAACCAGGTCCTACTACGCACGCAAGAAAAACACGTCCACATTTTTTTAGCGTCTCTTGGATATATCTAGGGCAGCTATTTTACATTTTTAGTGCCATCAATGCATTTCATTGCGAAAAATGTGGGGTTGAAAGTAATGATGTAGGGATTGATGTTTGTTCTAAATGTAAAATTCGAGTATTTCTTAGTATAGTTATATTTACTATAATAGTTAAGGAGCAGTCATTTTATGTAGAAACAAATAAATAATTATTATTGGAAGGTATTTAGTAAATATGGTAGTTTGAAACATTAAATGTCACACACTATTTACTAAATATTTAACTGATTTCAAAAACGAGAAAATAAATTTAAATTGGACTGGTTTGTTATTTATCTATCAGACAGTATATGTTATAAAACCACATAGTGGCTGTATAACGGCAATAAACTTGCCTCCTACTACGTAAGCGGGACTTAATCATGCTGAGGCAACTAAGAACATAAGAAAATTACAGATATTTCATTTAGTAAAGTGCCATCGCTAGGAGAGATAGACGAACTAAATTATGTTTCAAAATGTGATTTTAGAATTATAGTTTAAATAATCTGGAAGTCTATTTGCGTATTAAATATCAACAAAACGTTCAAAATTATATATGAAATAAAATTGTTTCGGATCGTTTGCGATACTAAAAGTTATTTAAAACTGTGTTATTTAACTGTCATTTTAAATGGCTATATGTATTTCTTTTTATTGTATACAGGGCCGAACGAGCAGACGGGTCACCTGAAGGTGAGTGACTTCCGCCACCCATGAACACTTGGAACTCAAGAGTCACAAGAAACCGGGCAAAAGTCACAATCACAAACAAACAATCACATACATTTTCAAGTCAAGTATGAAATTCTCAAATTAATATAATATTATAAAAATAATAAAGAAAATATACTCTGTATATGGATGACTTAGTAGCTACAGGTATATTTTGTAATATATTAAATATAGGTATCTATAGTTATGCATATTATATTAGAGGAGCTTTGTGTTGTCAATAAAAATGCAGAGTTACTTGTCTATATCCTATATACTATTGTAGTCTGTGGACTAAATTGTGGTTGGCAAAAAGTGAGCGTTTGAGTGTCTGTCTATACATAGGTCGGGCAAAAGTCTTTTCATTTAGTATAGAATTGAAGGAAAATCTCTTTTATTATACTCCTTGTATCTGATTAGCTTTAATATCAATAAATATAGGACATTAAGTAAAAGAAAAATCAAAAGTAAAAAACTTTCCGTCCATGTTTCAACTGTTTTTCTGTCAACCAAAATGAGTAAATCTAACGTATACATTCTGAAGTTTTACTGCAAAACAGGGAAAAATTGTGACGTTTCTGGACCCAATACAGTGTCAGTAAGAGTAGCACAAAGTTGGTTCAAGCGTTTTCACTCCGGGAATTTTGACGTCAAGGATGACTCTAGTCGCCCCCATACGGATAAAGTAGATGACATTTTTAAAATGTCGAGCAAGATCGGTATATTAGTAATTACGCCATAGTCGGAGAACTAAGGATTAACCACAAATTAGTTTTGACCCATTTGAAAAAGTCTGTCCTTACAAACAAAATATTCTATACTCGATATTGGTGGTCTGTTATCCTGATTATAGCATCTTTTGCCACTTAACTAAATTTGAAAGAACCTGCTTGGGAAATGTCATTGCAACCATATTAGCCCTAATTTTGAATAATAATTAATTGGAATAGTTCATGTGACGCGGGGGGCTTTACAAGCATTCAACCAATGGACACAAATATCACCTATACTCGGGACAACTGTGAATCACAAAAATTTTTGTCCCGTGTGAGAATCGAACCAACGTCCTCCACCAGTTCAGCAGTCAGGGTCACTAAACACTAGGCCAACAAGCCTATCTTTGGGTAGTGTTAGATTAACATCAAGAGGGAACTGTCAAAACAACTTGCCTCATTTATTTGATAAAAAGTTTCTACGGGATTATGTCACTACCTACAAGACGGCAATACATTATCGAATAAAATGCCACATATATGTTATAATAAAATGTAATTAAACTTAAAAAAAAATGTCTTGAATTTATATATAAAATAGAAAGAAACTTTTTTCTGGAAATTATACGTATTTTAATAATGGTATTCAAATGTAAAAGGCTGCTGTGATAACTTAATAAAATACTGACGAAATCAATAAAATGAGGTAGAACTGAACTAAAAAACTAAAATTCTTTTATACACAGAATGTAATTTGTCGGAATGACGTTTAACAATTTAACCAGGTCACTTTTATTAGGTCAAGCCATTACATTCATATCGTCTGAATCAACGTAAACAAAATTGACATATTTTCTTTTTTAAACAAATATAAATAAGGTTGAAAAATATTAGGTTCTTTTTTTTTTTTCAATAAATAAAATGATATATAGGTCGATTGAATTGAAATATAAATAATAATAGGCCTGTAATATGTTTTGTATTCAGTAGTCATACCTACGATATTATGAATGAGTTTAGTAGTCACTATTACGTGCTCAAATGTAACCATATAAACTACAGACCGTATGTCATTGTATACAGTTATACGAGTAGACGGCAATAGGCTTGCTCCCTATTACATTAGTGCTACCAAATTCTTATTGGCAATATGTGAGTGTTTTATACAGCTCTGCCTACCTCTCTAAAATATTTGTGCATTATCTATTAATACGATGTTAACAGAAAACGATATAATGTTAAAGTTAATAGTTTTTCTTTTTTAAAATAAAAGAATTGAGTATAGTAAATGCTTTTATTAAAAAAAAAAACTTAGTAAACAGCAAGTGACTGTTATTGAAAAATCAGATAAAAATAGTCTCGAAAATTATTAAATCTGAATAATTTTATCGAAATGCATGTCTACTTTATCAGATATATTTTTCATAATCAAAAATGTAAAGTAAAAAGGGGTTCATTTACCACTTTTATTTCATAAGAATTATAAATCAAGTGAATTGTAATTCCATTGCCCTTTAACTAAAAACATTTCAATGTGACGTCAAATTTTAATTCTAATTTTAAATGTGCGCAATAAGGGGTGCCAGCGTGATTCATTCGTCAGCTTTCTCGTTAGTAGAAGAGTGAATGCTGAAGAAACGCTTCTAGCGGTATCCACGAGGCATTGTGTTAAAACCGGCTGGATCCGGCTTGGGCCGTTAATGAGGGCCAGTCACGAAGCTCAGTTATGATAAAGCTCTTAGTCAAATCGAACTGTATAGTAAGGCTTACCAAATGAGATTTAGTAAATTATTGTTTACATTTCCAATTTTAAACTTAGTTTATTTACAATAGCTCTTTAACTATATTAGATGTTGCTGTTCTTCGCAGTTTCCAAACGAACTCTTAATTTTTATAATATTAGTATAGATACGCCAGTATTGAGATCTGAGTACACTATGAAATCAAACCGCAGGCAGGCAGGGCCAGGCAGGGCATGTGTTGCTCTTAATCTGGTGGGGGTCAAAGGGGTCTATCGGTCTCTTAGTGACTAAAACCTCCCCAGTGTATTGCTGCCTGACTATAATTTAGGGAGTAAGCAATCTCTCTCTTCAATCATTCTTCCACAATGCATTCTTCCACAACTCCCGAAAGTCATTGCCGGATCCGTCTTGGATGGCCGGCCACTTTTTGCCCTCCTTTCACCGCTTCATCTTGTATATATTAAACCAGCTATATATCTGAATAAAATATTTTTAGGATTGTTAAATTGAGAACCAGTAAATCCAATTTAAATCTATGATTTTAAACGGAATTCGTAAGCACCTGCTTCAATTTTTCTAATCATTTTTAAAAAATAATATAAAATGTTTGAGTAACATTTTCTACTTTTACATTTATCGCAGAATTGAAATCGTTCAGAAGTTTGAAACGATACATACGGAATTTTCCAGAAAGTGAAAAAACATAATGTGCAACTGGCATTTAAATAAATTATTTGTTACAATATAAAACATGTCCTGAAATTGAAGATTGTTCAATGTGGTGGTAGTATTTTATTTTATATATAAATATAATTTGATAATGATATGTTTTTTTTATATAACTGACGCATATGTGTCTAAGTAACGGGTGACGGATGGCTTCAACTGGGACGTAAATCTTCTTTTTCATTTCTTATATTAATAAGTACCGATATAAGTTTATATTATAAGGCACGATAGCGTTGTACTGTGGATTTTACTGGGTTCAGCTTAGCTTGTTACCAGATTTAATTTAACAAAGTAAAATATTATTTTTCAAGTAAATCTGATATTTCCATTTAATTACTGCAGTTTAATAACATTATGTTTAAGTCAATCTCTTTAATAACCTAAATAGGTGGATTACTGCGATAATCAAGTACTTTTAGTATATCGCACACAAGTAAGGATGCGTTTCTCCTTTTAATTATTGCGAACATATCTCTTGAAATAACTAACCAAATAGATGTTAGTTGAATACCGTGGGAGAGTCATGCTGAGGCACGAATAGGTCGGCTCGACCTGATTAATACCGCGGCCTTGCAGAAAACCGGTATACAAACAATGCTTACATTGTATTGCTGAGTAAGTGAGGGTACCGGAAGCCCAACTTTCCTTCTTATCTTTAGAAGGCGTACTTTAGAAGCTTGCAGGTGTCTACGGGCGGCGGTTGTTACTTACCATCAGGTGACCCGATTATTCATCTGTCCTGTATTTTTTCGAACGTGGAACTCTCAACATACACATTTTTGTTATTTATTTCAGATATAATATCAAAAACATAAATTATATACGTTCTATATCTTACAATTAATTAAATATTGATTTTTAGTACAGATTTCATATAAGAAGAATAGAAGGCTCAATGTAAAGGCGTTATGTAACAAAATGAACGTATGTATTTATGTGACGTATTTATTCGAGGTGTCGATAATTTTTGGTGAGGGTTAAATGGAATTAGGTACTAGATATTAACGAAAGGTACACAAGCAAATAATGATAAATGATCATTATTTGCTTGTGTACCTTTTGAGTTTGTCTCGTAGACTGAGTAATTTGATTACAAAAAAATAGGATTTGCCGAGTAAATTGAAGTTGAAGTTTTAGAACTTAGACCTCATCGAAATCGACAGTATCAAAATTTTATTCTTCTCGAAATGAAAAAAAAAAAAACGAAGTCATATCTCTTTTATAAGACTATTTCGAGAAGTCATACTTATATGACTTCTGTTAACCGAAGATATTAAATTCCAAGTATACACAATTACAAGAAAGTTTTACCTACTTCTTAAAATGTAACTATTAAAACGTGTGGTTTTAGTCCGACATGACCGTCGTCCGCTACTGTTAACCCCGATAAGGGCTTTCATAGGCCAAATAAAGAAAAGGTCAAAAAAGTTAATGTAATCAACATTTCATAAGAGACATCGACATCAAAGATCCACTTGACCCTTCGTTCTTGAACAGTAAGAGTCCTCACTGACAAGAAGCCAAAGGATAAAATATATTTATAGTGTGTTTTACTAACACTACAATAACAATATTTCAATTCAAGTTTCCTTCAAGTACGTAAGTTTCTGATAATATTTAATATTAAAAATACTGTGAATGTCTACCGCCTTGCCAAGTAACGAGCTTATTTACTTAATAGAGGCCATTTCAGAAAATGAAATCTGTAATATTTTGAGATTAAAGACACCTTGATTAGATATGTAATCAGAACGTGACGAAATTATTGAGCTTTTTTATTGAAATATCCTAGTTGTATAACATTTGAACTGATTGGATAGGCAACGCATTATGTATTTCGTTTAGAGTCCAACTGACTCTATGCATTTTTTTAAAATAATTATGTAAAATATTGCAATTTATCTTTGGATTCCATGAGTGAAAAAAATCATCTACCAGTATATGTTCAAAGAAGTTAACAAGTAAACACTTTATGAAATGCATATTCCCCAGTACAAAATTACAAGATATACATACATATGTAAAACATTGTTAGAACAAAACATTTACTTGATTTACAGAAAAAAAAATAAAAGATAGATCGTGTCACGTCCTTTGTCAGCATTTTCGGAATAAACCCAATAAAACCTACACACATTACCCTCTATCCAAACAAATAAAAATGACGAGAATCTTCGCTCGCACAAGGTCGTCCCATTCAGCTATGTATACCGACAACGAAACAAGCGTTCACAGCTATAATACAACTAATTGTCTGCAGACGGATCGGTCAGGCCACATTAATTATACGCGACACTGATCATCAATCACTCAAACGTCCCTCCACTACGTCCATCTCCCCTCTATACCGAGGAATAATGTCCATTACTGTCATTTTGATCTTATAAACGCAAGGAGGTCTTTAATTCCAAACTCGAAAAAGTTGCCAACTTTTTGAATATTTCTGCTCAATCTTGTGAACTGTTTTATTGATAAGTTTGAAAAAGTCATTGTTTATGATTACTGAATAGGGGTGAATACGTTGCCTGAACGTCTCGTTTAAATATTTTTTTGCATCGAAATATTTTTCAATTCAATTCTTCATTATGGCCTTTTGTGGAGCCACCACAAAAATATTTTTATAGATACTGATAACTTAATATTATCTTTGACAGTTGATTGGAGTCAACGGAATAACCATAGACTCAGTTACAATGAATATAAGTAACAAATAACAAAAGGAGATATAGATTTCAATATTTAGTGATTTTTATAAAATTAAGATTTTTAACAAGCCAATTGTCGGCCCAATGCGTATGATGCTAAACGTAAATCCATACTTTTGTTACCGGGGCATGTGTGTCCTATTTTTTTTTTGTCCTTATGACATCACTATTGAGCACAAAAAATATGAATATAAAGGTAGTAGTTTTAATTTTACTAAATTCTATTCTTGAAATTATTAACATAAGAATATAAATATAAAATAAAGCTACGGTCAAAATAGAGAGCTCGTGTCAAAACAGTATTATGAAAATAGACACTTATTTATAGTAAAATAGTAACCAGATTTTTCAGGTTACATATTCTCTGTAGTTTCATAATGAATAATAAAGTTTAAACAAGATACTCTACAAAAAAGTTTGTTAAAGAAATGTCTTTGACAACGTTTTGGGGTTAAATTTTGCCTATAAATAAGATTGACAGCCTGCCTTTTCAAAGAGATTTTTTTTTAATCCATTTTATGATTTAGATGTGTTACTTACGTTTCTCATACTATTCGGAATTTAGACATCTAGTAATATTTATGATTTAAAAGTAACTACATATATTTATTCATTATCACTACGCATTATTTGTTCTTCTAATTCGTAACATTAAAAATTGTGTACTTCGGCCGAATCGAAGTTTAGCCGTTGATACACGAATGGATGCTGTGAATTGTTCCGTAACGGGATGAAATACCTTTTTCCTATTAAATGAGAGGTCATCGTTGTTACTATTGCCTCGCTGGCTTGCTCGCTTGTCACAAAAAGTAGTGTTCATTCCATTACGTCCCACAAAATTCTATATTTGAAATTTAAACAACTTTTGACTTAAACAATTACAAACAATGTGCTTTACTGCAATCGTTTAAGATAAGGGATAAATAAGATCTTGGCATTTTAAAGCATAATATTGTAACGTATAACATTTTCGCATACCTTTAGTAAGCATAATAATACTTTGGAATATTTACACTTTGGCATAATGCAAGGGTTAGCATAACTATTATTTAATTAGTTTGTTTTGGCATAGTTGGAATCTGTATTTTTTTTAGACTTGTTAACAGAAAGCCATAATTCAATCACACAGAACAAAGATAAAAGAGCCACATATATAAACATATTTGTACGTAACATTTCATTTGTGGTATGGTACAGTATGCTATAAATCAATCAGATTTATGTTCATATACGTTTTCTACGATCAATGGGATAAGATCTTTTGTGTTATATACAGCTTCTTTATTTATTTTTACTTTATGTTGTGTGCGTTCTTTATTTTTGTTTGTGATTAATTGTTATTGTGTTATTGTAAGACGTTTATCAAGATTCTATAATTTTTTTTTAATAGATGCGCATTTTTTGCCAATTTAGTCCCATTCACGTAAAAGGGAGCAGGCTTATTACCGCCATCCAAGCACTTTTGGGAATTATAAGAGAAAATTTTAAGTAGGTTAATAGGAAAGGGAAAATAGAAAGGAGTGAAAAGTGATATTGCTTACACAGATGGAGTTGGGATTATGAGCATTAGCTCAAGCAAGTCAGGATCTCATGCCTATAACTCGAACTGGCTGGACGATGAGAAGTCCGAGTTCTCTAACTTAAATGATTTACGGTAAGTATCGAACCGTAAATAACCGAAGCCTTCTACGCCTTTGTATTTAAATGCTTTAACTTTGTATTTTAAGTACCCTCTTAAATCTATATACTGTTCAAACTACGTAAGGTTTTCTAATTAATTTGAAGTCTTCTACGAAGCATGCCAATTACGAATTCTGAATAAAATAAACAGTACAGATATATATAAAGTATACAGTACAGATATATATATGATGAGATATTTCGGTCTCTTATATAAGATTACTGGCTAGCTCAAATTTAGAATTACATCACACAAGATTGTGTGTGATGTGTGTAATAAATAATATAAAACCAGTCTATTAGTGAATTTGGATTTCCAAATTTTGAAGGAACATATTCAAATTCAAATTTCTATATAATATATTTGTATGAAATATGTTAAATCATATCTTTTCTACATTTGGTAGCTGTTGTAAGAGACGAATAAGAAGATTATATCCAGCAAATAGATATTATACTGTACATGGAACTGTATAAGGAAATATCTTGACTGACTTGTCTTGACCACAATCCATTTTCAAATGAAAAACAACTACAAATATAACTGATGTCAAGTTCCACCATTTATAAAAAATCTCAATATTGCTATGAGAAACATTACAAGTCATTACAGGCAGTGCATGGCAATTTCAGATTTGCTTTCTTTCATTTTTTTTTGGTTTGAAAGCAATTTTATAAATACAGTTTGGCACGGAAAATGATTTTCGGCAATCTCAATATTACAGTTACGATTACAGTCTCAAATATCGGGAATACGTATTTTCTATTAGATTTTTTTAAGAACAGTATCTCTTATATTCTAATAGTTTGTTTTATGTTGTATTAATACAGTTATTATACCTGCACTGAGTCGATAATTGGCATTTATTTACCGACATAGAGTTACAATCCAAATAGAAGAAAGTCTTACATATAGCTTTTAATACACTGTGACTCACGCGAACAATAGATATTTTGATTACTCTTCATATTTTGATTCTCTCATCCTTTTAGGTTATTTGCATAATTGTACAACATCTAAGTCCTTATTGACCTCTATAATACTAATGATATCTTATATCGTTAAATGAGCAATTCTTGTATCTTTATATATATAATTCTTCTGTGAGTGTGTATGTCACTGAACTACTCTCAAACGACTGGACGGATTTTGATGAAATTTTTTGTGTGTATTCAAGGGGATCTGGGAATGGTTTAGATTCACAAATCAGCCCGGCAGATGGCGCTGCAGTCGGTATCTAGGTTATTTATCTATACTGCAACTTCAGGACAACGTCTGTCGGGCGCAGCTAGCATATATATATAATTGGAATCTCGGAATCGGCTCCAACGATTTTCATGAAATTTAGTATATAGGGGGCGATAAATCGATCTAGCTAGGTTTCAGTTTTAGAAAACGTCGTTTTATCCGTGTTTTCAGGCAATGAAAAACTGCTACAATATCATTAGTATACGAAGGTAAATTTCGCCACCATCTATAAGGTTGTAATAGGTCAGGTGGGAAATAAGGAGATCCCGTAACCAGATTACCCCGGTTCGAGTCCTGATGATTATTTTATTTAACTTTTTTTTCGTTGTTTTACACGATTTACCAAAAAATGCCGAGCAAAGCTCGGTTATCCAGGTACTAATACTAATGATAGACTTCTGTATGTGTCTATTTAACTATCCTGTTGTGATACTATTATAGGGGCACATTCGAAACTAAGAATTTGTTAACGTATAAAAATACAATTTAATATTTTCTATTTAGTGCCAACTACGAGAGTGAAAAAAATAAACTAACGGAATACATTTCAAAGTGATAAACAATAATATAGCGATCACAAACATAAACAATGATGTAAGGTATACGTCATGTAAGAAACTTTCATATCTGCACCTTTATTTACATACTATAGGACTCTGCTTTGTGCTCAGATATCGACTTTAGCCATACATAAAAGGATTCTTTGATCCTGTGGCCTATGTCTACGTGATAACATTTGGAAATAATTATAACAAAGGTTTTTGTATAATGCCTGAAGGAACGGTAATGAATATCTTTACTTAAATAATGAACTGTGCCCTTTCCTCTTTCATCCCTTAATTTTTCACGCTTAAAATTTTGACCAACCTTTAGTAAAATCATTAAAAAGGATGATTGAAAGTGGTTCTAAAATGGTGAATATATCGCCTAACATAATCTGCTAATGATTAATATTGAAAGAACTCCATTGGAGTTACTGTACTGTAAATTTGGGTTTATTTAATTTGACCACCGACTAGTCCTCTGATGGTAAGTGACAATCTCCATCCATGGACACCTGCAACTCAAGAGTTGTAAGTGCGCTCTCCGCCTTTGAGTGCGATGAGGGATGGGAGCACGGGAGGAGAGGGGGATGAGGGGAAGGTACAGAGGAGAAGGGGATGAGGAGAGGGTAAAGAGGAGAGGGAGGTGAGGGGAGGGGAAAGAGGAGAGGGGAAAGAGGAGAGGGGGGATAAGGGAAGGGTAAAGAGAGAGTTGGAGTTGGGCCTACAGAAACGTCACTAATTTCGGGGAAATGCAACGCGAACGTTGTTTCACAACCGGTATTCTGTGAGGCCATTGTATCACACTAGTCGAGTCGATCTATTTGTACCTAAGCATGGCCTCCCCACGATACATATAAATATATGATATAAAACAACTAAGTAAAGTTAATTTAAAAACGTTCTACATGCCATATTATTTTTGGAGGGAAGTCAAATTATTTCACAAACTTCACGAAACTCACTTTGATGGAATCATTGAGGTGCGGTAACGTTGGCAACTTTATAAAAAAAAAAACTGCACGAAATTTTATACCATCCAGATTTGTTGGTGCTATTTCCCACGTCTACAAGGCACCTACATTTATGGTTCAATTTAGATACAGTTAAAACGCGACATTCATCTTTTATATAACTGTTATTATTGTTCCAAGCGAGCATACGCTCTGCTTCTATCGGCATGAGAATATGATCACTTAGCAAATTGGATTTATGTATCACTGAACACTTACTAGCACAATAAACCAAAATTACTTTTTAATTTAATAAATTTATACGTCTTAAGAGGATGAATAGAGAATTAGTATAATGTTTAAACGGCAAAACCAGGATTTTCATTAACAAGGATGAATATAAGAGAATGCTGCTTTGAACATGTACTATATAAGCGTGCTTGCCAAAGTTTTACCAAAAAATCGTTTATTTTCTGTATGAGGATATGATCTAATACAATGTTTATTTAAACTACAAAAAAGGTTGAATGCCAATGGGCAATACTAAGGCTTCCTAGTCACCGGCAAGTTAAATAAAGAGTCATGTTGTAAGAGGCTAAATAAAAAAAAAAGTTAATCGGATTAATGGTTCTTAAGTTATTGGCACACAAACGGATGGCCAAAAGTGAAGTCACTTATTTTTTTAAACTGCAGAAAATCTAATAGATACTAAATACTGTGCAAATTTATCACTAATCCTTTCTGTTAAAATTAAAGATCGTGATTAATGATACCATACATACAGACACTAAAATGTTATTTCAACAAGGAAAATAAAAACTACAGAATTTAAAAAAGATACACTTCGTTTTTTTTGACTTACAAACATAAAATTGAAATAAAACTCGGGTACAAATATACATATTGAACATAAAAGAAGTAATTTCAGATAAGGGTGAAATCCGGAATACACTCAAACAGATATACCGTAAATAATCATAGAATTGTACCAATAGGCTTTATAAATCCAATACTCAGCTTTACCATAAGCTACTTTGTCAAATTCCGTGAAGTACAGTCAGAACAAAAAAAAATAGAAAAGAAATATTTTTATATTTTTTAACTTTTTTCGTTTGTGTCGTGTCTTTTGGATTCAAAACACTTGTTTTGAAATTGAGCAACCGCATGTACCATTATAATTATTGTAATTTAGAGCTAGTCAATTACAGCTTAGAAATGGTCGAGAGGGCTATGATCCGTGTAAAGAACGTTACTTTATGTATAAAAGCAAGAAGAAGAAAGAGAAAAGAAAAGAAAAACGCAATTTTATTCGTGTTGGAAGTTTTTTTTTTGTGTATCTTTTGGTAGTCATATATATTATATTAATCATCATTACACCACCAGAACCCGATTCACGCAATGTCTTAGCGTGGCATAATAAAATAAAACATCTATGGTGGCTGCTTTATATTAATAACTTCATAATCGCCAATCATCATCATCGTCAGCCTATCCTATCAACAGCTTATTTAAGTGCTATTGTGTTGGTCCATTTGCTTTCCAGTAATTTCATTGATAACTTTTGAGCTTTAAAATTTATTACTGAAATTACCTAATAAACGTTTACATAATATCTACAATTAATTAAACGCGCCTTCAAAATGATTAAACTTCACTGTTATTTATACGCGACGCCGACGCTTATATTCACAACTAATATTAATAAATTCCAAGCGTAGCACTCTCGTAGCCTATTCCGTAGCAGGTGCTACAAATCGACGATATTGGCGATAGTTTGAATGAAACTATTATACTATATATACTAATATATTCTATACGTATTTATGTATAAACTCTGATTGTTGATAAGATGCTAATGATGCAAGCTTAAAGTTTCCTTTGTCAGGATTTGTAGCTTTCTTGCGAGGAAATTAATGTCAACGATACGATTGCTTATTTTAAAATAAATGATGGACTTCACATATGTATTATACTAAAACCCGTATTCACGCTAGAACAATTTAGCCAAAGTATTTACGCGGGCAAGTACGGAATGAAAATCATATTTTAATTTATATAAAGCTTTTTAACATATCATATGGGCCTATAGTGTCGCCGGTGAAAAGCTTTTGCCATTAAGGTCGTTACATAATTGATTAACTAATTACACTACACGGACGGCTCGTCGCCCTCGTTACGAAGAATTATAAAAAAGTCACGTGGCTCAATTAAATAAGGATATAATAAATGGTCACTTCACATCACTGTCACATGGGGTTTGTTTACCACGTCAGGATGGGGGTACCTAATATGTGAGGGATATGGGAAGTGTTCGTAGTAGGCGGTCGGGCCGCCTCGCGCGGCCGGCTGTATAGTGCGGCCGGTGGAGGACGCATCTAACACTGTGAACGCGGCCGGCCGGGCTTCAGGCGCCCGTTGCACTGCTGCGCGCGCCGCCGCTGCCGCCGCCGGCACGCTCGATACTCCGCGCCGCGCCCCACACAACTCATTATACCACCTGTGAGCACCGTCAAAACACCGCGCCATGGTTTTTGTCAGATCACTGTGTAAACGCTACTGCCGTAAACACACATTTCTATCTACAGATCATAGATATCGTAGGGTACACTACTCAGCTCTCATTTGCCACAGCAACAAAAAAAAGTTGGGTATCATTCTTAATTGTAATGTATATTATTGTTGGTTTTCGACATTCAGATAGTATAAGCGACACCGATCTATATAACTAAACATACATTTATTAACTTGGGAATGACAATTTGCAGAATTCCGCTCTTATGTTTGAACCGGAGACCAAAACCCTTCAATAGAACCGCTTAAGTGTGTCATGGTTTTAATAATAAAAAGATTATTATCATTCCAGTCCTCAAATTTCAAATTTGAAATCAAACTGTTAATTACCTACCTTTATAGTCTGCAACGAAATCAGTAAATAAAAATATGTTATAATGATCATAACTTAGCTCTCTCTCACAAAGACTTTTTGACACTAAGTGCACTCAAAGCTCTCAGTACTTTAAATCCACGTACTGGAAGTTAAATCGCAAGCCAGGATTTCCGTGCCAGGATAGGTTAGATACTGTAAAAATTACTTTTTTTTGCCTCACTCTCATGAATATTATGATAACCATTAAAATGAAGATGATGGCAAAGGGCAATATTTTGCCATTTTATACTAAACATATCGATAGAGTAATAAAAATTTATCTGGCATTGCATGACAATAGGAAACAATGTATATGAAAACTTAATGGTAGTTACGGCCTTTATATAGTGAGAAATCTAAAACTGGAGTTTAGAATTATAGAAGAATGCAAAGGAAAATTAAAGGTATGATTGTCGGTTGCGGACATAAGTTTTTGTGTCCTAAAGAGGTAGCACACAACTTCAGTTTCGGGTTTAATATGCCTTTTAATATTATATTGCTTACATTCTCTAATTCATTCGTAAAAACGATATCACTTTTGTTATCTACGCCTTTTACTTTAATTAATTTTTATTTCCATGCGTGTGTTGCCTTGACTACAATATATGTATATATTAAAAAACTTGATACCTCATGACCTTCCTCTGCTATCGTTGTATACAAGCTTTCCGGTTCAAAACTTCACCAGTTTATTCAGTGTATCTACTGGGTGGTTGTCCCTACCGGTAATCCCATTCGAGTTCGCTATGCGAGTATATACCTCTTTTGTCAATCGTTTGCCAATTACTCACTCACCTAGCAAGTGTCGTGCATAAATATAGTATACGTAAAAAATAAATAGTACCTTTTTTGACCCAAAGGCAGAATATAACTGACTATTACTTGTTATATATACGAGATATATGGTGTAACGGTTAGGTCATTAGGTGTTGTGCTTAACAGTGGCTTTGTGACTAAAGCATTTTGGGCTCAGTCGTAACACGAAACCATTGTTTAGAGATCCGCAAACATTAATTGCCCTTGTCCGCTACATCAATATTGGTTAATAACCAAAAGGTAAACATCGTGCTCGTTTTATATATAAGTTGTCTCACAAACAAGCTCATTCCTGGACTCATCGGTTTCCTAAATTACATACCTACCTAAATTTTCTTTCATAAAATTTAAGTGCACACTGGGCATTTCAGAATGCTTTAATGGACTCTGCAGATAGTTTAAGTGTTCATAAAATGCGTCCTATACACACTTCATTTTACGGTCCAAAATAGGATAATTTAATATGGTAATACTGAGCGGTTTAAATTTAATTTAATTAAAACATAAATTAAGTTACCAACTGAATTGTAATTTTTTGAACTTGTTTTTTTTTTTTTAAATCCTGTCATGTGTATACTATTAACATATTCGTGTGATTTGTATTTTTTTTAATTAGCACACGATCTAACTTGTACTAAGAAGTAATTAGTGAATAAAAACAATTTCAACATCAGTATCTTAGTTAGCTCTATTTACAAGTAGAAAATAACAACCATACACTATTGCCCAGCCAGCGATCCCAGCAGTTTTAAGTATATACTTGCCACGCCCTACCACGTTTACATCAACAAAAAGAAAATGTTTCTGTATCACAAGCTATAGCAATAGCAATACCTAATCTTAAAAATAAAAAAAATATTTAGAGTTAGACGCACAGACGCCATATTTTAGTTTTTACTATTAATAAAAATAAAACAGTAGTATCAGATATAAAATTCGTACTTCAACAATAAGCCTCAGATTTTTTATTTAAATCATAACCACATAAATAATGTAGAACAATTAGAAGTCTAACAAAACAGTATCTCTTAAGTAGAAAAGGTAGTGTTCCCCAGTGACATCAAGAATAGATTATCAAAACCTGCAGTAAACATGTGTACATACAACTAGGCAGAATCGTATTAAACGCCCACCTTTTGGCGGTTACAGTTTAGGCCCCCTTTTATTACACCTTACTACTAAATCAACAATAAAGCAAATTCGTGTGCAAAATCTAGTTGCTTTTAATATGTGTGATGTATTTATCCAGTGCTAGGTAATTGTGGCAGTAGCGGTAATGGCTAAGGTGTCGAATGTACGATCAAGTGGTTGCTGGTTCAAAGCAAAACTCAATCCCTTACGATAGTGAATTGATTCATTAAAGAAGTACGAAGCTTAGCTGAAGAGGTTATCAATAATGCAAATACTAGTAATTTCAGATTTTCTTTTCAACTATTCTTTAAAAAAAGTTTACATAAAAAGCACAATTAGCTAGTCTACTCCAATCACGTATAAACGTTAGGTATGACCTAAATTTACGAGCGCACTTATAACAAACACGCAATCACCGGATGATGTTAGTATGATAATCCAATTGTTTTAGCTTCCATTACTGTATGCGAGGCTAAGTATGTTTAGCACACGGATGAGAGGTACATAATTACTTAAAATAATTTTATGTTTATATAGCAATATTATTTATATGGGCATTCGTAGCTCAAAAAAGGAGGGCAATGTTTCCAGGGTCTTTTTATTTATGTATGTCTGTAAGTTTCTTATTTCGACCAGAACTTTTAATACATTAACAGACTTGGATGTGTGACAGATTGCTAGAATCCTCCTAAACGTTGAGGCATTAAATAGAAATATTATTCCATTTATATTCAAAACTTAACAGAATTACTTTTGACTAAGTTAGCAGCGGGAGCCAATATTGCTTACACTACTATTTTAAGCATGTTAATTAGCATATGAAAAAGTATCAAACTCAGTGACCTTATAATTTGTGGTATTTTACCTTGATAAGTGAGAGCCAGGGCTTTATGAAGCCTTTATGAAGAAACCGAGATGCTTTTACACAACAGACACGTCTGTGTAATTCAAAAAGGATTAGAAGGCGTTGGTATTACAACATTCATTATTGTAGTTCTCTTTTTAAATTAAAGAAGCGACCTCAACCACACATCAACACAGGCCTCCATCATATTCGTTTAAAAACAATCTTGGTATAATTTATTTAACAAATGATTTATATTGTTATGAAATACTAACACAATATTCAAAATTTCAATTTTTTTTTTGTGATGCATCTGGTACGAGTATGAAAAAGAAAAACACATATCGCCATTCCGATGTAAATAAAAAATATTTAAAATATAAGTGAGGCGTAATTTGCCTCAGTATAAAATCCGTTGAGCTGGTCCGAACGTCAGTGCCGTAGCTCTAGCTATACGACATAGCCAACTATAAAAATAGACCAGACATTCAACAGTCAAACTTTTCTGTATGTTTCTTCAACTTTTACGGTAACATTTAGGTCAAATATTTTTTAGTGGTCTTAATTCAACTAAGACTATGTAAATAGATTTTCTTATGAGTTTTTCTTTTGTGCTGATTGTTTTCAAAATACTGGTTGAATTTGAATATGTGTAATGTATTCAATACTACAACGTACCGCAAAAAGTTTGATTCTCCATAAATATTTAAATAAGTAGTAAGAGTCAAAATATTAGTAAATTCAATTTCGTGTATCGCACTTCTCATTTACATTACCTTATTATAATAAAACTTTAAAACAAAATAGTTGTGAGTAAAAGCCACTTATGAATAGGCATTATTTACTCCCAACCTATTTGTGGTTTACAACGTTTCGTGTATTTTTCGTTTACAAACTTTTACGAGCAGTATATTAACACCGGCCGCGGTTAAGCTTACGAAGAGTTATAACTATATATACAGCTAAATTTCTGTTTCATACCCGTAATGTTAAAATTTAAATGTTACTAAACGGTACCGTGTGGAAATCTCTTTGTTATTGTTGACTTTACAAAGCTTTATATAACATATATTCCGCATGTTGCAGCACCACAAAGGGGGATTAAAATTGTATGGTGACAAATGATTTGTTTCATTTGTATTAAAGCGAACAGAGGTAGCAATATGTATTTCAATGTTTATACCGCCGACAAAATTTTATATGAATACATTCCATGCGAGGAAACAGTCACTGCTCTAACTTCAATATAACCAAATTTATCAGTAATGTAAGCAAACCTTGTTTTTACTGCATACAATCCTAAAAGAGTTTTAGCATAAAAATATTACAGATTTTTTACAACATTATACAAAACAACAAACGGTTTGTTTTTGTTATTAATACCATGTCTATATGTATCACCGATGAAAATATTGAGAAAATTTACATGAATAAAATAAATCAGTTAATTAGTCTGTAATGTAATGAAGCATAACTTTTCTTGCAGTTGGCAAAACCACTCAGCATTCTATTTAAACCTGGGAAATTTAAGGGTAACTGACTATATAGCGTCCAAGGTGTATGTTTTCTGATTAAAATCTCTTATTGTACATTTTGAGGTAGCACACAAAACCAACCGTAAAAGTTTCTGCCCAGACGAACAACACTGTGGTGACAATGACTTTCAAGGCTGCTCAACTTAAATACAATCAAAACCTCGAACACTTGGAAACCGCAAGCAAAACTTATTACCTTATTTACCGCTCTATTATCGCTCTGAACAAAATAAGTTCAGCAAAACTTATATAAAATAGGAGTTTTAATTCAGTAACAAAATAAGATTTCTTTTAAAAGAATCTGATAATAAGGGTACATACGAGTCATATCCGGGTTTACGGGTAGCCTTGACCTAGAAACCGCCAGGCGAGGGTTATGATGAGTCTATAGAAAGACGTTCAATACTTCTTCAACGCGTAAAATAAATTATTTGAAATCCAACATCGTGGAACCAATTTTAAAAGGATTTTATTAATGGTGTAATTTGGTTTCGAATAATTTGTGTTGTTCATTACTCTGAATCTTAGAATCTACTCTGAATTTGAATAGAAAATTTATGTTATTGATATTTTATTTATACAATAAGTATAAAAGTAGATGATGATTGATACGCAATCAATGTACTTTTCTTACCTTTTTCATTAGATAGTACCTCAGTCTACATATTTATCAGAAAAAAACTCTGCTACCATAGTACTTTTGTTTACGGATTAAGATGAGTTTAAGTGGAAAAGGAATCCAAAAACACAATAGAAATTACATAGTTAACTTTAGTTTTAAATTAATTTAGTTTCTCTCTAATTGAACATTAAAATCACAGATATATCATGAAATGAAATAAATTTGTTCTAAAGTATACTTTAGGACAAATTTATTCCATTTCATGATGTTTTAATATTACTGAACAATTAATGTAGTACGTGCCTCTCTGAAAGGTATCACGTCTTTATGAATCTATCTGTAACCATCTGCTTTCTCGACTCCTTTGTGCTATGACGGCACTGATAAGGATGGAAGATTGACTAAACTATTGTTATCTTCTCCCGTGATGATCCTTTATCGTCTTATAAACATTTTACATAAAATCTTGTTCATAACCTATTTAGATTATGGACCTTTCCGTCCGTTTTGGATATTTTAGTCATTCATAGTTATTAGTTTCCTTCGGTCGAGATAGCATTCGATATAATTATTTTATGCCATTTGGTTTTCGGTGATGTAGATAAGGGCCATCCCATCGCCCGTAAAAGGCGTCTAAGGAAGAGTACTGTTATATATCAGATACTACATAAAGGGCCCAGTTCACGGCAATAACTGACGGCTGCGGCGCTGGTCTGTGGTAACAGCTTGTCCCTATTTATTTACATAAGTGTGATTAACCAAATTAAATAATGATAGAAATATTATGGACGTTTGATAAGTACGCCTTGCGAGATAAGTATAAGCGTGAGTGTATGTATGTATAACGTCAATCATATAGTTTGAAATATTCATTATTATTCTGCGTACAAGACGCAAAGTGATAATTAAGTAATTAAATCAAATAAAAACCAAGAGTTAAAGAGTAAAATAAATTACCGTATGTCACATTCACAACTGAGACGATACTAATCTAAAATCTTGAAATCTGTCAAACGATTATGATTGCAGACAAAAGAAGAATAAGATACGAGTATACACACATGCAATAGTTACATAGATGTGCATGAATACACTCCAAGGACAAGATAGTCCTTCAGTCGTCAGTAAAAACATGTGAACACAAAAGAAAGCCGCTTTGTTCTCAGAACCACTTCATTGGACCTCAAACAGGAATTTCGACTATCACGATTATACTTACGAGAAGGATAATCATACCAAACAGATATTTCGAATATAAAAATTCCCTAGGGATCACTGGCATAACCTGTGCGTTATCGGCCCAGTACACTCAACCATATGTATAACGGTCATATTTAATCCGTCGAGATAATATATTGAGGGTTAAAAAGGGTTATGTTGATAATTTGAGGTAATACCGACCTTCTCGTTAGAGTTTGCATGGAAAGATTGATACGTGAAGAGTTAGGGAAGACGCGGAGAAATGTTCTCGTCAGTCCTTAAATTAGGTGCAGTAAAGGTCAATAAGGTCCACGAGATTAATAGATCGTTTTCGATAAAGACTTTATAAAGTACCATGGGTTGGTATATAAGGGAATCTAATAATTTATTTTTATACCTCTAGACTATCAAGTGAGATAGACTTTGGCACCCCTTGATTTCAGCAACTTGTTTCAGGTTTTCAGTCTAGACAATGGTAGGTAATATTAGACCTAGCCCCCCTCCCCATTTTTTTTATTTTTTTAAAATGTAAAAGATGCTTAATGTGTATAGGAAGTAAAAAGGAACAGTTAAAGGATGTTCTCTATATAGATATATTTAAAATAAATGGGTTTAATTTCTGCTTATCCGTTCTTCGGGGATATACAGAGTGAGTACAGTACAGTACTGGGCAAAAAATAATGCACATCGACCTCTACAAAGAGGTAATCGGCTAATTTCGGCTTTGTAGAGCGTTGTCCCTTTCGCACGAAATACTAACAGTCCAGTTTCTATTAAGAGCTGTTAAAACAATTATTGTGAGTTGCTAATTTTTTGTTACAAGTCTATCAGTGTAATTATCTAGACCGTATTGAAATCTTCGATATTTATTCTCACATTTAATTGCATGATCGCAAACGTTTTTCCACTCTTCAGTCGCAATCATGTCTACTTTTTTTGCCAATAATGTTTTTACTATAGGTAAATTCATACCCATTGCCACCGTATCATCCGGATTAAAATCCGGTTGATGCCGTTGCAATCGCAATACAGTGTGCCCATGATCAGCAAGTATTTTGTACACGGGAAACTCTGTACACCTCTCCTTATGCCGACATATAATACCGTAAATCTGGGTTTTTATCAATTTTGGGTCTACTGGAATTTCATGCCTGTTTAACCAGTTGATCATTTCCTGTTTAATAGTGTTTGAATTAGGGGATCTTGCAACATATTTATTGTGATAGGGTGCGTCGTCGATAAATAGATCAGAACTGGGTATGTTTGGGATTAACTGATTAACCAGCCATTTCTCGTAGTTATCGTTATTAATTTCATTGTGATAATCTCCAATGTCCGTAGATTTATACATTAAAAAGGCTCCAAGAACAAAGCCTTTTTCAATTCCCGCATGAACCATTATTAAACGTTGACCTTTTCAAATTGGCTTTTTTACACCTTTTTTCTTATCTTTTTTATTTTAGTGTGTATGTAAGACTCATCCATATAGATTCAATTTTTTCCTGTTCCACGAAATTCGCGTAACTTATCAAGGTATTCCATTCGTTTGAGACTTACATCTTGCTTTTCCATTAGAACTTTTCTATTATCTTCCATTTTAGTGAACCGAAATCCCATCTCATTAAGTATTTTTCTCAACGTCTTTTCAGCTGTAATTAAAAGCCTCCGATAGTTTAGCTTTTAATAATTTTACTGTAGGTAGTTCATTAAATCGTGAGTGAAAATCATACACCATTCTTCGCACAACATCATAATCATAATTGCTTTTTTGGTCTACCTTTTTTCGGGGTACTAAAATTGCAATAGAATCTGTTTCAGTACTGACTTCCTTTAATATATTTTTCAAAGTTTTTCTTGAAATTCCACTGGCAATTGCAACTAGCTCTTATACCTCCTTAAAATAGTTAACTTCATGATTTTTAAATTTGTCAGCTTCAGTTAAAAAATATTTATACACTTTGTAGACAATTTCGCGTGCAATCATGAAATGGCTTCTCTCTTTTTTTCTAAAGATGCCATAGTACAATTCTAAATTATTTAATTTTGGGGGTGTTAAGAACTCTCTATATATATTCTGAATTGGACGCGACCTTACTCCACCGTACTTGTCGAACGACTGATAAAACGTAACACATATAGTGTGTGAAAGGGACAATGCTCTACAAAGCCGAAATTAGCCAAATGTCTCTTTCTAGAGGTCAATGTGCATTATTTCTTGCCCAGTACTGTATGTATATAAAGATTACAATACTCGAGGTACGATTGTTCCTGATTCGAGTCTTGAATTCAATAATGACATGCTTCATTAATGTTCAATAAATTAGTTACAAAAGAGATTATGTCTAGTTTTGTACTCTAAATAAAGGTGGCAATTGTTTTGCAAAAGGTCTGGTTCAAAATAATATTATAATTTTAGAGGTTATAGGAGTATTATAATTTTAGAGGTTATACGGTAATTTTCTTCTTCCAAAAACTTTCATTCTTGTGTATTTTAGTGTAGCAGCAACGAGAGTCGGAACAAGCACTGTCTCTAGTGAAACAGGAACTAGAATAGTAGTTTCCATATTCTCAGTTACTCTTTAAATCAAACGTATTGAAATAAATAACCATTTCTGTTCCAAAATAGAAACCATTAAGTACCACAATTTATCGTAAACAAGCTAAGAGCATGATTTCCGAAGTAATTAAAGAATTAGAACGTGTTCAGACTCGCATGAAGTTAGCGACTGAATGTCGACGTAATTGTTTGTGAACTCAGTGAAACGTTAATATCGTTTTTGCTTTCCTTTACTTTATTGCGAAGGCAGCGTGTGCCATGTCCATCAGTTTTATATTTATTTTTAATCACCATTATTATTATTTTTACCATTTTACTAACGCGATTATATTTCTTTTATTCGTGATAATGATAGAATTGTTTTTTTTTTAATATACTTTTTTTTTTTTTTTTTAAGTACTAGAGAAGTAAGGTTAATTTAATCCGACACAAAGGTATGTAAAGCGGTGATTATGTAGTAGGGGCCGCGGATTTAATGGGTGAGATTTTTAAAAATTTCCGCCCTTGAACTAACAAATCTGAGTTCTTCATTGTAAAACCGAGTAACTCTGTGGTGAATTCCAATGTCCGTTAGGACCGAAGGATTAAACAGAGGTCTTGGTGAAAAGCTATAGATTGTAAGGGACAATATAATAAGAAATTACACACAGCTTATTTTTGTTTTTTTATTTTCGAGTGTCTATTTTGTAGGCGAATCGTATATTTAAACGTTTTGGAATAATTGTAACGTTTATATTGTCCAAATTACAACATTGGTGTCACAAATCTGTGGCCACGAAGTGTCAAAATCAGATTATGTAAATGTATCAGTAGTAAACTCACTACAAGAAAACTATAACAAGAATCGCATATTCGACTATTATAACAGAATCTCACAACACTCTAATACTTTTTCTGTTTCTGCACTAAATATTGCCTATTGTTAAAAAAATATGTGTATATAGTGTGTATATCTTTCAAAGAAAAGCCTAGAAATCTATGCACATAACTTTTATGTAACTTTAATATGAATGACAATACATTTAATTAAAAACCCTAAAATTATTAACATTGTTAGTTTTTTAACCTTCTGGATATATGAAGACTTATTAAAAACCTGCTAAAAATTTACTTTAAAGAATGGTAGTATTTGCTAATTTCACGTCAATAAAAAAACGATAAAATAGAAAAATACCTTTCACCAGGTTTTCAACCTTTACTATCCGATTGAATTTGAAAGTAAAGGAAAGCTTTATTGAGGTATTAATAGCTTCACCCCTCACGAATCACTAATTATTTCATGGCTACTAAAATATGAATAGCATAGAATCAGGCCTCACAATCAACGCATCAAATGTGTATAACGACTCAAATATAAATATATAGAAGGTAGTTTCCTTACGGTCCCTATTCTTATTTAATACAAACTGTATTTTCTCAAATACTAAGAAAACTACTAAAAGAAAACATAAATTATACGGTTAAAAAAGTCCTTAGCTTCAATAAGCGACTTTGCTTATTTAAATTTACTGTGTCATGATAATAAAATTATTACGTCAAATTGTTTTGATATCTACTAGACGAACGTGTTTAAGCGAAACTCATCCAATACAATTAACTATGAGACGGAATTTAATTAATTATGTATACGGAGCAACTGCGAATGGCAGTTGTGTTGTGATGTTTATAATTTAGTGCAAAATTGTCATTAAACAAATGCCAATAGAACACAAGAAATACCTAAATGGCATTCATATTTAATTATTTTTCATATATAAAGAAATTAAGTAAATAATTTAATATTATAACTAAAGATTTCAGTTTTCATAATTGTTTCTTGTGGTTGTCGAATATTTCAATTTAGTACCAAATACATATTAGAGAATAACCTCTTTAACAAGTAAGAATGCATCTCATTTAAAGATTTTAGTATCCTGTGATGCTTTTATCTAACTGTTTTTACAACATTTATATTAAAGGGTATGTTTTTTTGGGCAGTTATAAACATAGGTTTTTATTAAAGAGCTACACGACTGATATAATAAAGATGTTAACATATTTTATTCTAACGTTAACTCTACAGATTCTAAATAATTAATGAACTAAAGAAAAACGTCATCTCGAAATAGTGTAATATATGTACATATATTAAAGTGATAGCTCAGCGTTATGTTACATTAAATTTATTCTTTTAGTGTAACGTTTACTGGCCGCTTTTGAGGTTACCGTGCTCTAAAGGCTATTTACTGACAACATTTTCTAAAGGATGACAATGCTGCCGACACTGTGTACGAGTGTACTAAACTAAAGATAAAATCTTCTCTTTATTTTCATCGGATTTGGTTGCAAACTAGTTTGTGGAGTCAGTTTAAGCTTGTAAGAGTTAAAATTACTTTGCCATTTAAAACTTAATCAAAATAAAAAAGGGATAACATGGTAACACAAATAAATAATCAGAATTAAAATGTTACATCGCGTATATTTTTTCAATACCTATTCATGAAAATGTTTGTTCTCTCTGACTCTCAAAAAACTGTGTCCTCGCCAAATCTGACGTACGCATGACTGATTAGTTTTCCGCTGCGAGATATTTGAACAAAGCTGACAGCCTGACGTATGAACAGCTGAAGTTATGGTCAATATAATTTTCATTTACAAACATTATATTAACGGTAAGAAATACTTTGACTGTTATTCAATATTGAAAGTAGATAAGTATTTCCTAACGAGTTGCTGACCTCACAAAAGTCCTATATCAATAAATGACTAACAATTCTGACAAAGTTCAACCAACCGGAGTTTATTATATTTATGATCTCTGATGGAATAGGGTTACAGAGACCGTTATAGTCAAGATAGTCTTTGGAATCACCGTGATTGTTAAACGCGCGTTGCTATTAACTATTTAACGGTTTTTTAAGGAGCCCCGTAGCGTTGTCACATTAACCCATAGCAACAAAGTCATTTCATGGCTTGAATACAAATCAATTTAGAATGAAATCAAATTAAATTAAAATCAATTATTTTAATCAAACTAATTATGTTTTTTTCTTAATTGTCAGTGGTAGGTAAGCAGGTATATCCAGACTCTTCCTGAAACCTTTCTGTATTTTATGTATCGTAAACGGGAAGGTCAAGCGACAGTATGATCAAATTTAAATCCTTTATCCGAAATAACTATTGCTATCTTATAATAGATAATTTTCACTTTTAATCATTCTGAAATAATACTATTTTAATATCACTGTCAGGTTAGCGGTATTATATGGTAAACTGAAAAGAAACAGTAACTATTAGTGTATTTCCTACGAGTGGTGAATCTTTCAATTAGACGTATAATCAGGCTCCTACTGGCTTTATCTACGGCGGGACACTCTAGGGTTGGCTGCAATTTGTATGCTTAAGCGCTAGACTGTATACTCTTTGGTTTTATTAGTATTTTATTGCTTTACCAGTTAAGGATTCATAGTATTACACACATCACTCACCTATTATGACTAACTAAAAATAAATAAATAATAACTTTTTATAACACAGTTCTAATGGTATGTATGTAGGTGTATTTTACTTCTTCACAAAAAAAATGTAAAGTCAAATTTGTTTGATAAATTCCTTTCTATTTGTGATTTTAGTTTCAATTTTTTATTTTTTATTTCTTTGAACATTACCTGAGCTAATTTATTTCAAAGGAAATTACTACAGGTTACAAAAATTATATGTTTAGTGTATGAGTATATTAAAATTGACATCCATAACAGCTGAACAGTATGAACACATTTTGGACTCTTGGAATTTTTGTATTCTAAAATCCTTAACATAATGTTTTATATTCGTCTACCGGATATCATAAGACTGCAAAACTGCCTGTATCTCCTAAGGGGTAGGCAACGATGTATGAAACACCCACATTTTGCCTATTAGAATTTACAATATATGACCACAAATACATATTTGCTTAAATACTCCAAAATGTAAAGTTCATAGTAATATTCTTATAAACTGTGTCGTAAGTAATGATAAGCCTAGATTAACAAAATAAAAGTATTGTTGATGTCGATATATATTAGGCCATTAGCTTTCCAGCTTAAAGCAAGATTAAATCCAAATTTATATGCATAGGTATCTTAAAACTTAGGCCTAACTGTTATTTCCAGTCTGTGCCTTAAATAACAACTTAGACTGGCTCAGCTTAAACTTGAATCGATAAAGCCCGTATTAAATTAGGAACTACCGACATCTGCAGAGCTCCAACTATAAGAGATAAGCATCAGTTTTAGAGATTTCATTGTTAAAAAACTTTGTGGAAAAAACTATCGAAATGACGGTATATTTCCTCGGATGGAATGATTGATAGAATTTTATAGTAAAACTAATGAATAAATATAGGTTAGGAAAAATGTTTATTATTTTACATGGGAGAGTTTATGTGTTAGTCAGTGTGTTTATTTTAAAACAACATACAAGCTTCTAGAAATAAAAAGTACAGCTGCGGGTAATATACTAAATGGGTTAATTGCTAATCACACATGTTTTGGATCTAAGCCTGCATATATTACATTACATACACTCACATATATGTATATAACATCGAAAGGCCTACCCTTTCAGAAGCGTCTCAATTGACCACTTTTTGATAACTATAACTTGGTCCCACTTATGTAATATCCCAAGCCTATTGCCATCATCAAGGCGCTATATGACTGTTCGACTGTTCTATATGACGATTCTTTAAATGTCCTTTACGACACTTGCAAATATACACCCGCAAAATATACTAAAGATAGATTAAAGGCAAAAATGCTTCTACCATTTCCAAACACTGTACCACCACTTCCTTCTATTGAATCGTAGATTCTGACATACCTTTCTCGCTTCTTCAACTTTCATTCCGTTCCGCATACAGGCTCGTCAGTTAAAGGTACTTTTGACCTGGCCTTTGCTTAGATTTTCATGCACTTGGTCCAAGAACATTTGCCTAGGTCTTCCTCTTCCGACAACTCCATTTACCTCTGCCATATAAATACCTTTTGTCATCCTTCTTTCATTCATCCTTTCGATATGCCCGAACCAGTACAGCATACTTTTTTCTATTTTAGTCACTATACATTAATTCTACTTTCGTGCTTCTTCTGCCATACCCAACTTTTGCTGCCATACATAAGTATTAAAGGAACATATACATATATACATCTACTGAACATCTGTTTTGCAGCAATGTCTAAATGATATTTATGGTATTGGTAGCATTCTAAGGCTGTTTTAACTTTTTACCCGACTGCGCGATAAAGAAAATTATGTTTTTCGAGTGTATGTACGGTTTGAAGGATTTCGACATGCGACGTGTGATTTAAATTGTTTTAATACTAGGAGTGACATAGCATGTAACATGTCAAGATTATTATGGAATTTACATAAAACAACAGATATCAAACTATTTTTGAAATGCAGTCAGGTTTTATACACTTTTGTAATAATTTAACACCTTAAAGAAGCATCCTTCGTAAGTTATACGTTTGTCCTACATATACATATAGGAGATTTAACTTTTTTATTGATATTTAAGAATAGAATGTAGACCCTCCTCAGCAATTTCTGAGATGTCCCAAGCGTAATAAGTTGACCTTGTTAGAAAACTTTTATTGGGTGGAGTCGAACACTAAACTGTCCTTTAGATTGAACATTTTCAATAAACTATTCAGACGAGCTTTGACTAGCTTTTTGCAGTAACATCCGTCTTTCAGTTTACGGATTTGGCCCTTAGGAAAGAGATTGGAACAAATGTGTGTACCTAATATACTATATAATGTACCTATTAATATGATATATATAATTTTTGTGATAAAATACAAATATGTATGTGTGTATGTTTCTCAATGATTGAATATATGACTACAGTAGTTCAACAGTAAATTTTGAGAAGTCGTACCCATAAGCTAAAGTAGATTACACAAAAATCTGTTTGTAAATAACGATTCTCACCTGCTACTCTGAATTCCAAATAACACAATCAAGCAATCAATTAGCCTACTGCAGTACAGTGCTGGACATAGGACTCCCCCAATATGCGCCATAAAAATAGAGGAAGAACTTAATTGGAATAAAAAATATTAGCATTGGTTAAAGTGGGTGTTTGATATTTACACAATGCTGTGACTGTGATTTGGCATCGTTGGCAATGCAACAAGTGCTATATGGTCGTGTGACAATCGAGCCAATCGTAACTAGGTATATTGCCAGAATGAGCCCCCTTGCCTGTCCGTTTATTGTGCTTGTTTGACGTGTGCAGCGCCATATTCATGAAAAATATTTACTTGTTCCAGTCAGATAGTTATTCTATTGGCTTTGAAAGGGCGTTTGTTATACTAGTTACACTGATTATGAGTTCTCATCGTCTAAGCGGGAAGTGAAATTTACGTTATTTGAGAGCTATAGGTTGTACTTCATATATACATTTAGAGGTATATATTATACAGGTTATTTATTATAGAGTTATCGGTTATACTTCCGAATCTACTATATAGTTACTAATTCTTCAATTTATACCTAGTATTGTTGTAGTTGTTGACGGCAATAGGCTAGGAAAAAAAATGTAATTGAAAATATATATATAAAACTAATATTGTGTAAGAAAGAAAGGTAATTAATTCCCAAATATATTCAAACTTCATTGAGTAATACATATCTAACACCAAATAAGAAGTAACAGAAATCCACAAAGAATAAATTGCTGCCGGTAAATTAATTAAGCAATCGAAACAACAGAGGCATTGTCGCGGAAATCCGGATATCGCGTGATCTGGATTGTATTGAGTTGGTCGGTAAATGAGACAATTCGAAAGCATTGGACTCATTAAACAATAAATCAGGCGAGGCTAATTACTAGAAACACACGAAATTGAGAGGAAATAGGTAAGGTTAATGACAGATTTAGGACACCTATTGTCAAGTTTTTAATATATCTTTTACTTACCACCGTATCCTAAACATATTACTATAAAGCCATTTAATAAAGAAATCATTTGTAATACTTATTCTTAGATGTTTATTACATTTTCACATTTCAAGGTAAAGATACGTCATCTACAAACATTGTATGTGGGCAGTATAATTAGTAGCTAAATAATATACTTATACAAGTGACCGGTACTACTGTTGCTGTACTAGAAGTAAGTAGCGAAGATTTCACATGAAAACTTGGAAAAGAAAAAGATTTGAAAATTGTATTCATAACATCATAACAAAATAGGTATTTTGTTGATAAGTTATCTATTTCAATAATGTTTCAATATACGAAATATTCTTTTTCTTAAATGAATATCAAGTATTAGGCGTCTTCCATTTTATTAAGAATGACATACATATGATGTCTAGACTCTTTAATAATACAATAATCGTGCTGTATAAATATAGAAAAAAAAACTCATTCTACGAGAGTATTGTAATATTCTTTAGGAATGTCTACGGTCTCATTGCAACCCACTCACTGTACGGGCAAACAAAATTAAATATGTACAAATAAAAGTCATGTAGAACAGATATAGCGTACGAGCAATATATTCACAAAAGAGGTCACACTTACACGGATTAATATTGCGTTTATCATTTCTGACGCAGGAAATGGGGTGATTTTCCGACTGCGTGAACACATTGCGTGTTCTATGAGGAATGGCGCAATAAGCATCGACGGTGAAGGTGGTAATGGAAAGAATACTGAATGTAGTTGCAATTATGGTTAGTATAATATAATAAATTATGCCACGTTACCTCAATGCATATTTACATAATAATATACACATACGAAGAGTGCAAATTCGATGTCGCTTTTGGAATATTCCTAGCAAGGGAACGGAGTCTGGGCATGTGGTTAGTGGATGGTAATTAGTTCGATATTTATTACATGGACTCAAATATTTCTCTCGTTATATGTAAATACATTTCTGCTTACTCCTTCTGGGTTCAAGCATTATTTAAAAAGGTTTTAGTAATTTTATTCTGCAATCTACCCATTACTTGTGAACTTAGATAATATACTCTTTATTTTATAGTGACGTCCATATTTATTGTTATTAGAGAATGTTTCAGCACCAATTTGAAGAAAGGTCTTTAACCGATAAACTTTATATATATATTTTTTGTTTACCACTATTACACTATAATTCTAAGTGTAACAGCTATAAATAACAAGATTGTTTTGAATGGTAAATATCGTATTCGACAAGAGAAAAATAGTAGCATGTTCTCACTGTACACCATCCCATATAGATACGTTCTTGACAACGACAAAACAGATTTCATTTTTCGTAAACTTACAAATCCTATACAATTTCGATAGAATACAACGAGCGTCGGTGCAGCAAAGGAAGATTCTTGTCAATTATGCAAGATTCTGCAAGTAATGTTCCCAAATGTCGTAGTTCTCGTTGTTCTTGCAACAGAGTACGTCGGTATTTGAATATGGAATGTAAGGAATTTGTCACAGCAAGTGGGTATTAGATGTGAGGCTTTAGAGAGCTTTAGTCGGAAACTTGTTGTTGAACAAGTTTAGCATGCGTAGTATTTTCTATAATAATGTAATACTTACATTATTACTAGTAGGCCGGTAGAAACATAAATTATGTGTTATGAACATTTAAAACTTTTTTTTAATATCTACTCCTATTTTATGAACACTCGACAGTATCGGTTCGGTAGGTTGAATTTTCATACATTTTAACACTCCTCTCGACATTCACTGTACTATACTACAATACTTAAGTATTAGAACTGAAATAATTTAAGAGGCTTTATTTAGTAGGTAAACCAAAAGCGATGAACTCAAGAGGAACGAATTATCTTTGCATATTTATAAGTATATGTAGAAGGCGTGTCATGTTCGAATACGTTTTAGATGAATCAACTTTAATGTATGTATGCCTGCCTATGTTAATAGGTACATACAATTAACGACGTTAAAAAATCAGATGTTATCATTATATTCAAAATTCTATCTTAGAACAATACACTTTAGGCAAGCAATCTCATCAAAACATTAAAATGAAATTGTATTCTCACAAATGTTTTAGTAAAGGTTTTTGCGAGTGAGCCTCGTAATAACATTCAAAGAGACCGCTATGCCAGAGCGAAGGGAAGAATGGTTAGATACAGCGTAATTAAAATTTTAGGAAGCTCACAAGTTGTTAGAAATTCCCGGAGTGTCTCCCGACCGGCAATTTGAAGGATGACCTCGTGAATTTTCAGCCGCTTCCGCCTTGCGACGGTATTTATATATGTTTATGGAAACTTGCTTAAAGCATTAAATGGCAGATGGCTTCGTTTGTGAAAAAACTTACACAAGGCTTTCATGATTTCACCTTTTTTTTTCCAGTGCCTAAAATCCAGACTCTGAATTTAATATGTTCATTTATAACTGTTTTGCCCTTAAATACCTAGACTTATAATGCATACCATTTTGCGTAATATAATATTGTTGTATTGTATCAGATATCAAAACTTTGACAAAACGGTGCAAGTCAATTAACTAAGAAGGATCCGAGCCCTCTGTCCAATACTCGATGTACATATATTATGAATTAACAATTTTTTTGTTTTCTTAAATCTTAATGTACACTTTTCGCATAAAAGCAATATTTAACATCAACAAACTTTTCATTATTCTTGACTAAAAGTTTTAAACATCAATTCTTGTATAAATACAAACTGCGATGGTCTCATTTACGTTGAAATCTATGTTTACAGAGTTCAATTGGTTTCCAATAAACTGTACATCGTAACTTTATAACTAGAGAGACGGTTGAATAATTTGCTGTCGCTTCCGATGTGTCCGACGCACTGATATGTTACACTTTCCACTTTCGTTCAGCGCTGCTAGTGTTGCAACGCAATCACAACGAGAATGGATTGAAAAATGATTTATTTTATTTTGAAAGAATTTTATTGGATACTCAATGAAAATTTTGAACTTTTTAATATATCCTGATCTTATACTTCTCAAGAATAGTTATTCATTATAGAACAACGATGAATATATATTTATATATAAATATATTGAATTTCAGTTTCTTTATTATAGTAAATCGATTTTGTCAAACCAATATTTTAATTTTTTAACATAAAACATGTTTATGTATTTACTTAAATGCGGCTTGTGATCGGAAATTGTTTTTTCATACATATTTACATACATACAAGCTAAGCTAAGCTCACGCCTTTCTCCCAACGGGGTAGGTAGCGACAATAGACCACCATCTGCTTGGATCTTTACATACATCACGAACTTCTTCTATTTGTTATAATTATGATGTTATTAGTATTCATCTAAGATCCGACCCTAGATCGACTTTCAGCGAGCTGATAATAGATAATTTATTATTTTTTTTTAAATTCGTATATTATAAAATATATCAAAAATGGGTTGTCTAAAGAAATTCTGGACAGAATATTTTCAATTATTTTTTTTTGTTTAAATGAAATAAATATTTCTTTAATTTATGTTATATTGTTTAATATGTTATTGGGCTTCCGGTATCCTCACTCACTCGGTGAAACTTGAATATTAATAATAAAATATTAAACAATATAACATAAAGTAAACAAATAAATAAATGTAATAAATAAAAGAAATAAATTAATATATAAATGTATATTTATTTATTTCTTTTAAATATATAAATTTATTTCTTTAATTTAAACAAAAAAAAAATTGATTAAAAATATTCTGTCCTGTATTTTTTGAGACAACCCATTTTTAATATATTTTATAATATACGAAATTTATTATAAAATAAGTTTTATTCTATTATCAGCTCGGTGAAGGTCGATCTAGGGTCGGATCTTAGACCATATGTAACCAATACAACAAAATGAATAGTGTAACACATGTAGTAAGTAAAAAAAAATCTAAGAATTCTTTTCTTTAGATACATCTATAACAACATGCTTTAAATTAAAATTCGAGTTTAGTGAACTCTGCGAATGTGTAATTATCTTTTCCAATCTATTTCTATATTTTTTCTTTATTTACTTGTTAATGTAAGAAAAAAAAATTAAAACTCCCCAGTTGATCCTGCCAGTAGTCATATGCTTGTCTCAAAGAGTAGTACGTGGTACAAGAGACTATCATGTGTTCAGATATGTAAAAATCGTTAATCCTGAAGATCCTGATCTTGATAATTGGACAAACTTATTAAATAATTGTATTGTCATCGCTCCTTGATAAGCACGTGAAGTTTTGATTCAATCCGACGATTTGAAGTGGATGAAAATTATGTTGAAAGATTCCGTTACCTAGAGACATAGATAAAGACCAAGCTAATATAAAAGCGTGTTAAAAAGTAAGTCTACGTATAAACATTTACAATAAAACGTACAGCTACTTTAGCCAATTTCAAATTTAGAATACAAAGTAAAAGCTTTGGCTATCTCGCCATTATCTATTAAAGATCAAAGGTAAGGGTACGAATTAATTAAAGATAACAGCAGGTTGAAGCCAATATGTTTTTCCTTCATCCCAAGAACATAGACTCCATTCCTACTAAATTAACAAGTAACTGGCGAACTTGATTTATGAACTATTTATTCGAATTGGTGGCCGTAAAGTTAGAATGTGGGTTGGAGATAATCTAAACACATTCGGGCATCCCAGAAATACAACGTGAGTAAAATATGTAAGTATTATATATCATCTTAGTCCTATTAGTTTTTTTTTTATGATATAGACAACAGACGGATAATAGACGGGTATGTATGATATAGACAGCCGCCGCCCATGGACAACTGCAACTCGTGAGCTGTAGTTTGAAAAAATGAGGGGGGTGGGGTACGATACAGGAAGGGGGAAGAGAAGACAGGAGTATGACCTCCGGTACCCTCACTTCCTCGGCAACACAATGCAAGCATAGCTTGTATACCTGTTTTCTGTGAGGCCACAGTATAACTCCGGTCAAGCCAGCCAGAGTTTTCTTTCTTCTTAACCCAGGACACAAAAAGAGGGGTGTTATAAACTTATACAGACTTATAAAACTTTATTCGTTTTTTGCCTAACAACTAACCTGATCGTGTTCTTAGCTTTATTTCAAGAATATCTGCTCAGCTATTTGAATCAGCTCTTTTCTAACCGCTGGAGAGGATTTCAAGTCGGGGAATTATTATTTTAAATGAATGGTTTCAGTTCCATCATACAAGAACACGTACGCTTTAAATCTGACACGGTTTTTACTGACGCTATATTTTTGGTATTTCCTTATACTTAGCTCGTTATATTTTCTCGATGGAATTGTTGCTCTTTCATTTGGTAAACATTCCTACTAAAAGTAATAGGGTAAGTTAATTTAGATTAGATTTGGTAATTTGTTTATTTATTGAATGAAGTTTCATCGGATCTTAGTATTTTAATGAAACAAAAATATTAGAATTAATGAAGTGAAATTTTTATTTTCGAGTTTTTTATGGAGCTTAATGGAGGAACTACTATAATATGCTTATGCTGCCATAACACGCTGCTATAGTATGCTTGAGTCATTCATGCTCAAATGGCAAAATGGATCTTGGTGAAATTTAGCACAGAGATAGATAATCATTACAAACACACACACGCACATAGGCTACTTCTGATCATGGAAAAACGTACCCTTTAACCTTTCCTGCAGGTTAATGCATAAGTAAATCGAATCGAATTCTCTGTTTCTGTGCATAGATTAAACAATGAATTAACGTGAATGAGTTTTCTTTATATAATTTTCAAGCAAGCGGATCCTTAGTGTAAGAACGTTTTGTAATTATGTTTTAGAATGGTGTGCTACAAAAAAAAAGAGAATTACAAAATTGTGAGGTACAAACAATGTATAAATTCGAACATTTCATCAGATATTTGATGATTCGCTGAGTAAGGGACCTTTGAAGAGACTGGGAGAGCAAAGTCGTCACGCCATCTATTTGTTTGTTTGGTAATCCATCTAGGTAAAATATTATCCTAAAAAAATGTTATTATAGTTAATTCAATAATTTTCCAGAATCTCTTTTTATATTTTTATATTCAAGTGCAATCATCGAAAAGGAATTAAGGAATTATTTACTTTACGACTAAAATCATTTTAGAAGCTCAAATATATTATTAAAACTACAGTATTTTTTTTCGTTTTCCCGACGTTTTGATGCAATTCAGTTAAGTCACGGTTGGGGAAGTATCATGTGTATGTTCAAAAGTCACGAAAGATTATTTTTATCACAGAATACAAAAAAATATATACATATATATAAATATAACTAAAAAAATATTAAAAATAAATAACCTTTTATTTCCTAAAATTACAATTTCTTATAAGAGGCATCAATTATTTCAAAAATTAAATACAATTATGGCGCATTGTAACTCTCTTATATTTATTTTTAGCTTGCTTAGTTTTAAGTTTGTTTAACTGGTAGTTACTAAAGAAAACGTGCTTAGACAAAGTTGCTATAACATTTTTCAGTATTAATTTAAAAAATAATTAGTTACACTACATACATAAAAATGGATATAGTTCGAGTGTTTAAAATCAGAGTATACTCTGATATAATAATTTGAGCAAACAGCATACAAGCTTCGATATGATATACCGATACTGTTTAATATAACTGAAGAGTTTTTGGTTGTTTGTTTAAACAAGCTAATCTGTGGAATTCCACTTGGATTCGAAAAAATATTTTTATCCTAGATAGAGTATTTATTGAGGAAATATATTTATTTATGTACTTATCCACTTATGGACCACGGGTCATCACCTCACCGGAGTAAACGGTGTTCCGTCACAAATGGGTCTATTGCAAGAGACCCGGGAATACCCTAACAAGGAAGCCTACAGGAACATACACAATGTTAAAGAATAATGGCGCATGCTACGTGATACAAAATTAAGAAATGAATTCAATAATTCATTATAGTAACGATTATTAATAATTTAGATTAATATAATAAGAAATTATTATTTATTATTTTGGAATAACTCTCATATTGAAATTCTTTAACAACCCGATTACAATGATATACGTAGGTATATAAAAGAAAAGATCAATCAGTAGAAATATTACTAAATATAATATAACATTCTATAAAAAAATCGACTATACATGCATACAAGATATCTCTGACTAGCAATTTTGTCGTATATCAGTATATGGTTATGATGTACCCATGCGATTTTGCTGTATTCGAAGGGTAAATATATATCTGAATCAGATACAGTGTTTACTTATTGAATAAGCATTTGTGTATCGTACGCGTATGTTCTTATCTCTGCCAAGCTTAGACCTAATAGGTTCATAAAGTTTCCGAATGTAGAGCCTTACACATTTTTATAGATACAAAAACATAAGAGTTTGAGACGTACAATGCTGAAAACATCAAATACCCACTAACAATGCATTTTTTGTTTCATACTACTTGAAAATAAAACATATCGGCTATTTAGTTTGAAATAAAGCCACCTAAATACAGCCAGCCATATATTTTTAGCGTTACATAATCCAAGTTAACGGTCAGGCGGTATATCGGAAATAAAGCACTTAAAACCACACGAAGTTCCGTGACATCTGGGTCCATCGCAAAGGACCCGAGCATACCCTAAGACGGAAGCTTTCGGGAATCTCTGCAAACCATGGTTACCTCTATATCAATATGTTTCTGTCGCTTTTGGTATTGCTTTCCTATTGTCTAGTCAAAAAAAAAAGGTAAATAAAATTGTATAAGAAGAACCAGAGATGATCCTGTGCGGTATAGTAATATCAAACCCTCGTCTTTTAAACTGCTATTTCTAACGTCAGTCTCATTTATTGCTCAAAAACTTAAGGAGAGATTTAAAAAGACTACATTCAGTTATAAACAAGCTACTTAACGATATAATTTGCCCTCAGTATGAATACGGGTACACTATACTAAACTGGCCGGCATACAAGTCTCCACGACATTGAAATTATTGTAAATCAAGACACCACTCATTTCAAAATTTTAATATTTCAAAAAAACATTGCGGTGCAATATTTTTATCACAACCTCTTACCTCTAATAGAAAATAATGATATGAAATGAAAAAGAAAATATACTTAAGTATTGTAAAATTTACACCACAGAAAGATTTGAGTAGAAATTTACAAGAGAGACTTGTTGGTATATGCTAATGCTAACTAATCATACTCTTCAGCATATTTTCTATTAGATTTATCGGTTCCATCATTGTTCCGAATCAAAACGACGAACGTAATTTATTTTATTTTACTAGTTAAAATACTAATTGGTTCCCGGTACCTGCAAGAAGGAAGATTAGTAGAAAACACTGATAATAGAGTTAATTAAATTCATGGTGTTCTGTATGCTGAAGGTATTTAAGGCATTTATCGTAATCGTAGGAGTAGTATCGTAAAAGAAACAAAAATAAATATAAGACAACGTTTAACAAAATCTCTAAAAAAATATCTATATCTCTCTTCTCTATATTGATATCAATCAATCAATCAACCTACTGCAATCCATTGTTGCAGATAGATCTCTCCTAATGTGTGCTATAGTCCTAGGCCTTCCACATTCAATCTACCCCAGCTTCCTTATGTTTAAGTAAATTGTTTATGTGCCAACCAACAATAATATGTAATACAGAAATATTTCCGAACCGATACGACCTTCAAACCTTCAAGAAAAGAGCGTACTCCTACCTAAAAGGCCGGCAACGCACTTGTGACTCTTGAGTTGCAGGTGTCCATGGGCGGCGGTAGTCACTTACCATCAGGTGACCCGTCTGCTCGTTCGCATAAAAAAATAATAAAAAAAATACAACTGGTAAACTAAAATGTCTTAGATAATGACACAATTTTTTTCCACTACTCTTAGTAACATACATAAGCAATATTAAACGGGAGTTTAGAAAATATAGGTATATTTTCTTGTTTCTACTTCTTAAAATATAAGTATATGGTAAGTTACTGATTGTTAGCTCTTGTCTACTCAAAGTTTATTTTTAAAGCCATGCCCATTTTGTTACCATCAGCAGCTTATTTGAGAAGCAAAATTTGTAATGAAAATAGTTTCCATTTCAATAAAAATAAATTAATATCATAGTAATACAATAAAGTATAAATCGTAGTAATTGATATTAGAAATGTCAGAGTAAAATATATTTGAATCTTAAACTTTCTGATCTTTTAGTACAAAATTATACTACTATACCATTTTGTTACTAAACGTTTCGTTGTTTATTCTATTATAACTCCTGATCTAGATTTAGAGTCACCGTTTTGATGTGTGATACATATTTCAACGAATAATAAGTTATCCGAAAACAAAGCTTTATTCATGTGTCAAAACCGTATAAATCAAATCGTAACTCGTATTAACATGGGAAGAGTGCATCGGATCGTCATAGCGAGCGGACGTCTCTGTGCTCCGCTAGCTTAAGGTACGGGCGCTTTGGTAAGTTGCTAAATTTATATTTATTATTGTAATAAATTAAAAATTTGCGCCCGAGTTGTACTAGCTACACTCGTGCGGGGATAGCCTTTCCCCAGAATAACCGACATACCGGGCCCACGCCGTAGGGGAGGGGTCGCAAACCCCAACCAAACGGTGACTGGTTACCTCCGGTTACGTTTCGGCGCCACCGACGTTTCTACTCATCATGAACCCGAATTCACCGTCACCCGTTGGAGGTGGGTCTTCGGACGACGCAGTGCTGCAGGACCAGCGACGTGGATACCAGGGCGACCTGCGCATCTACAACTCCCTTCGTGAGCAAGGTGAGTTATCGCAGGGACTGCAGCGCTGGGTAGGAGCCTACTTCCGGGTGATGGAAGTTCAGCTCGGCATCCGGAAGAAGGAGGAGGTGACATCGTGTGACCTCCAAATTCTCAAAGCTGTCGAGCTGTCACTACAGGACAAACCGACCGAAGCCGAAGCCTCAGGGAAGAGAACCCGGGACGAGGATTCGGACATCGACCTGCACACTAAGAGGGCAAACATGGAGAAGTCGCCAAACGTATCCACGGAAGGCCTCCCTCCCATAGGCCACTCCACCCTTGACTCGACACCGGAACAGGGGGAAAAGGGCTATCTGCGGGAGGATTCTTCCTCCTCCTACAGGTCCCTTGCCCCCCTGCCCCAACGCCCACGCGTGGTGACTGTACAACCACCCGCGCACAAACCGGCTGGAGAGAAATCTCCCACCCCCACACCTACGCCTCGGACGATGGCAGCCATATTGGCCGCACCACCACCGCCAAAAACGAGCCACCCATCACCTGTGCCCGTTACCACAGCCCCACCACAACCCCCAGCCCGGAGGCAACCAATCCTCGTGGTGGACCGTCTGGATAACTGGACGGCCCACTTCAAGGAATTGGCGAGCGTCATAGGCCATCCGCCAAACGTAAGACCGTTTGGCAAGGGGTTCAAATTTACCCCTAAAGATGATGAGGAATTCCGAGCTATCCAGTCCCATCTCGATAAACTGGGACAAGACCAGGCCCCATATTACGCCATAGCTCCACCACACCAAAGGCCTCTCAAAATGGCCATCCGTGGACTACCAGCCGACACTCCTGCGGAAGAGATCGTCGAAGACTTGGCCGGCAAAGGGGTGCCTGTCAAGTACGCCAAGCACATCCGGGCTCGTACGGGACGACCCGGGTGTATCTTCTTCGCGGAGATGGAGAAGACACCAGCAGCCACCAAAGCTTACAACATTAACGAGATCCTGCTGATGCCTGGCGTGGTGATCGAGGCCTGGAGGGGTAAGAAGGGGCCCTCACAATGCCATCGCTGCCAGGGCTTTCGCCACAGCTCCCTCAACTGCCACAGGCCTCTTGCCTGTGTTCGTTGCGGGGGAGAGCATCCGGCACATGACTGCACTCGACCGAGAGACCAACCTCCAACCTGTGCGAATTGCAAGGGCCCACACCCCGCAAGCAGTGCCTCGTGCCCCGTTTACAAGCGTGAGGCACGAAACAAGAAGGCGGGCCTAACCCCAAAGACTGGTCCACCTAAAATAATTCCACAACCAAACATGGTTAGTGACTCGGCACCAGCCACCCTCATGGCAGAGGCTAACCCAGCACCTCAAGCCAAGTCAAAGAGGAGACGCCGGAAAAAGAAGACCGATCCCGCGAAGCCACCCCTACCTACAACCTCTACAGGTGGGGAGAAGACCGCAGACCCAGAGAGAGACCAACTCGCCGCCCTCCTTATGCTGTTTGCACAGCGAGTAATGGCCGGCGATGTCAACATAACAGGAATTCTCCAGTCTCTCCCCACCAATGGATAAGCCGTTGAGGGTGGTTCACTGGAACTCAGAGTCCTTGAAAAACAAAATAGGACTCCTACGCGTCTTCTTGACAGAACAGCAGGTCGACGTCATGTTGATAAGCGAGACCCATCTTAAGGCTAGTATCCCGCTAAGGGTCCCGGGATACTTCATCTACCGCCAAGATGAGGTCTCGCCGAGAGGCGAAGCCTACCGTGGACTTGCTGTCCTGGTAAGAAGGACAATTGTGCACCAACCAGTCGAGCCGATAAGACTTGACAACATGCACGCACTAGGTGTCGACATCCAGGTTGGCGGGCGGGAGATGCGCCTGTACCGCGCACCGCACCAATCTTTCAAGGCTGATGAACTACGCAGCCTTCTAAGACACCCAACACCGACCATCATCGCGGGAGACTTAAACGCGAAACACCCAGCCTGGCACAGCCCCAACAGCAATAGAGCAGGACAACTCCTGGTGCAAGATGCTGAAATCCACGGCTACGAAGTCTCTGGCCCCCGGGAGCCAACCAGGATAGACCGCATAAACTCAAGCCGGGACAACATCCTGGACATCATAGTGTACAGGGGCCTGAGGGCACCCCCGACACAGGAAGTTCTCCAAGATCTCTCTTCAGACCATAGACCTGTGCTACTGGTGTTCAGGGAACCCGCGGCGATGGTCAACCCACCAAAACCCCTAGTGCAAAGGAACTGGAGTAAGTACCTGGAAGTACTTTCAGGATACGAGGCTCCAGCCTTACTCCAAACACCACAAGAAGTCGACGCAGCCGCTGAGGAACTGTCCAGAGCTATCCAAGCCGCACTGCACGCCTCCACAAGCACCCGACCGAACTCCGAGCGACACGACCCGCTGCCTGCCCGGATTCGGAGGCTGCTTGGGGAGAAGCGCGAGGCCAAGAAGCTCTGGCAGAGAACTCGCCACCCTCAGAATAAGACCAGGTATAACCACCTCACCAACCAACTTAAGACCGCCCTATGGGAGCATAGAGGTAATGCGTGGGAAGATTTCCTCATCAACATCGAGGACGATACACCCTCGATTCACCGACTCTGTCAAAAACTCACAACTGAATCTAACCCCACGCGTCCTCTCTTCGGACGGGACGGCTATCTCCGCTACCGCGTCCAGGACCGCGTCGAAATTATCGCATGCAACCTCGAAGGGCAATTTACACCTCATGAGGAGCACGATAATTTCCACACACGCCAGGTAGAAGAGGCAGTAAGATCATACCTCTCTACCCCAATCGGCCAACTGGAGGGCGAAATGCTTGTTACCCCGGCAGAAGTTACCGCGGTAATAAAGAAAACCAACCCCAAGAAAGCACCTGGTGAGGATGGTATACCAAACTCCGCGCTGCACAGACTTCCGTTAAAGGCACTGGTAGCCGTAACCCAGCTGTTTAATGGCATCGTGAGAACCGGACACTTCCCTACCATCTGGAAGCGGGGACGGGTAATCACATTACCGAAACCCGGGAAGGACCTCAGGAAGCCAGAAAACTATCGGCCCATAAGTCTTCTCTCAACAACGTCCAAAGTGTTCGAGCGGCTGCTATTGGCGAGAGTGCAACCGCACATTCAACCAAGGCCGGAACAATTTGGTTTCCGCCAAGGACACTCCACCACGTTGCAGCTGACTCGCGTTCTGGACGAGATGGCCACGTGGTTAAACAAAGGTGGACACACGGTGACCGTAATGCTAGACATGGAGAAGGCCTTCGACAGGGTGTGGCATGATGGTCTCATCCACAAACTGTCGAAGACTTCTCTACCACGCAGAATTGTGGCGGTCATCGCATCATTTCTATCGCATAGAAAATTCCACGTGACCATAGGTGGTACCACGTCACAAGAGAAGCCCATAAGTGCCGGCGTCCCGCAAGGCAGCTGCCTATCGCCAATCCTGTACGCCCACTACAATAACGACATCCCGGTAGTCGGAGACGTCAGGTTGGCACTATTTGCCGACGACGCCGCGTACACATCCAGCTCCCGCAACGCCAACCATGCTACACGCAAACTGGGTCCCACTCTTGAGGCACTTCCATGCTGGCTCAAGAAATGGAGACTCAAGTGCAATGTCAGCAAAACACAAGCCTTGCTGACCGGCATGGCACATTATCCACCCAACCTTCGCCTAATGGGTGAAGACATCCCCTGGTCGCCGAAAGTTAAATACCTAGGAGTGACCATCGACAGAAACCTGTCGATGTCCCAACACGTCGACACCGTCATTACAAAGGCACAGCTTGTGAGAACAAAGCTGCGCCCTCTGCTGTCCTCTAGATTACCAATCCGAGCAAAGCTCGGAATCTATAAAACCTATATCAGGTCACGCCTCACATTTTCGGGGCCTGCTTGGTATAACCTGACAGCAGAGTCACAGCGCAAGCGACTCCAAGCTGCGGAAAACAGATGCCTGCGAATGGCGGTCGACGCGCCCAGGTATTTAAAGAACTCCACGATTTACCGCGATCTCAAATGGGAGCCAATCCATGGCTTCATAAGCAGACTCGCCACGGGCATGTTCGAGCGGGCCGACTGCTCAGCAATGCCGCACCTACAAAACATTGCCCCATTACCCCACCCAGACACGACTGTGCTGATCCGGAGGCGGCTAAAACGCCCCGCTCGGGAGCTAATATCGGCTTCCTTGAGCGGGGCGACTGCATCGGACAGAGAAGGCGAACCACCGGTCTCTCGCAGGCGGATCGCCGGTCCCCTCTTTAGAGGGTCGACCAGCGGTACAGCCTCGAGACCGGGGATTTAACCCTAAAGACCGGTTCATAGTGATGAACCGCGGAGAAAATCACTATAAGGAGCCCAGTGCTCCCAATAGTTTCCCCATCCCCTAAACAGGGATGAGATGAAAACCACGAGAGATTAACATGGGTGTCACCCCTATAGAGAGCATGACTTCTAGAGCATATAGGTGTACGCTTCATAGGTCTAAGAATATAAAACTTTTTCGCTTACACATATCATAACAAATGCAACACATTTGTCCCCGACAAACATAAAAGTGCATCAATACTGCTAAAATAACAAATGGTAGACTGTCAACGTCGTTTGTATTGTCGTAGCAGTTGCCTCAAACTCCATCGTATTTTAGAAGAAATGACTTACGGATTGGCAAATAAAGGGTTCAATGTAGTTAAATATATATTCATTATAACATTTTACTAAAAAGTTTAATAGAATTTAGTTTTCAGTGTTTGTAAAATTATTACCTTAAAATTTATTCTTCTAACTTATGTTATTCTATAATTATCATGTTTTAAAGTTTTGCTAAAAAGTTACAAATAAATTGATATAGAATCTCTTAGTCTTGACTGGCACATAACCTTTATATAAAATGAATGTCAAGATTGTTCTTAACAAAATTTATGACGTCACTAGCAAGCAATTTCAATAATATATGTTTTTTAATACTGATTATGCTTACTACGGTTGTATTTTGTGATGAAGTAAATAAATAATTAAGATTCATAACCCATGCCTCAAAATATGGAGTTAAATTTAAAAGTTTATGAATAACTTTTTCATACAATAATATATACTATATTATTGAATGAAGACTATGTTTAAAATATGTGTTCAGCTTTTTAATCAATATAGTAAATATCCAATTCCGTTCCATTCTAAAAATTTTATGAACAAATCATACAGAGTACACGCCCTCCGTCTGTGGAACACATTACCATTTTTCATTGGACGCACTACAAAATTTAAATAATCTTCTATAAGAACATTATTTGCATTACCGAGTGGTTAAGACTCTCTATCTCGCTCGCTATATATATTTAGTTATTTATTTTAATGAATTAATATTGTTTCTATTTATATGTATGTGTTGGTACTGGTATATGATATATATATGTGTTAATAGACACTCGCAAATGTATATTATTATAAAACTAATCGTGTCTGTTCAATTGTTTGTACACTGTAACTACTCATCTCTTTCACAATCTCTCTTTCCATCCAATGGTTGCCTGATAGAAATTGCAAGCCGTGAGAAGGCCGCCTATTGTACACACGCCTTAGCTTTGTTAGATTTTATATTTATAAAATCTGAATTTAATTTCTTTCTTTGTTGTACAGTAAAGAGTTTCATAATAACATCTCAACATGTAAATACCAAACCGCAACATTACTTATATTATTTACAGATCATATAAGTGTGTTTTCTCTTTCTGTAATTAATGTATACATAATATACGTATGTAGTCAACGGAAGAACAAAGAGGGTTAAGTAATTGAGTTCTATTAAGATGCTTTCTAAAAGCTCACTGTAACATATCACAAGGTTATTTATAGCGCTCTACAGTTTTAAAATAACATTACTCTAACTACGCTTAAGCCAATAAAGTACGTAAACAAAGTTGGAAGGCCGGGTCTAAAAAGGAGACAGCCTATGTGATTAATGAGAATTTTGTCCTCGAGGAAGATGGGAGGGGGTCAATATTAAAAGTTTGAGAATCAATGAACGTGAAATATATCAGACCGCAACCAAGTCACGTCTGTCTGACGTCATTGACAGTCGACATTTTGTGTCATGCTGTGAACATCAACTTTTTAAATTAAATTGGGTGCAAAAGGAAGACAAAAAGAAAATTAATTGTTAACGAATTGCAATAATTTAAACCTTTAGAATAATATAGTTATATGTATATACCTATATTAATGTATTTTTTAATTACACAACACATATACACTCGTATATAAAAAGTGTATGTCCGGATAGCTTGAGCATGAGTTTGCTAAAAAAGGACGCAATCGAGGCCGCCGTTTAGCTATGCTATCGACAGGCGATAGATAACATATACTCGCTTATAGTTAGACGACTCCGTCGCGAGTTTATTCCATAATATAACATCCGAAAATTTAAATAAATTTTGCAATAAAAAAGCTTTTATAGCAAACCATAGTACAGAGTAGAAATTTAATTGTTCTTTTTTTATCGGTCATAATGGTAATGGTAATGGTAAAGGGCTCAGTTTCCGCATTTAGACTCATGTTCGGTCCATTATGCGTCCAGGAGGCTGACTAGTTGAGCATGCCTAGCTCCTTCCAGAAGCGCAAAAGCCTCCAGGGGCGTTCACAGGCTTTTAGGAGCGTCCTCGCGCTTGCAAGGATTTCTGCCCGTTGTGCAGCCACGCCCTCGCATTCCAGGATAACGTGGGCGGCCGTTTCCTCCGCGCTCAGACAACCCCTGCACTGGGGGCTATCGGTCGCGTTAATGACGAATAGGTATCGGTTCAGAGCCAGATGGCCTGTAATGCTTCCGACCACTATTCGGATGTCCGTTCTATGAAGACTGATGAGTCTACGCGATAAACGTGGTGATATTTCTGTTAATACCAGTTTGGATTGCCTACAGCCAGGTGTGTCAATCCATCTGCTATTGTGTACTTCTCGAGTCCTTTGCCTTACCCAGGAGCGATATAAGTTGAAGGGTAGTGGCAGAAGTGTAGTAGGGCCTGACACTGGTGTTGTAGATCTCTTCCTTGCTAGCTCGTCGTCGGCATCATTACTGAGTGAGTTGCTGTGCCCCCTGATCCATTGAAGAATTACCCCATTCGCCGATGCTAAACGTTCTAGCGACTGGTGGCATTCGTAGATGAGACCGGAGTTCATGGTGTTGCCCATTAGGGCCCTTAGTACCGCCATACTATCTGACAGTATGCGGATGTTATACTGCTTGATGCCTCTAGACATAGCCGCGAGGGCTGCGTATGTTAGCGCAACACATTCGCATTGAAAAATCGAACTGTGCTTGCCTAGTGCCAGCGATATTTTTATGTTTAGGTCTAGTGAGTACACCCCGGCTCCAGTTTTTTTTTTTTTATCGGTTAAAAACAAATTTAACACTTTTGCTTGATTAATATCAAGCAACAATATTAAATTTGACTCATTCATTTAGTACTTATTACTTTTTTGTAAAGACTTAATGCTTCTCATTCTGTTATTATTTTTTAATACAATGAAGCTCACAAGATACTCATTAATGTGTTTAAAGTCTTTTAATAATCATTCGTTGTTGTAAAACATACACATAATAATCGATATTATCCAGATTATAAATGAAAAACTTAAGAAAATTAAAAACATTGTAAAATAAAAATAGGGACATAACATAAATGAATTTTTTGCAGTATTACCACGTTGAATTGGAATACTTATTCGCTGAACAAAGAAAAGGCCAGCGAAGAGCCTTCGAAGCCTTCGAAGATGTGTTGGCGCAAGGGTGCCGAAGCAAGTTGCATCCCCCATCAAAGGTGTAATGACCTACCATGGCAGTAGTGACATACCATCTGATCTCTTCCCATTGCCTCGTACCAGACCACTAGTCTCACGTAAGATATATATACATTGTACACATATATATGATTACCACTATCAATACTTGAACTCTATTGTATCCCGAGACTAATAAGATTTTTTAATTAAAGTTTAAATGTAGACTCTTACTTGAAATTGATAACTTAATCATAACGTATCATTAAATTTTCCTGGTTAAAAGTAATTTTCTGTGAGTTTATGTCCTGTAATAAAATCTATTATGAGAGTCGTCAGTGCGCTGCCCGCGTTAGATGGTGATGAAGGATGGGGGGTATGCGGGGAGGGTAAAGAAGAGAGGGGGATGAGGAGATGGGAAAGAGAAGTTGGGGACGAGTGGAGAGGAAAGAGAAGAGCGAGAATCGGGTCTCCGGAAACGTCACTGATTTCGGGGAAATGCAACGCAAACGGTTCTTCACAATCGGTTTTCTGTGAGGCCGTTAGCACCGGTCGAGCCGGCCCATTCGTGTCTAAGCATGGCTCTACCACTGTTCATATAAAGTGTTAGTAAAAATATGTAGATACTTTTCTTTAATACTTCTTTATTATCTTTTCTCGTTCATAGTTTAATATTTTTATACGTCATCCTAATAGTTTATTACATAAACTACACATATCTATTTTTAAAATTGACTTAAATAATATTTTCTTTTTTTTTTGTTAGTCATCAATCTGAATGTGTCAAACTCTAAATGCGATTTCCCACCAAATTGAAATAATGAGTTAATTTAGTCTTTGAATAAAGTTGCGAAATTTGTGTACCTATACAAACTTGTGCGCAACATTTCATGATAGTAGTTAAGTCGTTATTGCGTGAATGTATAACAAATAAATTTTCAATAATGTTATATATAGTATATTAAATAAAGTAAAGTGCTAGTAATGTAAGGAAGTAGCAACTCTCAGTGAAAGAATGGAAGCAACTCTTCAAAGTTTTCGTCTTCATATTACATTTAAGTTTCCAATCTAAGAAAAACAACCTTAAGAAACCAAAAAACGGCAAAATATCTCCGTTTCGTATAAAAATAATATGAGTTTATCGAGATTTACAGCGTACGACCTCTAACTCGTTTTTTTTTTTATTGCGTTGACTTAGATCTGCTACATTTTACAACTCCAAGGGACTGTAAATGGAAGTATTTGATAAAATCTTATCGTTTATTTATCTGAAAAGCTTATATAAGAAGTTGGTGGTTGCGCTAATGCAAATAGTAATTGTGTTTTCAGAACAATTGTGGCGCCAGTTGCAGGAATATTCCGTGAGCAGATTTGTATGCAATGGCTTTAGCTTACTAACGTTATTAGTTACGTCACTTACCAGTAGTTGGCACTTATATAAAATCAACACCAATTTCGAAATAACATTTTGCTTTATAACTTTATAACTTGAAGGAAATCTAAAATTTTTTGTTTTTGATTACCTTTAAATAATTTATAGCAAAGATATGATATTTGACTACTGCTTATAAAAACTTTCTAAATGGGACTTCTTACCAGTAAAAGAACAACACCCTCAGCCCAAAGCTTAAAGAGTATCAGTAGGCTAATGATAAATTAATGATAATATATTTGAAATGATGATATATTTGCTGGAACATATTTGCACGGAAGCGCAATGGTTTAAGTTTGCCTGATAAGTGCCTCTACGCTGCCACGCCGAGTGTGGTGTGTTCGATCCCCACACAAGTGTTGTCCCAACACTTTGTGTATACCTGAAATTCTTGTTCTTGAGTGTTATGTTTGTAATGTTCCCCGCGATACCGAAATTAATCATAGTGTGGGAGTTATCTTCCAAAAAAAATAACGAATAAAAATATTTCTGTTTTTACGACGACCCCCACGGGTCATCACCTCACCGGAGCTGATGATGAAGAAGTATGTCGGACTCGAATCTTAAACCACACGGTGTTCCGTCACAAGTGGGTCTATTGCAAGGGACCTGGGTATACTTTAGGAGGGATGCTTCCAGGAACCCTGCAGACCTTGGTCGCCTCTTATGCAAGAGGCACCACCACCATGGAATACGGGGGCCTAGCACCACCGTCTCAGGCCTGCTTCTGCTAGGGTAAGGGCAGCCTACCCGTTACCCCCAGACCAGCGCTTATGGAGGCTGGAAACCCGGAGATCGTTATGCGCTCTTTGGTGCCTGGTGCGACTTCTACGGGACGGGAGGGTACTTGCCCTCTCCCGTATCCTTTCCGCCGCCTCTTTAGCCAACATGACCTCCTTGCAAAATGAGGTGGCGGAATCCCACGCGCTCTCGCTTTGAACCGTGGACAGAACCATGGTCTCTAGTGAGAGACTTCCCGCAGACTTTGACAATGCTGGTAGACAAGTTGCTTTGTTTGATGGAAATACGTAGTTCTTTCTAGTTAATTTTTCTCTGTTAAAATATTTTTTAAGGCTTAGTTGATACAACACCGGCGCATTATACATTCGCTTACTTTACCGGTATCCACGGTAGATTAATGCCATGTTATCGTTACTCAAAAAGAAAATAACGATGATGTTATTCTATCATTCTCATTATTTTAGAATCGGTTGTTGGACTGTATGTATTCTCCTGATGAAGTTATTTGGGGTTATGTTCAAAAGTCGAAAAACGAAATTGAATTTGAATTGATGATGAAATTTTTAATTAATGCAGTTTATGAATAAAGTTCCGACCTTTGATCCCAGAGAAAACTATCGTTCCCGAGAATTTATAACTTTTATGCAAGTGTCGCCAGTGACAGATGGTATTTTCCATATCTTAAAAAAAATTACAAGAAAAATATACTTTTTAGAATGTTGTTTTAGTCTTGAATGCATACCTATGTACCTCTTTTCTATTCAATCTAATATACCTACGTCAGACCCCCGCTATTTAATAGCTTAGTCGGTTTCCTTTTATCAAAATATGTATTCAATATTTATTGACTACGGTACGTAAAACACGGAGATCAGACCCATTTTCTTATAATATAACAATAATAAGAATATATTTTTTAAGTTTGCCAGGATTTGCACTTAAAACACAAACATTTCCCAGTTCTCGCTTGTAACCTTTTCTACTCGAAAACATAAGGAAAAAACATTTCGTTCAATGAAAATAGAAGAAACAATATAAAGTACAACTTTTTTTAAAATTTTAAATATTGATACGATAAAATTTTAGAAATGACTCTCACATTTACAGTGTTTCTTAATAAATAAAAGCGCTTGATTTTCTTCAGATACTTGCAAAGATATTTGAGTATTTGCGAAGAAATTTATTTTACAAAACTTCGCTTACTTTGCCCTTTCAATCTAATTACTTTTATAAGGAGATTGTTTTGATTGACATTTGTTCAATAATTTAGTTGTATAGTGTAGCTCTAGTGGATTATAATTACAAAATCTGAATAGAAACTATACTAGTAGTAATATCAACAGCTATTCTAACTGAACCAGTTGGAATTCTCGGTGTCCAGCGGAAATTTGGCTTACTTCTTTATTACTTTCTTAATAGTGTCTTTTTAGTACCTTCTTAACTAATTTATAATTATGTAAAATTATGCAGAATATCACAATTTTGTTATTTCTATATTACTATTGCAAACCTAACTTCATAAAAAACAATATTGAATAATTGCTAACTCTGAAATATCCGATTATTTAATGGGTTTTTAGTTGATATTTTGAAACGCTCGCTAAATCACACGGATTAAATACAAACATCACTTGCATAAACTGTCGCAATTTCACAACAAGGGAGCAAATTGCGTGAATGTTTCTCTCAAACGTGAGGTGCACTGGACAAGCGAACAAAGCTCGGTTATTGCTCGCCACAGTCACTATTGTGGTAGTGAGTTTCTATTGTGACTCTTTGTATGGTAAGTAAATATGATGACTTACGGTTTTATACTCCCGGTATTGACGTGTTGTTGGTACTATTGACTGCAAATGTCTCCAATAGTCATTATTAGTAACACTTATTGTTAATAGCATGTATAAGTAGCGGCTACCTTCCAACTATATTATTTCCTTGGATACAGTTCATTCGACCTTCACATACGAATAACAATCTTTCGTGAAGGTAGTATACACTATATGCATATAATTTTCTAATTTCGAAGTTCTTGTTGGTAGTCGACCTCGCGGTTGTTAACGTAGTAGAGTAGTAGAGTGAACTTTTTACAAATTTACATTTAACAAGGCTAATTTCAGACTAGAATTCATTAAATTAGAAGCGCACAAGAAGGACTTGCTAGAATATAAAAACAAAAGAAGACTTAGTTAGTAGTACTTAGACCTTTTTTACAATTCAAAATTAGTGTTATCATAATGAAATAGTAATAATGGAAATTTTTGTTACATTTTTATTTTCTGGTTAATCAAGTTTAATTTTTATCTATGTTTATATTCGTTTTGCCTTCAAAAATAGTTTTGAATTCGAAAACAGTGAAGCACCTTCACTTCAACTTCTTTAATACCAGTATGTCTAGACTAGTCGCATAACTTCAAAACCTAAGTCTCTTTGATCCAGCCTACAAAGTATTTCGGAACAATTCGATTTGCGAGAAAACTTTTATAGCTACTTCCAGTTTTCCTTACATTAAATCTTTATATGAAATACTGCAGGCTAACGCAACTGACATTTATATATGATACGATAGCACATATTTTCTTGTGACTTTTAGAACAACAGGGTGATTGTTTAGAAACATTTTTTTTTTATATATTATATAGAGGCAGACGATCAGACGGGTCACCTGGTGGTAAGTGACAACCGCCGTCCATGGACACCTGCAACTGGACAGTCGTAAGTGCACTGCCCGCCTTGTAGGATGAAGAGGGATAAGGGTATGCGGAGAGGGGAAAGAGGCGGGGATGACGAGATCGGAAAGGGGTGGGAGGTCAGGATAGAGGAATGAGGAGAGGGGAGTTGGGCCTCCGGAAACCTCACTAATTTCGGGGAAATGCGACTGTATGTAAAAGTCTGGAATATAAATAAAAGGAATACATGCATACATTCTGAATATATCCCCGTAGGGGTAGGTAGAGGCTTCTCTAAGCACATACTATTTTTCAACAATAATTGAATCCCACTGACGTCCTATGGTGTCCTCCAGGGACCATAGGACTTTATATGGTACTTTTCTTTTTATTCTCCTATCAATATACTCCAATTATTTTTATCCAATAGAATTGCCCCCTATTACGTAAATGGGAATAAACAATAATCAGCAAAATGTAGCCGTCAATTTCGCCGCCTCTACTTATCCCTCTGCAGGGACCTGCAGGTACCATGACCGTGTGTGTGTATGTGTATGTGTGTATATATTATATAACTGTATCAGACAGTATCTGATAGATAACAGTTCGGTCACTTAGCCGCTTTTTAAGACATTTTTCTACTCCTCCGAGATCCATTAATACAATGATGCCATTGGTCGTATCACCTCGCTTTGAGAGCACTTCCCTAACTGCATCAGCCAGTATCGGAATCCTTGGCGTTGATATATATCAAGTGAAGTCCAGTTTCGCGGTCACTTAGAGAGTAAGGCCAAATAAGCCTCGAAGAAGCTTGGTGTGCTAAATAGATCGAGGCAGTATTTCAATCCGGCCCACCGCCTGCAACTTTATAAGGCGCAGGTTCGAGGAGTTCAGAGGAATTGTTCGGACTTCCGTCATCGTCCTACGCGAAAAAACATCCATCTCCATCACCTGGACGATTGGCACTCATCCACTGTGCGCTTCTCCAGAAGCTTTTTTGCCTCGCAGAACCAGCCCTTGGAACAAATTGTCGCCTGTAGTATTTCCGGACCGATACGACCTTCAAACCTTCAAGAAAAGAGCGTTCTCCTACCTGTAAAGCCGGCAACGCGCTTGTGACTCTTGAGTTGCGGGGGCGGCGGTAGTCACTTACCATCATGACCCGTGTGCTTGTTTGCCCCTTATCGTATTAAAAAAACATTTTGGTACTGTGACAGTTTTCAATTAGTAATGGAACTGTTTGGTACAAAAACACTCAATAAATTTATTATGTATGTATAAACGCGAAGATACGTATACTACACATAAAATGTCGCTACGGGATAAGTGTCAGAGGTGCCGTGCTTTCTCTTGCGCCCACACTTGGCAACCTCTGCTTGCGGCCATTATTTAACTGGCAACTATGAATTATCTTAAGTTAAATAAAAATTGATGACTAAATAATTAACAATAATATACCTGTTTACACCTGGCAACCCTAACGTTGCGGCTGGCTAACAGTTGGCAATTTTTTTTTCTATTCTTTACATTATTCCCTTTAAAATGACGTAAAATTGATTATAAAAACTTATAGTAGAAAATTTATATGAGTCAATTAATTATACAAAACATGAGTGGCAATTTTTTTATAGGCAACTACTATCGCTAGTCCATTGCATACTCCCTTAACATTAATTTAAAATTAACCTCATCAAAAAGACAGATAGCTGCAGAATCGAGCAGTGGGATCTTAGAATATTAATTCATGATGTTATCAAAAATATTAAAATTATGGATGACTTATTTTTCAAGGGGAGTTTAATCTATCAAAATTAAATTATGAAAGTGTGTTTTTTATAGAGTTTTCACCATTAACAAAACTAATTTTATACCATTTTATTATGAAAACGTGAGATTCATTTATATTTTTAAAATTAAAATCGAAGTTTTATTATCTGTTTGTCACGTGACCGAAAACGCCGACCGCAAGATTGAGATTTTATGGCTTTAGGCTTTATTAGTTATTCGTTTTATCATTCCTAGTTTTAGAGGTCACTATGCACTACACTTTTCTGCTATTATGACGTACGACAATGCCTGCTTAATTTTTGTAGGGATTATATTATTAATAGTTTAAATGCTAAACATATTTTTATTCGTACAGTATATTATTTCACGGAAATAAAAATACCAGTTGACTATCTCCACGAGTTATATCGATCAATTTCAAATATATTTAAAAAAAAATTAGAATAGCCTATTGTTGCAAAACAGTGACGACAATAATTCTTCAGTATCTATGTAATATGTCTTTGTACCCTTCTTTTTTGTATATTACTGTAAGATATATTTTAAGTATCTTAGCATGATACATAGGTATAGTTTTATGGGTCATTGACATTTAAAAAGGTTTATATGTACTAGCTACAAGATATATTACTTATTGTCGGAACTTTTCTATCCCTGTTATATCCCGCAGAGTTAAAACGGGGTTAAAACGTACAAAGTTGCAACGAAGACGGAGTAAATTGAAAATGATGTCATGCCGTCGAGGTTTTATTATAAGAAAAAAAATAGAATAAAGCATTAACCAACAACATTTCCAAGATATTTTTTTATAATTTTTTTACATTTGTAAACCGAAAAAAAATAAATGCACTAGGAATTCATCTGTGCTATAAACAGAATAAAAAACATGTTTAGAGATATAGAAATGCATAAATCTTCAGTTTTATGCTATAACATGCGTCTGTGAGAGGGATTGGCGGGATTCGCACGTCTCCAACCGCACTTATATTATGGCTTTCACAAGATGTCAATATACGTGGAATGGCTAAAATGTTGTTAAATAGACCATTCGTATTCAGACCCGCTTTATTTTAGTTTGAACCACACTCATACTTCCAGTAAGTCACCTAAATTATGTGATGTTCATATTCCGAAATCAAATTTCGGAGACATGCGACCTCAATATTAACATGGATTTAGAAGTTACGTTTTTTTAGTCTAAAGAAATATTGTTAAATGTATAGTTAGACGAGATTAGAAAGGCTTAGCAAGTTTTTACAGAGTGCCAACTAAATAAGACAGAAAAACATTCCAACATACAATACGAAACATTCTGGTTTCTCTACATTTTATACAAAACTTCTAGTTGCATTTGAACAAAGAGGCTACTCCACGTATGAATTTGTATAATATATGTATTTAAATAAAGTTATATGTATATTTTATACAAATAAAACTTTATATAGACAAGGCACAACCAGGCTTAAAAGCAACTTTCCTTTTTTATACGTAATATTAACTTGTTGCCACAACTTCTGAAGCGATAAAATCACAAAAATCACTGACATTTATCGCTTATAATAAAGAGATTTTGTTAAACATTACCGGTGGGAAATATAAATCAAAATAAAATTACGTGTTTAATTATTTTTCAGTGGTAGAGCCATGCTTAGGCACGAATGGGCCGGCTCGACCGGTGCGATACCACGGCCTCACAGAAAACCGGTTGTGAAGTAACGCTTGCGTTGCATTTCCCCGAATTGAGTGAGGTTTCCGGAGGCCCAATTCCCCCGCCCCCCTTTTCTCTCTCCTCATCTCCTTTGTCCTTTTTCCATCTCCTCATCCCTCCTCTCTTCTTTCCGCTCCCTGCATCCCCTATCCCTCATCACCCTCAAAGGCGGGCAGCGCACTTGCGACTCTTGAGTTGCAAGTGTCCATGGATGGCGGTGTCACTTACCATCAGGTGACCCGTCTGTTCGTCTGTCCCCCTATATTATAAAAAAAAAAAAAAAAAAAACGTCTCGTTCATTTTAACTAACTACACCAAGGATTTTAAATGAAGTAAATATCAAGTATAGTTAAATTGAGTCTTACAGATGTATTACTTCGTGTTTTATGTTATTATAATCGAGTCGAATAAAACAAAGTAAATTAGTTTCAGACATCTCACACTTGGCTGTCTGATCCTAGACTAATCAGAGCTATTGTAACCAGACAACATATAAACACACTTATTTACTGCTATACACATACTCGTACATATTATTTATGAATAATACCAAGCCACAGAAAAAATGGTCGTACTCATCATACAATTATTTGCCTTTGGTCAGAATCGAATCCACGAACTCTGGTTTAGTCAGTCAAGATTAACCTCTAGATAGACAAGGTAGTCTAATTTTTATATAAAATGCTTCTGACATGGTAACTATTATAGTTACTACATTTATAAGCATTGTTGAAATGTAATGCAATATGAAGATACATAAAAAGGTGATGTCTGTAGCTATCTAGCGTTACAAGATTTATGTATGTTACTGCAGGTCAAACTTGTCTCAACAAATCTCAGTTTTTGTCAGTAGAAATTAACTTTTTGACAACGAAACACATTATTTACGACGATCTTATTTTTAATTGTTATGCGAAATTACTGAATATTTTAAAAACTGCAAGTTAGTAAGACGGTTGTCACTAACAGCATATAATGTGCGCTAATGCCTTTAATTAGTTTTATTTAGTTATTACCTATAAATGTTCGAAGTAGTAAACCTTAAAATTCCCTCTGAGTCATCTAGTCACTATCTTCTGGCTGATAATTTATATTTCGCCTCTAACGTAACCAATATCTGGTCATATTTGATATGGTCGTTTTGTCAAGTATCTGAAATTTAAAACTTATTTGTAATTTGTCTGGTACTATAATCAAATTAAAAATTATGATGCAATCCAACCTCCACAGAAGTACTATTAGAATTACTATTTAGATTAGTTTACTAGGTTTAAATTACTGTTTAAAATAAAAAAAAGTATTTGATAATTGGTTGACAATTGGCGGAGAAATCGATTAACAATCATTAAAAAATATGCAGTGGAACATAGAACTTCCTCCTTTTTTGGAGTAGGTAAATAAAGACCGGCCGGAGACAGACTTTATGAAGAATTAATGACAAACCTGATATAAGGGATGGTTTAGGCACTAGGTACTGAATAGGGGAAAAAGAAATTAAATCATTTTTAATTATTAAAATTATTTATTATCCGCAAGCAATAGTAACCAGTCTATATTTGCAAATGTCAGAAGTACAATGAAATACTAGTCTAGTGGTATTTATTCATTGCATATAGGATTAATCCATAACAAAGGAGCACAATGTGACTGTACCATTTAATTATCCCCTGAAATTGTAGTAACAAAATACGATTGTACTATATTTTAGAATGAATGGAGTACGGTACCTGAATTTATATTTCATTTACTAACGTTTGATTTCGTAATTCTCCCCCTGTTCCCCAAAACCCTCTGTGCAAACAAAAAGGAAATACAGTCTCACATACTAGAATAGAGTGAATAATGTAGTTTAAAGTTTGCCATGGCTGGTATAATTAGATATGCTGCTTATATCCAACAAGTATGAATTTAGTATTCCATTTGAACTGCAAATGAAACTACTTCGTTAGCTACAGCTATCCAGACTGCACATTTTAGTTTTAAACCTAGAATTACAGAAAGATAGAGTAAATTAATCGATTTTTTAGCCATCCTTAGTTACGAATCTGCTTTCCATTACCCTCAAAGCGCAAAGACGATGCAATTACAACTCTTGAGTTGGAGTTGTCCATGGGTTACTACTTACGATCAGGTGACTCGTCTTATTGTTTGCCCCCTATGCCATAAAGTGTTTTTATTCAATTTTGATGATGACTGGTAATACTACTTTCCTAATAGTAATTATATTGTTATTTTTTTTAATTAAAGTATATTCAATTTAGAATCAGGAGAGATTTTCATCGACGTCATGGGCCCAATCTCAACTTTTACTATGTGAAGAGTCAATTCTTCTACAAGGTTCTTAAGGCCTTTAAAGCCTTTAAGAACTTTATAGAAAACTTTAAGGTATAGCGACATAGATGTTATAAAACTGTTAAAACAGAAATCGAATGGACTGGGAGCACACTTTCGGTAACCCTAATAAATCAAGTACAAAATATAAATATTTTTTCTTTCTTTCTTCCTTTCTTTACAAGTACAGTAATGAGAAGTACAAAAAGTTATGTTTAAAATAGTTAGGTGGCCTTCGGCAAATTCTGCCGGTTTTTAATCAAAATATCTTGGATATGGTATGTCAATACTGGCTGAGTGTTCAGACATCATGGCTTCGGGATATATTCGTATCTTCCTCTTTATATATACCTTATTATGACAAGAGTAGACATACCGCCCCTTGGCACATGGGCATGTGAAATCGATAGATATTCATGAAGTGTCAACAAAAACTAATGGCCTAGCTTAGTAGGTATTTTGTATTCCAAGAAACATAATTGAATTCTATAGGATTTTGTAGTGGCCTTAAAATGCATTAAGGAATCACGTAGTTAACATTAGGACACTAGAGAAGATCATTTGTTTAGAAAATCTTTAAGGTTTCGTTCTTCACAAAAAAAAGGAAAAAAATGATAAAGTTAACTCAATCAAATATAAGTCCGTTTAAGTTTTAAATTTAAAAAAAAAGTAAAATCTCGCAAGTAAAGAAAGTAGGAAGGGAGAACAAGTTTAAAACTTAGGGGGGGCTCACTTAAACTAGAATCGTTAAAATGTAGCCGGAATATCTTACAGAACCAGTAATGGATAAAAATAAAAGCCGTTCATTTCTACATGTGTAGATACTAAATGTGTCATGAAATGTTATATTCTTTTTATTTTACTTATTTATTTGGGAAAAAATATAGCTACATGATAATCGTTTTAAAATGAAGATTTACAAACCTCATTTTATGGACAGTCACGTAATTAGTAGCTGATATTTTTTTTTTTTTAAAGACAACTCCCGCACTAGGATTCATTCCTGTGTTGCGGAGGACAGACATTCAAAAAACGGACACAAAGAACAATATAAATTTATTATAGTAATTATTTTTTAAATTTATTTTTAATATTTATCATAAAATATAACAACCATCACCAATTAAATTAGTTTACTATAATACACATACTACGGCAAAGAGAAAGGAAGTCTTATTTTGTTTTTTTTTTTTTTTTTTTTTCAACTTCTTATTCACCCACGAATAGTATAACTACCAGACGCAGAGTGACCACCCCTTGTTACCCATTACGTTTACTTATTTATTACACACTTGTATTATGAAAGTACAAATGACTTAAGTTCATTAGCATTGTTTGGATATTCTTTTAGTGTGTAGTACAACCGCGCCATCCATTGGCAACCGCAACTGAAAAGTCGCAAGTGCGCTGCCCGCCTTTGAGAGTGATGAGCATTGTGGGGATGGGAGGTAAGGAGATAGAAAAGAGGAAAAAGGGGAATACGGGAGAGGGAAGAGGAGAGGGGGAGTTGGGCCTACGGAAACCCCACTAATTTCCGGTTTACTATGAGGCCGTACCAGTCGAGCCAGCCCATAAATAATAGAATTAAATATGATCCTGTGACCCTTATCTCGAACTAATTATAGTTAATAACCTTAATTTTAAACTGCATGTAGAACTATTATCTTCACATATTAGAAAGCTGATCTACGTATTTAAAAATCTCAGACACGCTGCTGGCCCAACGTTAGTAAAATGAATCTACTATACTGTCTGTAAATCAATACTAGTCCTTTGGAGGATTCTCCAAATATGGCATCTAAATATGAAGTTTTAATATTCTCATGCCACTAGAAAGAGCTCAAAGAGCTGTTCTTAAGTACCTTTCGTCCAGTACTTTAGTAGCCTACTCAGCAGTTATACCTGAATTGTGGAGTATGTACAGTTCGGCAACTTTTTATTTATCACACTACTTTAAAACAACATGAACTACTCAATTATGATCTTAAAATAGTAACCTCTAACAGGCATCTCATTAAATTTGTGAAACTACTGGCTTTACTCTTGCTGTTTCTATATAATACGTTATACATAATCTTAATTTTAAATCTTCTCAGTCGTAAACGTTATATTTACACTCTTAATTATTGGTTGAAAAAAAAAAATACGAAGATACAGAAAAATATATGAAATCTAGTTCAAAGCAGTAAACACCAAACTACACAGTAAACACCAAATACACACAGAGAGGATATCACGAACGTGTTAAATAATGAAATGAGTAAATTTTAATTAGATTTTTTACTTTTTCCCAATGTTTTAAGCAACTTATGTAGTGTTGTAACTAATATTATGGTGGAAGAACATTGTTGCCTGAGATACAGATGTTAAACATAGTTCCGGGATAGAAGCACATTAATGTAAACTAGACGTGTGCTCTTACTGAATAAAGATCTATTATTGTAATATTACTACTAAATACTCCGTACGTGTAAAGGGAATTAAAAAGGAAGCAATTAAATTAACATTATAAGTAAATAAATTAGTTTACGTTCTTTAATTAGACACAATTAAGCAAGAAAACTACATTTTGATTAAATATATTGCGTCGATACTTCCTACAAGGTCATGGTTTCTTTTTCTTCCTTGTGTGTGATTTCCGCTTACTGGCTTCATATCATGAACGTGTTTTACTAAACATCGATTCCAAAATTTTTGTAACATGATTTGTTTGAAGATTACAACATAATGATGTTAAAACTGTAGCTATCGCAAATGGATTCTCTTGCATTATTGTAAAGTTTATTAAATAATTGATCCTGGGGGGAGAGGCTTAGGTAGCCCGAATGTCGTGTTATGGGTTCGAGCAGAGCCAGAATCTATCTCGAAATATGTGTTTAAAAGGAAACAGCATAACAGCAATGCTCCAATAATTTAAATCTTCACTGGGTCAGCTGAAGGTCTTTCCACCACTATACAGGGCTGCCTGTAATAAAGACCTGATTGTTGTTTTCGTACTCTTAATTATTTAAAGAATCACGTAGTTAAATTTTATTCGGCGTAATATAACTTTATTTTACGTGTTTTTACAAGTTCATGTGAGCAGCTGACGCATATTCCCCCCTCCACGATGCAGCTGACGATTTTTTTTCAGCAGCTTTTGAGCAGCTGACTTTTGTATTACTCTCGGCTCGGCTCGACTCGGACTATTTGGGAAAATTGCTTTTTATTTGGATGACAGTTATCCCAAGTCCTTTTGTGTACCCCTAACAATGTGTCTACTCATATAAAATTTTACGATAATCGTTTGAGTAGTTAATAGACGAAAGCTGAAGAAACCTACAAACTATATGAATATAAGATGATAAATATTAAGATTTTCTTTGAGCAAACGAGCTATGTTAAGTAAATAACAAACCAATGGACGGACACCTGCAACTCAAAAGTCGCAAGTGCACTATCCACCTATCAGGGGAAGGGATAGAGGAAGCATAATTCCATAACAGATGGTTTTCTGTAAGGCCGTGGTATTACTTCGCTCGAGCCGGCCCCCACGTGCCTAAGCATGGCTCTACCCCGGTAAGTCTAAAATAATCATGATTGGTGTCTCATATTCAAATAAGAAATGACTGTAAACCCAAAGATGTACCTAACTGTTAATGCAAGTTTGACTGAGCTATTTATTTATATTTATATATTATTAATATTATAAAGCGTTGTAATTACAGAAAATGAGTAAATAATATTATAAAAATTTATTGTAAAAGCTGAAGTAGAATATCCTTTGTAATACCTAAGATAAAATGTACTTAAGATAAATATCTTGTTTCTAAATAAAGACCCGATATTCCTATTTCAAATTTAATTATCATTGTAATTACAATTTTCTTAACATTGCTTTTGAAGGAATTTCTTTTTAAATTTGTGGTTTTATTAGGCTTGAGAAACCGCTTAACTTACTTATTATCTATAAGTACTAACATTATAAAGAGGCAGAGTTGGAATGCGCTAATCTCAGAAAGTACTAATCCGTTTTGAAAAACAAATATTAACTCATTTGATAACCTATGAAATAGGCTATGTATATGTATCATCGAACTACTACCCAAGGGAATAGAGTAGTAATCATAAATGTCAACAATCTAGGTATATTTCCATACGTTATAGTAAAACTCGAACGTAAGTATATATAGTATAGTATGTATGTATGTATAATCAAATGTGTCGTGGGTGAAACCATGGAGCGCAGCTAGTATATAATATTAATAAGGCTTATGTAGCTATTCGTTAGTTCAAAGAAAAGTGGTATGTGCAGAGAGTGTTAAATATGTATAAATTTATGTTTTAATTGGAGCACCTAATTCACGGTGAACTCATGAAGTACGACTACTCTTTGGCCTAATTACTTAGCAAGTTACATATTTTACAATAATTTAATATTAGTATTATACTCAAAACATAACTAAATTAAACTATTTTTAAATAATGATAAAAATATTCCTAAAAACTGCTTCTGAAATGCTTAAAAACATTTAGAAATTACACAATCTGATTCAATTTAGTTCAAATGATTTATTTTCATCAGTATTTCAAGTATTCGTGGATTACTTATGACTAATGAAAAAACAAATATCATGTAAGAAATATTATTATATAGATATTAGTGCAATAATAAATAATCTAAATAAAACATATGAGTAAAATCATACAAACGCCCGCCTGAAGGGGTAGGCAGTACAACTCTGCCTACCCCTTCAGGCGGGCGATCAATGCGTTCATTTTGCCGACTATAATTTAGTTCCGTTTTTGTAATAAAGTAAGGCTATTGCCATCATCCGGGAACTTTTGGAATAAGTTGGCAAAACTCGGAGTACATTGACAGAAAGGGGCTTGGATAAACGGCAATATAAGGTATGTGGCCCTGACTTGTTCGAGCTATTGCTTATACTCCCCGATCTATCTGTATAAGCAATATTTCTTTCCTTCCTTGGCCTTCCCTTGTTCTTAAATTTCTCATTCTAATATTTGCAGATTTCTAATTTGAAAAATGTAGGTGTATAATGCACATCCTCCCTTTTCCCTCTTCCTGCGTGCCTAGGGGCGTAGCGTATGTATGTAAGTTAGTATTAACTAAATTAATTACTTACGTACAACTGAAGTTGAACTCGCTAAGTGCGTGGCGTCACGAAAATCTCGAGAGATTTTGGAAAATAGTTTCATAAGCAGTTATGACTGAATATTCTTTGTACGTATAGGGAATACCTTTTAAGACGGTTTCTAAGAAAAAAATAGGATGTTCATTTTCCATGACATACAACTGTTGGGATAAGAGACACTTTATGTAATTACTCTTTTTATTGCAATTTATATGCTATTATATTCCAAAGAGCTTGTTGGTGGTCTGGTAAGTGACAATGATTTCCTCACGGGACATAAAGTTGTGTGATCCACAAATAGTTTTCCCGATTCTGTGTGTTCTTTGTGTCTGTTGGTTGTATTATTCATAATGAGGTAATTGTCCTTTAAAATAGAAAAAAAAAACAAAAGACAACGATCCCGGAAGACATTTACAGGCCACATCATTCTACAACATGTTTCTAACAGATTTGTTTTCTTTAAACAGAAAATGTGTGTAATGCAAGACTTTAGAAAACACACGTTAGAATATGCGCACCTGAAGCTAGCTGCACCATAAACAAAATAGTTTATACAAAGATACTTCTTACTACTATTTCTTAAACCAAATTAGTTACTCTTGAAAATTTCGTCACGCATCCTTCTGTCTCAACAAGAGACAGTTTCATTTAAATCAAGGTTGTTATGATGCTACAGATGAATAATGTAGATTTATACTTTCATCTCGTGTCGCAAGTTTCCGCTATGAATGAATAAAACCGACCTTTTTCTTCTCATGAGAGTCATTGTATTTGAAATATTGTCTTCTTAGGTTTTCGAAAAATACAATCTTTAAGAATTTTACGGTAAGTATTAACTTATATTTTCCCCGACTGCGCAAAAAGATGAAATTGTTTAAAGTGACTTACTTATAATATAACATTCTGAGATACATATGCTCATGCCTGAATCACGAAAGGGTAGGCAGAGGCGTATTAAAGAACTACATTTTGATAATTCGAATTTGGTCCCACTAACAGAATTAAAAGGGGTAAGACAATTGCACTCAACCGGGCACTATATGACTCATATGTATACACTATCTCATAGATAACAGTCGATTCCATAAGACAACTTTTATGAAACCCGCAGGTAGAGGTGGTGTAGCTCTATTCCACTACGCAGAGAACCATACGACAAATTTTGAGATAACGTCAGCAAATTGAGAGAAAGCTAATTATGTATTCGGGTTTTATATTTAATAACAATTTTACTTGTAATAAAAAAATGTTCATCTGTCACTTTACGGCTTAAGGACAAGAAACCTGTCATAAGACAACACGTTCATTAAGTTCTGAAATCTCTTTGTGGCTTAAGTTCCGAAACTTGTTAATGCGAATCGGATTTGTCATAACGTATTTGTACAAGAACCAGGTATTCCAACTTCAATTACATCTAATAGTTGCTGTTGGAAATTTACCACTGTCCAACAAGTTACAACCACAACAGACACATCGATAGCAATCAAGTTTTCTTGGACTTGAGAATTCTGTACAGTTTCCTTCACTTGACTTTTACGCGGTCTAAACACATTATAAGAACGGTGAACTTGGAATGTGTTTTTATTTTGAGATAATTTTAGGTTTGATTTTAATAAATACCTTATGTACCTACACTATATTAAACTTATAGTACCTTTTTTTATACGTGTTGTTTAAACTTTATTAAAAAAATAGGTATTTGTTTAGTTTTCTCTCAATGTTATAATTTGACGAGAGCTTAGAGTAAAAATACAACATATTCAGGTATTTACAAAACTGAATACGCAATGTTTGGTAAAAGATTTGCATAGTAAGAGGTGTGTGGTTGCAGGGTTGAGATATCATTAATATCATTTTTATAAACCTCAGTGGTTTTCAAATGCATAATAATTAATATTTATAATGGTTTTGTAAAATGGGTAATAAATAAATTAATAAATATGTATGTATATTGCAGTAACTGCAACTAGCGAGCCTCTCTAGTATGTTCGCCTGTGCGCAACCATCAACTAAATGTTTACAATATATTATACGGAACTTTAACGTCAGTTAGAAGTGGAGGAAGCGAGACAATTAACAAATTTTACTGGCTGCTTTACGTTAACTCTATACTCTCACAAGATGTAAGTGTAACACTCACTTACATCTTGTGAGAGTATAGAACTTGATTGGCACCGATAACCGATAATTGTCGGATATCATATTAAAATGATTACGGTAGGGTATTTAAAAACCTAAAGAGGACCCATGTTTCCTGGCAATAGCCAGTTCGAGTTACAAATGTGCTATACTCGTCTTTTGTTGTTGTGTGGCATATAGAGCGGGAAGAGAGGAGGGTTTGGGCCTCCGGTACCGTGACTCACTCGGTCAATATAACGCAAGTATTGTTTGATAATTGTTTTTTGGTGAGGCCGTGGTATTTCTGATCGTGCCATCCCATTCGTGCCTAATCATGGCTTTCTACGGTAAAACTCCCATAGTTATATCCTTTTCCTCCCGAAAAGCATATAACTATGTTGACTTTAATGTTTGACTTCTTTTTATTTTTTTTTCTTCTTTGCCATTATGAGAGTGGGACAAAATTGTAGAAGGTTAAAGGTCGATTGGTACCCTTACGGGGCAACAGGTGTAGTAGGTGTATTCAGTATATGTGATATAAAACAAAAGCATATAGATATTTTATAAATCTATTCAGGTATCCCTTCGAAACAGCACTTCAAGTTAATTCAATAATATAATAATATGTTAAAAATAAAATATTATGAGATCAGTTCTGAAAAATGTAATTGCGCATTTTTAGTATTAATTAGGAATTCTGTTACAAAATATACAGGAGACACGTATAGACACTATATACTTCATAAAACGTGAGAAAAATTGCAAATTATAAACAATAGTTACATAATATACTGCACTCTTCTATATTACAATAATAATATATAAGATAATAGAAGACTATATTTAATATTATATTCGATGTTCTAATAACTTGATAAGTATAAAAATATAAACCATTAGGAAACTTTAGGATTAAGAAAGATTAGCTCATAAGCTCCTAGTCGGGCTCTTTAAATGAGATTTTATCTGGCAAGGAATGTTTAAATTTTCACTAAGGTTAATATTTCTAATGCATTAATATTTTTTTATAAATTAAAACTGATAAACTATTATGTTATATTTCATAAGTAATTTTTGTATGTTAATAAGTACTAAATGGTTTACTTCAGAAGTATAGCACTAAAACACTAAACAGCAATTTAAATAAACCGTGGGAGAGCCATGCTTAGGCACGAGCGGGCCGGCTCGACCGTAGTAATACTCGTCGCAGAAAACAGGTTGTCGAACAATGATGCGTTGTATTTATAGAGAAAGTGATGGTACCAAAGGCCCAAAATCTCCCTCTCCTTTTACCCTTTCCTTCATACCCCTCACAGCGTGCTCAAAGACACGGCAGTGCACTTACAACTCTTGAGTTGGAAGTTTCCACGGGCAGCGGTAGTAACTTACCGTCAGGTAACGAGTCTGCTCGTTTGCCCCCTAAAGCCTTTAAAAAAGCAATGACCATTGATGGGAATGAATGATCCAATTTATATAAATTCCTACACATAGTTCAAAGTGATTCAACGATTAGCTTTAAGTTAGTGACCGTTTAGCTTAAATCTTCTACGAACCGAGCCGAGCACGTTAAGTCAACGTCTCTTCGGGACCAACGACATCGCATTTACTTGACGCAAACAAAAAGTGAAATGAAGTCAGATTAAATTGTTTGAAACCAGACACTGTAGGTAATTGCTTACCTAACAAAACTTTGGTAAAATATGTGTCTTTTCTATTGATTAAGGAATTATTACTTAAGTGCATGCAAGTGATTAGTTGGGAATTAACATATTTGTGGATAACTAAAATATATTAGTATTAAAATATAGTAGTTAGTTCTTTTATCAGTATTAATTTACAGATTTTGGTCAGAAACAAGAACTTTTTGTTTTTTTTTATGATAATGTGTTTCTTTTGTAATTTTAATAAAAAACCTCCGGGGCATATATTTCTATTAAAGTTTTCAGTTGAGATTTTTGAGGTGGGATCGTAGTAGTAGCATCTTTCAGTGTTCTATATTCACGACGGACTATAAATGGGACCATATCGTCTTAGGAAGGGGTTAGATAGATTTATGGAGTTAATGTATATATATTGGGGTGATTTTATTTTACATTCATTTTCATTTGACTTTTTTTCTACGATGGCATACACTTGTATACTTTGGAAAGCCTTCTTTAATTAAGGTCTTGTACAAATATTAAAAGCTAAAAATTATAATAGCAACAACTCATCTGTTCTCAACTCATCCTGAGAAAAATCAAGTCCTGATTTGCAAAATTACTGTCCGAAAAATTATTTGCATAGGTTGCATATCATTTTAAACTATTATAAAGTAAAATACAGAGGAAGTGTTCCTAATGCAAAAGCTGTCTATTTAAATTGAAAAAAAAAGAGAGTATAAAAAGCAAAAAACATTTACCAATTCAAACCCCGCAATTATAGAAAATAAAAAACTAATCACATTTCAAAATCGAAAACGGTGTTTGTGCATTAGTGTGGGCTGCTACCTCGGCATTATGCTGTACCAACATTATGTATGAAATAAATATTTAATATAAATGTACAGAGATGTTTGTTCTGAAATATTTTTATTAGCAAATTTAACTTTAATACATGTTTTTTATTAGTATACATATAATAATCGATTGGCAGCACTATTTCAGCAGAGTTATGATGTACCAAGGACTACATGGGCTTCTAATACATGTTTTACAAACGTTCACATAATAATAAATAGCCTGCGATCAAACAGTTTGAAGTCAACATTTTATTTTACATTGTATGTGAACTGTCATTGTATGGTAGTGTACCATCCTGTAGTGTTAATCCTAAACCTTAACTTTTAAAAACATTGATGATATATTGCGAGTAAGCGAAAAAATATTTTTACTCTTTTTATACATTATAGCAAGAAGTCAGTGACATGAATGTTTACCGAAATCAAAGTTTTTGATACCGGTGTCACGGTTTGCAGTCTGTCACCAAAACCATTATTTAAACTTGATAAGATTGTCTTTCTCAGAGACCCACTCAAAAGCACATTGTACAGCTATGATAGGCTAGTATAATTGCATAGCAGTCACTCGCAACGCAAACTGGAGAAAATGCACTTTTATTACACTGCCGGAAAGTAGGTCAGGACAGGAATAAAACTCCGACAGCTTCGCCATCCTGTACACTGCCAATGATTTATATTATGGTTACGATAAACGAAGTGCTAGTACTATTGTTATAGTATTTATTCTAAAAACATAAACTGCACAGAAAATATTGTAAACTTTTAAAACTGTTAATGTAACTTCTGATGATTAATAAAAATTAAAAGTGTTTTACTGTAGCCTCTCCTGGATTCATGTATTAGTAATATGAGGAATCTAGGAATGTTTTATTATTAATTGGCAAACAAATGCAAGACTAGCTTCTCCTTAAAACCGGTATTCGCTTACCGTCAGGTATATAAGTCAGCCTATGCAACAAATTGTCACCTGTAGTATGTCCGGACCGATACGACCTTCAAACCTTCAAGTAAAGAGCGTACTCGTACCTAAAAGGCCGGCAATGCACTTGTGACTCTTGAGTTGCGGGTATCCATCGGCGGCGGTAGTCACTTACCATCAGGTGACCCGTCTGCTCGTTTGCCCCCCATTCTCATAAAAAAAAAGTTGGTAGAATAAATAATGTAGCGCGTTTTCGTGCATCTCAGTAGTCCCAATGTCAGTGATTATATGCATACACTGCTTAAAGTCACAAATAGTAATTAGTATTTGATTCTTGCTACATCAGGGCGTATATGTGCCAAGAGTTCTTATCCACTTTGCGCAAACAGCAATTAATAATAAATATTTATTGACTGAGATTTGCAGACATCATCACGATGGTCATTCTGCCAGAATGTCGCATGATCTGGAAGAAATGCTTTATACCCTGGACGATTCTTGAAGACATATTTTGAAAGATATACATATACTTTAATTGTACACCAGGATTTTAAAGAGTTTTCTATATTATTATTATATTAATAGTATCGAGAGTGTACAAAGGGCGGCCTTATCGTTCAGAGCAATCTCTTCCAGATAATCTAATATATTCATAAATTTAGTATGTAATGTTCAGTCCTTAGTTTAAATTTTTATTAGAACAAGATAATATTTATAAAATTGTGTTAGTTTAATAAATCTAACTGATCGACAACTATTTAGCGCATAAAATAGCCTAAACCTTACTTGCCATAATAAATCTTCAGCAAGATTTCAGAGTATTTGATCCTCTACATCATTGCCTGTACTTAAAATCATCTACACTTGTTGCTACTATTATAGGATGAATCAAATTCCAATAAATTAAAAATAAGTTAAGAGGCTTAACTTATACAAAAGTATAAATGTTGATATTACTTCTTTATTTATCTAAGCCACGAAGTAAAGTTACGGCTTTATAGAATACTAAATTAAAACTTGGTATTCTACTAAGCATGAATTGATAAGAGCTTTGCTTCAACTACAGTTGAGCCCGATTTACTTCCTAAAATTCTTATGTAACAAGTATAAATTCAGTACTTTTTTAATTCATAGTATTGTTTCTTTTTAAGTTTAACCAGCAATACAAAAAAACTTATCGTATCTGTTTTTACCCGATTGCGAAAGGGTGATGTTTTTCGAGTCAGTATATGTAAGTATGAAAGTATGTAAATGATAAATGATAAGTGATCTGGTTATAACAACACTTTTACACGTCAATATATTTTTTTCTGTTAGTTTATGCTAGATGAGGCCGGTGTTTCCTAGCTGACTACCCTGAGAAGAAACACCGAAACAAACTCAGAGGTCAAAGTCTGTTTTAAAGTCCATACAGATGTACTGGTCAAAAACATATGAGAACCATACACGCTAACGTCTGAGATGAGCTTTTGAAGAAAGCACCACGCTCATTTGAGTGGACCCGTCCAAACAGTACAAGCATTTGTCAGTTATCGTGTAGCTCAACTTAGAACTTTAAGGAGCTCAACGGACCGACGAACAGTACCAAAGCAAGGACATTTGGGTAGGCCGCAAAAGTACTCAAACAGTCAGACATCGTTAAAAAACAAACTTACTGGAAAAAAGGAGAAAAGAAAAAAAAGAAATAACCTACATAGTCCTCACATTTACAATAATTATTTTTTTAAATTAAAAAAAAAACAAATATATATTATACTTAACAAAGTATTCATGTCAAAAAGTACAAAGATTAAAACAATAAAAAAAACAATATAATACTTAACAAAGTAAGTATTCATGTCAAAAAGTAAAATATAAAATGTCAATGTGTATAAAAAAAAAACAAAAAGTATAAACGAAAAACATAAACGAAAAACAAAGCCTCATGTACATTAATGAAGCAGCTCATTCCCAAGCCTTTTTATCCTCAATGTAATCTTTAATTGTGTAAAAAGCTTTCTGACTTAGTTTTTTTTTTGATAAATGATTTAAATTAATTGTTGCTTAGTTCTCGTATTTGGCTAGGAAGCTTATTATAGAAATGTATACTTTGGCATCTAAACGAACCACCTATTTTCTTGAGCCATGTTTTAGGAACAAGAAATTTGTTTTTGTTCCTAGTATTTACACTATGGCTATCACTGTATTTTTTAAACAGATTAATATTTTTATGTGCGTACATGAGATTTTCATAAATATACTGAGAGGGCACAGTCATAATATTAATCTCTTTAAATTTATCTCTGAGGGAGTGTCTGGGACTTAATTTATAAATTGCACGTATAGCTCTTTTTTGTAAAACAAAAATAGATTGAATATCAGCGGCATTTCCCCACAACAGAATACCGTACGACATTACACTATGAAAATAGCTAAAGTATACTAAACGGGCTGTGTCTAAATCAGTTAAACCACGAATTTTCCTAACGGCATACGAATGATGATATCTATGATATATCGTTTTCACATGCCTAGACGGTCACCAGCCTAGACGGTTTGATGGACCTGTAGGGTGACATTTAAGTTAGCTTAATAGTAATAACATAGAATATAATATATTGAAATAACGAAAACGAAAAAAAATCACATTAAAGTTAATAACAAAGTGGGAGCTTATGTTTTAGTAATAATTTTACTTCTTGCTTTACAATTTTTATTGAATCATAATTGCATCGATATATCCTAGTACTAAAAGCAACACTTATAAACAGTAGGGAATAGTATAGTGACGTAATTGAAAACTTTAATAACTATCCAAATTTCATACGAAATATTTCTATCGGTTTGTATCTCATTACATATTTCTTGAAAGCGGTAAATAGTTTCATCTTTCGGTTAACTATATGAAGTTTAATACATTATAATGGTTTTGTTGACAAGTATATTATTATTAATAAATATAGCTTCTCATGAGAAAGGTCAGGATTATTTAAATTTAAAACACTAGTTCTCATTTTGAATTTTGAAGTTGAACGGTCAATATTGTCAATTTATACTTGAAATAATTAAAATAACGTAACTAGAAAACTTCCCGTGTCACATTAAATTAAACTTTGTGTATTTTTATAAGAGTTATAACTCAATATTACATCTGAAGAATGGAATACGGATAAAACAGCAACGCCAGTGTCAAAATTTTATTCACACTCGAATAGTGTATGCATAACTCGTAACTTCCTAATTCCAAATGCATTCCTAATTCCATACTTAAGGATGTAGGGTGCCCTTTATCCAGATACAAAGTATTGTTCCTGACGGAAAGACACAGTAACTTTTTGAAATCCTAGATCGTCCCAAAATTCCATGTAGTGAGAAGCTGCGTCTAGTGGGATTCAACGGAACTCCAATCTAAAAGCACTATTACATTCCTAAATATAATATAATATAATACCGAAGAAATAGATATTGGATAACAACAGTCTTTGGAACGTTCGAAGTACGAGAACCTTTGTTTAATGCTCAAGGACACGTAATTATATTGAGTATGCCGACATTTCCTTTGGTATATGTCAATAATACGTAGATAAACAACGTACTTGACTTCTGAACTTCAATATGTCATGATAAATCCTAAAAAGCTGCATTCTTCTTATCTTAATATTCTACCTAAGTAGTCAGTGTAAACTGCCTTTTTTCTAATATAGGTCGGCCAGACGAACAGCCGGGTCACCTGATGGTAAGTGACAACCGCCGTTCATATGCAACTTATTATTCGTAAGTGCGCTGCCCAACCTTGCGCTTGCTTCACAACCGGGTTTCTGTAAGGCAGTGGTATTGCACCGGTCGAGCCAGCCCATTCATGGCTCTACCACTGTTAAGTGTAGTTAGTAAGTTAGTAAGAAGTCGGTCTATAAACAATGATATAAATTTCTAAGCATTAAATATAATTTAAAATATTCATCATCACAGTACTGTAAACATAAGCAAACCATCTAGAGAGGCTTTTTGCCATTTAGAGAGCTTTCGCTAGCATGAAATAAAAGCGTAAATGGTGAAAACTATAATGAATAAAGTTACGCTTTAATACTTCGCTGCCCCACTAATGAGAAACTTGATGGACTAAAACAATAATTAAGAAACTCAACAGCTGTGCCACCATAAAACAAAAGCCTGGAAAATGTTAACTTCTATTTAAAACACCCATTTCTTGGATGTAAAAGCATTATGTCGCTGGATTTAATATCATTCATCTGGTTCAAGCGTTCAGTGTTGTTGCTATTACCAGTTTATACATAGCTGACTATTTCTTCAAGGTGTCTCCCAAAACTATATTTTTTTAAATAAAAGTTACACACTTAAAAAAAATTAATATGCCGTAAATGTCTTTTAACTTTCGAAGAACTTTAATTCAAACTACAATGAAATCTTTAATTCAAACTAAAATGCTGATGTTTATTTTGGTCATATTTTACTTTTTCTTTCTATACTATTCGAATATCTTATAATTTAAATTATTATTTCATTACTTTGGTAAACTATAAGTAGCTAGACTCCCATTTACAATTTCATTTATACATAAAAAAAGCAATCTCCATTTAACGTGCCGACGAAGAGTAAAAGAGAATAAAAATTAGCTAGGCAGCATGTTTAAGTCAATTGAAACTAACCTTAAGTAAACTCGAAAAAACCTTAGTAGGTTTATTCAAGTTTCTCTAGCAGTATTTCTTTAATGAAATAACCCTGAAAGTAATTTACATAATATCTTTGCTCCCTCACACGGAAACCTAAGAATTTCTTTCATTGAATTTGGTTGTTACCTAAACACGAACAAGAGAAGATATAGTGTTTATTATTTTTACCTTCATACTTATATTCAGATACCTACAACTTATAATTTGAAGTTACAAAATTCTTTTGTAGCCTCAAAACGTATATTTTAGACATTAAATAAGTATTACAGTTTTACTAATTTCGTCGACCAGATGTACCAAGATTTAGAAACTCATTTCAAATTTCTAGTAGAAATCTTCTACGTCTTTGAAATGAAATGTTTTAAATGTATTAAGTCACTACAATTGTCCTGAGTAATTATTTTAGATCGAGGACAAATTCATATTCCTCTAGGAAGTCTAAATACATATATTTAGTACGATAGCATTTGCTTGAGATCGATAGGTCTGCTGCGAGTTCTATTATCGGTACGGAGGAATGTAAATAGGCTATTTGTCACTGGCAACAGTCGCAGTGAGGCAAGCGATTAACTCAACCCGTTGTATAGAACCTGTTGGAATGGACTTTTAACAGTTTGACACTTTACAATGAAATGCACTTATGTTAATATACTACCATTGTGTTAATTTGTTTTGACGTAGTCTTCAAACGTGATATGATGTATGAATAATTTGATGTAAATGTAATCGATTCCCATAATAATTCCTCTAGGTAGCCCCCATTCTTGCAGATATCAGTCGTGACATTCCTAGAACTTACTTGATCAGAGATAACGATTGCCATTTTTGGTAGTATAGTAAATAAATATTGTACTGTAACCATTTTTATTATGGGAGAGCCATGCTTAGGCATGAATGAGCCGGCTCAACCGGTGCAATACCACTGCCTTACAGAAACCCGGTTAGCAACGCTTGCGTTGCATTTCCCCGTAATGAATTAGGTTTGCGGAGCCCAAGATCCCTCTCTCCTCTTTCACATCTTTTCATCCACTATCCCCTCTTTCCCCGCCCAGCATCAGCAGCGCACTTACAACTCTTGAGTTACACGAGTCTATGAAAGACGGTTGTCACTTTACATCAGGTCGTTATGCGTCTCATAAAAACACATTCTCAAAGTATTTAATTGGTTCATATGCATTATTTGTTCTTATATAGGATTTTTTTTCTTAGTACTTTCAACTAATATTTCCCTCATCGTCAATTACATCGCAAATAAATTAATTTGTTTCTGATTAGCTCAAAAGGAATTATAATAAAATTGAGTTTCTTTTTATAATTTTCCTTTTATGGCTTATTAATTGTGTTATTTCATAGAAATGGTTTTCTTCCGGGTGGCTTAAATATAAAAAAAAATTACATCAGAAAACATTTTGGAGATGCATTATTTGTTAGATTTGCTGCACCTTTTATCCTAGTGGTCCGAGTATTCTCCAGTATACATGCTGAAGCTATTAGAGTATTCATATTTACACGTTTTAAGGCCTCGATGCCTGTGTACGTAACACGCTACATACTGGGTACTATTTTTTTTCTGTTAGAATTCTTTAACTTTTCTAGTCTTTTAGACGTGCTAAAAGTTAGACTTTTTTTTCACAAAGTATTTCATCTATATTGGCATCTTTATAAAAAATGTTTCATTCTTTAGAAACGTCTTACTCAAATCAAGCTTCTGATTTGTTATGATAGTGTTCCGGTTACAAACTTCAAAAAAACACAATAAATGTGATATAAGGGGATTAATCTAGTTTTTGATGAACTTTTAACTTTAGGGCCACCACTCAAAAGCGTTCCTTCCCTTACGGGTATTAGTTCCCAACACTACATGACTTGCTTTTTCCATAAGTTATCTTTATTATTCTATTATAGGGTTTGGTCTGCCCGGCAAGAGCAAGTTCTAGTTACTGGTATGCGACCCTAACGTGTTCCAGGTATTACTTCTATTTCCAAATCTATTCGAGTAAGGTAAGGCCCTTTTGTATCTTCCTTTCAATATGAACACAATTTGACATTCTTAAATTCCGGGGCTCCAGCTTAAATAGACGTTTAACACGTGTCTACCTACACTTTTTTTTATATGATATAGGACAGACGAACAGACGGGTCTCCTGATGGTAAGTGACAACCGCCGTCCATGGATACCTGCAACTCAAAGTCTTAAGTGCTCTGCTAGCCTTTGAGGGTGATAAGGGAGAGGGGGTTGCGGGGAGGGGAAAGAGGAGAGGGCCAACCTAAACCTCACTAATTTTGGAGAAATACAACAATGCAAGTGTTGCTTCACAATAAGTTTTCTGTGAGGCCTTGGTATCGCGCCGGTCTATTCGTGCCTATCCATGGCTCTAACACGATAAAATACCTATGGGCGTAAGTGTATGTGTGTATTATGTGTCTATACTATTTTAAATCGTAATTTTAAGATAGAATTTGATTATAGATATTTTTGTTGTACGTTTGTAACTATTTGAATTTATTTATTGTATCGAGATAAAGACAGAGCCTTACCTTTTATTTAATTTATTAAAGTGATTTAATGTTCCACGATATTTTACTAGGTACTGTTATAACAGTGCATTTAATACGATCATAACACATTATTACAGTGCCTCGTAAAGGTGTTATGACATCGTAATGGTGCGTTTATAGTTTTATAGCATTTTGGTATAATAGTGTAAAATGACCCTTTGAAATGATCTAGCCTTTGTCTTTTGAGTTCATACTTAATTATATATTAAATAGCTGAATTTAAAAATAATATAAGCAGGTAGTACAATTTTTGTAAAACCCGTAATGCTTCTAAGAACTAAATACTAACTCTTAATGCTTCTAAAAGCTTTCTTATTTTAAACGTCGTACATGAAATGTCTGTGTTACTATCGCCATCATATTATTTAGTAGAGCCATGCTTAGGCAAGAATGGGCCGGCTGGACCGACCGACCACGGCATCACAGAAAACCGGTTGTGCAGTAACGCTCGCGTTGCATTTCCCCGAAATTAGTGAGGTTTCCGGAGGCCCAACTTCCCCTTTCCCCTCTTCTCATCCCTCCTCTTCTTTCCCCTCCCCGCATCACCCTATCCCTCACCCTTAAAGGAGGGCAGCACACCCACCCTTAGGGGAGGCCTTCGTCTTACAGTGGAGGACGAAAGATTGATGACGATGATGAAAGCAAACTCCAGCTTAGTCTTATGTAAAAGCTAGCTTAGTTCTTTAAGAATTTAAAGAACTAATACTTTTATATTTCGAATATTCATGCCAGTGCCTATCTTATGATTTACAATTTACGAAATAACCGTCGATGATGTGAGAATTTATAAATGAATTCAGCAATCAATGCAGCTCACTCGTGGTTTGCCTGCAAAATTTTCATTTGGACGATCCATTGTTCAGCTAATACTGCGTTCTCGGTTCAATTGGAAATCAGAACGAGATAATAAACTTCATTGGGTTCATTTGTATATTTGAAATATCAGTTCCGCGTCATACCGGTATTGCAAGTAGTGTACATTAATAGTTAGTAGATTAGTTTATATTTGTAATTTACCACTTATAAAAAAAAGTTTAATGTGGTAAGCATATGAATAATAATAATAATATAAATATTAATAATATGTGAAATAACTTTATTTTTTAGAGGCATTTTTATTATGAAATTATTTTGTCGCTTTGCACGTCAATTAATATCTGCGTCTTCTAAGTTCTAACTCACTATGTTATTGTAAATGTTTAATGCAGTTTTTACATAAATTATGTATTTTATATTTTTGACTTACTTTCTGTTTTAATTTGTTTTTTTTTACTTTTTGATAAACTGATATACCCATATATAAAAAGATATATAAAGTCGAACATGGCACCTCCTACTTTTTAAAGCCGGTTAAAAATTAAGTTACTTATTATGATTATTTCATCAACCACAGTATCTCATAAATACATTAAGGTAGCATAAAATCAGTGGATTGAAACAGGGCTCATTCGGAAAATTTATAGGAGATTTTATGACTTCTATGCGATTAAACTTTATTAGATTAAATATATTGATGATTATAGAATTCTAAAAACATTTTATACATAAAACATACAAAGTTTCAAGTTCACTTTCGAGGTAAATTTAACTCAACATAGTAATAATTGTCATTTAAGACTTTAGAAATCAAAAACCACAAATTTATTTATTTTATATAACGTAAGACTAACGTATTTATTTATGTATTTAATTTATAAACGTAAGAATAAATTTTGTATTTCATTTTAAGTTTTATGCGTTCTCAAACTACTAATTAAAATTGTAATTGTTTATTGAGAGAATTGACCTCGGCGACATGTCAAGATAATATTATAATCTCTGAATTTGAAGAATGAAATCTTTGCAGTACAAAATGTTGAGTTTCTTAGACATCCAGATCTTATTTCAATTAAAATAAGATGTTTATTATGTCTGCGGGGGCATTGCGGCGGTTAAGTCATCAACACAGTATTTTATCGGCAGAGTATTGGTTTTCAATAAACACTGTTTATCCCGGTCCTTTATAGCCTGGCCTTGTCTTATTTACAAGTTTGGCTAGTTTCACCATGTCACCGTTATGAAAGATTCCAGACCCTCATAAAATGTTAATTACAGTTCCTGTTATCCATTAACTTTATTACGAGTTCTTAATTACGGGAACATAATTTAAGTTTATATTTATTTTAAACCAAGATTACAAGTTTCTTACTTTGGTAGGTATTCTTGAGATTTACTGTATACATGGAACGGTATTTCCCTTTAAAATTAGTTCTGAACCGAGGAGTTTACTGGATCAATAACTTAATGCATCATAATACTGATGATGTATTTTTTTTTTCTTTAAAGCCTTATTTTATTTCACAAGATTCAGATTGCTGATAATTTTAACGTAATTTTTATATTATAAATCTAAAATATCTTAAATTAAGGTATGTGATCTTATTGATTAAAGTTATATGACAGGTATAATGAATTATATTATTTTTATAATCTTAAACTAAAATGTCCCATTAAAGAAAAATAGAAACTGTAATATTTTTTATTTTTCAAGTTGTTGAATTTTATTTATGCAATGTAAATGTATGGCAAACTGTTAGGATATATAATTATCTCAGTAAATATATAATTGTAATGAAACGATATTCCGTATATCAAGGTTGCGTCAAATATTCCTGAACTACATATATTAAACATTCCTCGCTGTATTCTCATCGACAAGACGACGGAGCGGACATTCGAGTTTCTGTGCAAGTGGCGACAACAAATATTCTAGTAAAACTGAAAGAGTCCTGCACTATAATACTTGTAAATAAAACTTTAACCACCTAAAGAACTAGACCAAATAATAGTCACGCTCGCCTCTCAAACTGGAGGGGGCTAGGCCCCTGGTATTCAATGGTGGTGGTGCCTCTTGCAAAAGAGGTGGCCAAGGTTTGTACGGTTCTTGGAAGCATCCCTCCTATACCCAGGACCCTTGCAATAGACCCACTTGTGACGGAACACCGTGTGGTTTTAGTCGGTTCGAGTCCGACATACCACCTCACTGTCAGCTCCGGTGAGGTGATGACCCGTGGGGGTTTCCACACGGAAAAAAAAACTAAAAAAATAAAGACCAAATAATAGTACAGATCGAAGATGCAGACAGTCCAACCCTACTTGTGGCCTTTTAAGACACTTACAGGAAGATTTGTTGCTACACTTTTCTACTCTACCGATGACCAAATAAAATGACAAAAAATATAATACAAAACATAACATCACTTGCAGTATTCAAAAATTGGTTAGAATATTATATATCTCACTCATTCTCTTTTCCTCTTATTTCTCGACTTTAACTAATTTAACATAATAAATCCTTTTATATATATATATATATATATATATATATATATATATATATATATATATATATATATTACTTCTACCGTGCACCGAACTATCCATTATTCTATCAATTTTGTATAAATATATATATATATATATACATATATATATATTAAATTGTCGTTAGCGAAACGTGGGCGGTTGAGACGCCTCTGCCTACTTCTTCAGAGATACACCACCACTACATACATTACTTAACTTACACATTTGCACAGGTAAAAAATAGCTAAGAAAGATCTCTGTTTTTTAAAACCGACAACAAATTTAAGTATATTGAAATAGACCACAAATTATTTTTTCTATACCGAGAGGACACTTCTAGTTTAATCTACATTCACAAAGCTACCATACACTTCGTACTCTCCAAGATGAAATCGAATCATGAAGTGGAAGCTTCATTTACATTTAATGTCTTGTTCGTAATAAAATAGATAGAGCCTTCGAGAAACTCGCACATAAAACTAACGACCTCTCTCTTTCAATCGCTAAGTTAGTATGCCAATTTACACTAGGACACTGCAAACTACCATTATAGTATATACAATACCGATAAAATAAAGGAGTGCTCAAATTTATTTACTAAAAATATGTCAATGGTAATAATCTCTCACCTGTAACTGGTTTTCTTGTTTAAACCTAAATCTAAATTATTGTGTTAGGAATGGACTCACATTAATAAATAATATTATAATAAGCGGGGTTCGAACCCGCAACATCTTAATCTCATTTTAACTTTTCCAGTTTATTTCTTATCTATCAATCTCACTTTAGAAGTAACTTAACGTAACAATTTCAATAGTTAATGCTCGTGTGTTTTCCTTTATTAGAGTATTTCGGTTTCAAAAGCATAGTGTTGAATCTACGTACGTCCTGACGTATCTTGCGGGCCTGGCTCTTAATGCTATTCGAAGATTGTAAATTAATTCGAATAATGTTATAGAGCTGTTCTGGAGATAGTATACTTTAAATATGATTATCATTCAGTTTAATTATTATCTTATATATGAATACGTGTTGCATTTCTATATTTTTAGTAATCAGAACTGTTGAAAATTCAAGTTCTTTGTGTATGATATCAGCAAAAGAAACTTTGATGTTAGCTTACTAAGTTTTATAGTTTATTGTTATCTTTGTTTTGAATATACTATGTATTCAGTAAATTTTGTCACTTACCATCAGGTGACCCGTGTGTTCACCTGTCGCCGAAAAAAAATACTGTGCTCACTTCAAGGTGCGTTGAACATGAAGCGAATTCGTTTCAATTGATAATTATATCAACACATTCAACTTAATTGTAAAATAATATTTACCTGCTTCTTCATGGAGCTGTTAAAGTTGTTGCGTCTAACAGTAACACTTTGATTTTTTTAAACATTATAATTCTTTTGAAATTTTTTGGCCGTACATACGTATGCTCATTATTTACCATTAAATGAATAATAAATTCAGAGTAGGCAGAGGCTTATTAAAAAGTCATTTTGCCCTTAAGAATTTAAAAAAAGAACAATGGATTCAGTGGTAAACAAGGAATATTGTTTATACAGATAGATTGGGAAGTGTAAGAAATAGCTCTAGGACGTTCGGGTTAGGTAAGATCCTTCTACCCATTTTTTTTAAATATTTTTTGTACTGCCATAAAGTTATTATTTGACAACTGACGTCCTTGAATCTAATCATTCAAATATGAAATGCTCTATTTTTCCTTAACAATATTAACAATACATAAAATAGAGGATATCGTTCACTGTGAAAAGCGTAATACGGTACTTTCCAACTTCTTCTTCTAAAGTATAGTAAAAGAGAAGTGAGATGAAAATAATTACACAAATTTATGCCAATTTCTTAATGCTGAAAGATCTGCAAATCTTTTTCCTATATACCTTAAGCCGCTGTAACTGATGAAAATAAATATAAGGATGATATCAGGAATTACAACTACAAAGTTAAGATATAAAAAAAGATCTGTTAATTATTATAATATATGTTTTATTTATTATATGTTTTCAACACAAAGGGACCCCCTTTGTGTTGAAAACATAAATTGTTACTTTATATTATTATATTTATTAATTTTTTTCCCCAATAATCACAGGCTACTTTCAATAAGTAGGCCCTGAAAGTTAGTTTTAATAACAGTATCACCGACACCGAACACACACATACCGAAAGTAATAATCGAACTTAAATCGGTTTACGGAATATGACCTCCTCTTATACATTGATTTTATAAAGTACTTTAAAGTCTTTGATTCAATTAGCAGTCTTAGTGTCCATCTTCCGAAATCCTTACTGAGCGATTTGGGAATATATATCAATCGGCACTACCTCTTCCACTTCAAATTTGCGGACGATATAGTATCACTGTTTTAAGACCCGTACAAACTGAACTACAGGTTAGATTCCCTTAGTTATCATAGCGAGACCGTCGGACTGCAAATCAACTGTTACAAAACCAAAATTATGACTAAGACGGAACAAATACTTGTGTCTATATAGTCGAAACCTATAGACTATGTGACAGACTACATCTACATTAAACAAAAATATCAACAAATCCTCTACAGAAAATAAAGTGTGAAGGAAATTTTCAATGGTTCCATAGCTACAATACTGAAAACGAAAGCAATAAATGTTTGCCTGACCCCGGTTCTTACTTATGCATGCTGAACCTGGCCCTTAAAAAAGTGCTGCTTAAATAAAATAAGAAGTTGTCAAGGAGGAATAGAACAGAGTTATATGAAATTCAAATTGAAAGACAATCAGAAATTCAGGGATAAGGAAAAAAATGAAGGTGAGAGATGTGGTTAGACAGGTCCTGACACTGAAATGGAAATGATCAGGTCAAATCCAGAGAGCCATGGAAAAAGATGGTCACAAATAATTACAAATTGGTATCCAATATATAAAAAATTAAGAGAGGGTAGGTCATTCAAAGATGGAGTGACGATTTAGTACAAATAGCCGGCATCTTTTTGCTGAGAGTGAGCTTTCACCGCGATAGGCAACCTTAACAATACTAATAATAATTTAAGCACAAAAACTAAAATTACTAACAGACAAATAAGTACACGCACATAAGTTATTAGATATAAATTCATAAGAGATAAATATAAAACTAATAAATAATAATAATAATCTTATTGGAGATGAGAGTGCCTCAGTGGAAATACTCGTGGCACTCCTAAGCACCGGAATAATCGATATAACAGTTTAATTTATCAAACTTGAGTTGAAGTTGATATGCGAATATTTAGAACTATATTCTGAATCTAAGTTGTACGTAGTTGTATTCTTAATTTAGTTTTATTTTAATATGACAAAATAATCGTCTCATTGTTCATTGATACTCAAAGAGACGCAGAACGTATTTTTTTATTTTAAAGACTACGTTTATAGAAAAGCACGAGTCTCAAACGTATGAAAATAAATACTTTAAATAAGCACAATTTTGAAAAGTCTTACGTGCACTTACTTAACTACTATTTAATACATAATACTAATAGGAAGAAGTTCTTCCTCCTCCATCCATGATATCTTCATCTTTTATCCTCTTTGGCAATAATTACATCTACAATATAATGTTTCTGTTAAGTGTCCACCACCAGTATTTAGGTCAAGCATGAATTACATAAGAGCTTTCCACTACGTTCCACACTTGAGATACGTTAAATTTATATATATTTATAACTAGTTCTTCCCGCGGTTTTGCTTGCGTGAAAGTATTATTTTCATCCTTAGAGAACATTACTTTTCTTCTGGATGAAAGATACTCTATATATTGTTCTACATCCCTAGCACGGTTGCGTTGTAGGATGAACAGTACCACAGAACATAAAATACGAACTAACAAAATCAATTAAACAATCAGGATCTCCTATAGGCTGGCACTTCCAAAATTATTTTGAGCTCCGTCTTAATGAGTCCGCCTAACAAAATAGAGAACTATAATTTTGGATCGTTACAGAGTAGAGTGAATAGATTTCTCTATGGCAGGCGTGTGCCATCTTCGTCTTAATCGACCCATACCATCAGGTGTAGTAAAAGACAAACGTAGATCAGCAATCAATTAGCGATATAACCACCGTTTGTACCACATTGCTATAATTTGATTTTGTTATCTTTTCTATTATGATGTACAATAAAGAATTGTATTTTATTATAAGGAGGATAAATAGTAAGGAGATTCATGTTTATTTGTTGTTAATATTGTCGGTCTTTTAGTATTGGGAGCCTGGTGACCCATGCCTAACTTGTTCACCTGAGTCTTAAAATATATCTTTCCAGTTAAGTTATATTAAGCAATAATTTGTGTACAAGTATTTGTAAATAAGAAAAAATTTAAATGAAATAATAATTTAAAATATTCGACATTTTTAGATAAGCTCTCCAATTTGATAGCAACTAATTAGTTTCTTAGAAGACTTTAAGTGCTCTCATGAATGTCAAATTAAACTTCGTGAACCTTAAAATACTTTATTTTAAACTGTGAACAATAATAGTGCTTACGGAGGAGAACGTAAATTATTAATTAGCGTTCTCATTGACAAAATATAAAGCAGCTGCCCCTTGCAGATTTGTGTACCTAAGTTACAAAAGTAATTAGTTAGCTAGGGTCCCCGTCTGTCCTTAAAGTTAGACTGATTAAACATTGGTGGGATGAATTCAACTTGACCCATTTGCTTGCCTAATCAGAATTTACTTTATCCTTTCAGGGACTGATTTCAGGTGCTACGATGAAACTATAAAATTGTTTTATCAAACTTAAAAGGGAACCACTAATTTGAGAAGCAGTAAGGAAACATAAGGAAAAGAGTTTTCATATCTACTATGAGAGTTGTAATTTCTTCCTAAATATTTCTTTCAAAAGTCACAATTTTTACCAGGCGAGATGGCAAACAAGTATATTAAATAAGTGTCATAGATATAAATTAACTCAGCCAAGAGCTCCGATTGAGTTACCCAGTACCAGTATGCTTGAAATATCTTTTTTTATTTATGATATGGGACATACGGAAAAGACAGGACACCTGATAGAGCCACAACCGCCGTCCATCCGACCGCCGTAACGAGGGCAGAGGAATGCGGGGCGGGGAAAGAGAAGAGGAGGGATGAGGAGATGGGAATAAATAGAGAGGGGGTGAGGGGAGGGTAAGGAGGAGAGGGGGAGTTGGGCCTCCAGAATCCTTACTAATTTCTAAGAAATCCAACGCAAGCGCTGCTTCAAAACTCTTTTTTCTGTAAGGCCGTGGTAGCGCACCGGTCGGCCTATTCATGCCAAATCATGCCTCTCACATGATAAATTTCATAGTTTATTTCCCATTCTAAAATCAGTATGACAGAAATATTTATAAAATTACACATGTACTAAATAATAAAATATGTGGTAGCCACTTGGATCCAAACTCTTAATCAAATACATACTCGTAGATAGATATTGTAATCAGTACTGCGGTTTGATAACTTTAACAATATCTCATACAAACAAACATGAAGACATACAAAGACGTCAACCTCCTACTGCGTCGAATCCTCGAGTAATACTTCTTCTTTGCTTATAAAGTTAAATTTCCAAAATATTACTTCTTGAACAAAGATATATTATTTTTTAAATCAACAAAGCATAAAGCCGATAAAAAGCTTAAACTGTATTTATTTTAAACAAGAAATAACTTTGAAGTCTTTAGAAGAATAAGAAAACACACTTCGATAGCCAGTAAAATATTATTGTCAGTATTGTCGGTGATAGACGTTTTTATGGAAATGAACCGTTTGTTGTGGTTATCGATAGCAACTAAAATAACCAAAGTCTACGTAAATAAATAAAAAATTACTGCAGTGGACCGATAGCTTCAGTTTAAGTCTATAGTAAACAAGTATTGATTTGCACCGTAGAATCTAGGTAGGGAATATAATAATAATGAAATAATAAATATTATATCCTTTCTGTTTTGAATGCAATTTTCTAAAATACAATAAATAAATGTGTCATATTTCATATTAAAGGATTTGTCTTATGATTACTTATTATATATATGTTCATTACCTATATATATTACGGGTGATTCTACTGGTCCCAGTATTTCAGAGCCGGACGTTCCACAAACCTGATTTATAATAAAATACAAAATTATACACTGTGATGTTAGAGAACTTTACATACATATGCATTACATTACGTACATTTTACTTATTAGAAAAATATTTTTTTATTAAATACATCTCCCGCCTCAGGAAATTGACCTTTATCGGATCTTCATAAAAAAAACTGTTCTAAGTCAGTTTTTTCTTCCTAATATTTCTTTTGTTCTTACTAATGAGATGTTGACATAATAAAAGACGTGAGTTTTTAACTTGTTAAATTAAGGGCATCGCTTTTAAAATTCTATATAGATAGATAAGTGTAAGAAAAGTATTATATCTAAATACTTTTCTTGCACTTATCTATCTATATATATAAAATAGTAGGATTTTATTTATTCTACAGATCTATGATAGAACCAATATACAGACAATAGTATAATATGAATAAAATATAACCTATATAATAATCCATACACAAATATATGTAAAGAAAGTAAATTCTATTCTTTTAAATTGTCATCCAACCAAAATACATCCATGATTCCAAGTATTTTCCTTACTCGATTATAGGAAATAATATTGAAGATTTCTGTAAAATACAAACTCAAGTAAAGATAGTTCTTACTGGTATATAAACTAGTTATGGGATACTAAATAAACATTACAGGCATATCAAACAAGTTTACCTGATATAAATGCAGATAAGAAAATTGTTCCTCTAAGATAAAATAAGGAAAACGATGTCATGACAGTCCGTGACCCTGGACAAGTGATAGGGGTTTTATTTCTTTTTATGAAAAGTAGATTTAACAAATTGTAGTTTTTCTACAAGTTCATCGACCTCAAAACATGTATTAATTCTTAATTAGACGTTTCTGATAATGTTTGTGACATACATATAATAATTTTATGTATTCATACATAAATTTATTGCTTAAAGGTAGTCTATTTCATCAATTTTTTAACCTTCCCTTAACTTCCCTAAGTGAAAAAAAAATATTAAATATTAAATCACAATAAGGTTTATCGACAATGGGAGTCCACTGAATTGGCTTAAAGGTTGTGTCACGCATCGGTGAACAATTAAAAACTTTGTCTTCATAAAAAAGTTTTGTGTTTACTTCGCAATTTATGAAACCACAAAATTTGAAAGCTTACAATTTTATACAAGGTTAAGAATAAAGTAGGTAAAGATTTGAATAAGCAAAAGAAATAGAAATGCGAGAGAAAGTCGAGAGCCATCATCAGAGCACACAAAATTTATTTATATTTATTTATGAACTAAATTGTATTACCAACCTAAGTATATTATTATACGTAAACTAGACCAAAAAAGAGGATGTTAATGCACAAACTGCTCGCAGCGACAACGCACATAACGATATATAATTTAGGTATATGGATTATATTATACATCTACACAACAATATATAACGCTCATTGTACCTAAGGTCGCAGATTGTCGATCTGGACCATTAATATATTGCCATGTGGTTATTAAAATATGTTTATATTATTGTGTTTAATTTGCCTATCAAAGGGAGGGAAGAGAGGGGAAGGAAGCTAAGAATGCACTTTTGTGACATCTCAAAACCATTTCACTGTGTTAGTCATGAAACTCGGCTCCTGAAATTTAAGCATAATAGACATTAAATCTTACCTGAGTGATAGACAACAGCAGGCTCAGATTAGTGATATTAATTCATTAGGATCAAATATAAAAATGGACGTTCTGCAGGGATCGATATTGGGCAAGTTTCTTTTTTTAGTATATATTAATGATCTCCCCATTTGCTTGATAGCCAAATAAAAATTGTATTATTTGCTGAACTGCTTTGCATCATTTCTTTTTAAAATAGATAGACACGCCAATAGCTTTGACTATGTAAATAATATTATGTAACGAGATCAGGGATGGTTCACTGTCAATAATGTAGTACTCAATGAGAAAAAATCTAAAATTGTGGATCCTCTTTGCTTAACTCTGGACATAGCGCATGTGAAGTCTTAATGAAACTTAGAATCTGTAAATTGAAGTTCTTTTCTTAGTGTAAACGCTAGATTCTAGATTACAATTGGATTACCCTCACTTAATATCTCTTTTAAAGACGCTCAGTTCTGCAGCATTTCCTGTAAGGAATGTTGGCCAATTAACGGACATCGATAGTGCACGACTAGTTTGCTTTGGTTATTTCCACAGTGTCCAGTGCCAAAGTATTGGGCGTGCTGCATATATAAAATCAATTTTCATTTTGCAAAAGAGAGCTATTAGAACCATTTATAATTTACGTAGTCGTGAATCCCTTAGGAAAATATTTAAGGATTATCCGGTTCCATCATGACGGTGCCTTGTCAGTGTATTTATGAAAACATTATATACGTAAAATAAATTAATCAAAAATTTCGATGAGCAAAAGTACAAACATCTTTTAACAGGTACTGCATTAAGCTATATAACAAAATACCTTTTGATATTCTTTAAGTAAGTTGTAACAAAGGCAACTTGCATATCCTGCTGAACAGCGACTCTGTAAATGACTAGATAACTATTTATTATGGTGTTCAGTTTGAAATTTCACTTACATACGATTTATTTGTCTTCTATCAATTGACATGTACTTATTTATTCAAGTTATCAATTATTATTATTACTGACACTTACTTTTTATGCAAAATTGACATACTTTTATAAAAATATATTTAGGGTTTGAGGGTGATGAGGGATGAGGGTAAGCGGGGTGGGGAAAGAGAAGGGGATGAGATGGAAAAAGGGGGCGGGGGTCAGGGGACAGGTAAATGGAGAGGGGGAGTTGGGCCTCAAGAAACGCGATATTGAAATAAATGATTGAAAAATTAAAATTTTTCAAAAAAAATATAATTTTTCAATCATTTAATTCAATTAAACCAATCTTAGATATTCTTGAAATTAAAGAGAAGAAGTCAGTCAGACTAAGTTGGCCGTGAAGGTAGTTGCCTATATGAATGCCCAATATGAATACCTCATGAGGAGGAACAGGCAATAAATACCATAGACACTGATTAGATGTTAGTTTTATGCGTTAGTATAGTTGTCTTAAGGGATTGGATCTGAAATAATACTAATAAATTAGTCTGAATCTCACCAAAGTAATATAAATGTTTAGAAACATTTCTTTAGTGGTCATGTTTCTGTAGTAGATACCTAGCTCATTCGAGTTACGTCTAGAGTTATGGCTCAATACCAATCTTTTTTTATCTAATATACGTGTATGCATATTTATTTTTTTATAGAATTATATTTTAGGAACTCCGGGTCTTTCTTTTTTTTTATGAAATAAGGGGCAAACGGGCAGACGGTTCACCTGATGGTAAGTGACTACCGCTGAACATGGACACCCGCAACTCGAGAGTCTAAAGTGCGTTGCCGGCCTTTTAGGTAGGAGTTCGCTCTTTTCCTGAAGGTTTATCTACAAGTATCAAACAATATTTATACAGTCATACTGCGCCCGGATGATGCCAATAATCTTACCTCCTGTAACGAAAATGGGACTAATTTTAGACTGCAAAATGTTAGCTTTGGCAATGCCTCTGCTTATCCTATCCTGTCAGGCATGTAGGTGTGAAAGTATGTATGTAAAAAGTTATGCCTTCCTATCTAGGTAAGTTAAATAAAGAGCAAATTTGTGTTAAAACAAAATTTGTGTTGTGCGTAAACATAATTTCTCCTTTGCAGTTAAATATTTGTACTTGAAAATGGTTTTAATTTTAATCCACCGCCGGTAAAATTAACATTATTAAATTTGTGTCACCATTCGTCACAATCATCCCCTCGTTGCAGCCCCTTATGTTGCCGCTATATTCGCCGCCTCTGTAATTCTCACAGACTTACACTTTTTTTTTTTCTTTTTTAAGGCTTATAATTTCAAATTTGGCGTTTTATTTTGAGGAAGTTTTGAAATAGATTTTTTATACGAATTTCAGTTTACTCAAACGTTTTATATTAATAATGTGTACGTACGTCCTTCATAAGTCTGTCTGGCACTATTTTAACACGTGGAAGATAATTACAAATCATTCTAGAGAGCCTACTTAAATCCGTGATATACCATGTCATCAAGATCTTTCACAGCTTAATTAGCGTGAAAGATCTTGATGACCTTTTCAAATTAGAATTATTATAAACAATAAGCCCCGCAAATTGTATATACATTTCATCAGGGACGTAGCAAAAATACCTATCTAAAAGTTTACCTTTTTCAGGGTAGAAACCCAACAGGTGACCTCACCGGCGCTAACAGTGTAGCTATATGTCGGAATGGAACAACATACAGAAACCACACGATGTTCCGCCACAAGTGGGTCTATTGCAAGACCATAAGAAGAAAACCCCGGAGAATCTTTGCAGACCTTGGCCGCTTCTTTATCAACTGGCATCCACACCGTAGGGTACGGGGGGGAGGGCTTGCCATCTGAGTGATGAGTGGGGAACACATTTTTTTATAGTGGTAGAGCCATGCTTGCTTACGCACGAATGGGCCGGCTCGACCGGTGCGATACCACGGCCTCACAGAAAAACGGTTGTGAAGTAACGCTTGCGTTGCATTTCCCCGAAATGAGTGAGGTCTCCGGAGGCCCAAAATCCCCCACCCCCCTAATGATAGCGCTGTTAACAAAAAGGATACCCCAGGGGGTACCAGCGCTAGCGTTAGAGAATCCCCCCCTGGACGTCCACCCTCAGTACGGATTATGCCTGAGCGTGGACGCCCAGGCTGCCCCTCGTACTCTGGGGGGGGCTCAACTGCGCTCTCAAAATCTGCTCGGGGCAAGAGAAGGCATACCATGGCACCCCCTGTCACGTTTACCGTGGATTTTTGCAACATTAGGGGCTTACATTCGAACCTCGACACTGTCCACCACCACCTTGAGACAGCAAAGCCGGCCTTGCTCTTTTTAACCGAGACGCAGATATCATCTCCAGCGGACACATCCTACCTCTGCTACCCTGGGTACGGACTGGAACACTCCTTTGTTCCTAAGGCTGGTGTATGCGTGTACGTTAGAGATGATATCACTTCTCGCCGCCTCGGCAATCTTGAAGTTAGGGACCTCTCCATCTTATGGCTACGTGTAGACTGCGACGACCATCCCCGCATCTACCTATGCCTCTACAGGTCCCATAGCGGTGATGCCGAAACGGACCGACTCATCGACCACGTCCAAATGGCTACAGACTCAGTGCTCCAGCAGGTCCCATCCGCAGAGATCGTGATTCTTGGCGACTTTAACGCCCATCACGCCGAATGGCCTGGTTCGCGCAAAACCGATCATGCGGGAAGATCTGTTCACGATTTCGCCTTGGCATATGGCTTGACGCAGCTGGTAGCAACGCCTACGCGAATCCCAGATGCAGAAAGCCACGTGCCTTCACTGTTGGATCTTCTGCTGACCTCACATCCTGACGGCTACAAAGTATCCGTTGAGGCCCCTCTTGGCTCTTCGGAGGAGTATGGTGCCACTCGTTCACTCGCTGCGGCCGCGTGTTACTGGCAGTCGCCGCGTATGGCACTATAGGTCAGCAGACTGGGATGGAATGAGAACATTCTTTGCATCCTACCCATGGAGGCAGGTTTGCTTCTCGCCGGATGATCCCAATGTCGTTGCTGACTCTGTCGCGGATGTTGTGCTTCAGGGTATGGAACTTTTCATTCCATTCTCCCTGATTCCCACAGGTGGCAAGTCCCAGCCTTGGTTTGGTCGAACCTGCAAAGCGGCGTCCCGCCGAAAGCAGGAATGTTACCAAGCATGGGCTAATGCAGCGACAGCACGGGATGTAAAGACCAGCACATTAAAGAAGCAATTTAACTTTGCCTCCAGGTCCCTCAAAAGAGTAATTGCTGGGGCGAAGTCGGCTCACATCGGCAGAATTAGCGAGAGACTAGTGAGTCTCCCCTCCGGAACTCGTGCATTCTGGTCTCTTGCCAAAGCTGTCCAGGGGAACTTTTGTAAGCCATCCCTTCCACCTCTGCGCATAAGAGATAATTCGTTGGCCCACGACGCTAAAGAAAAAGCCGATCTTCTGGGCAAACTCTTTGCGTCCAACTCGACCCTGGACGACGGGGGAAACGCACCGCTGACCATACCGCAGTGCGAGACCCGCATGCCGGAAGTCCGGTTTACACAAAGGGCAGTGCGTAAAGCGCTTCTTTCCCTCGACGTTCATAAGTCGAGTGGGCCCGATAGAATCTCTCCTATCGTGCTGAAGACGTGTGCTCCAGAGTTAGCACCGGTTTTAACGCGCCTTTATCGGCTTTCCTACTCTCTTGGCGTAGTCCCGAACTCATGGAAGACAGCTCTAGTGCACCCAATCCCTAAAAAAGGAGATCGCTCGGATCCGTCCAACTACAGACCCATAGCCATCACCTCCTTGTTCTCAAAGATAATGGAATCCATTGTTAACTGCCAGCTCCTCCGGTACTTAGAAGACCACCAGCTCCTCAATGATCGACAATACGGCTTCCGTCAGGGTCGTTCAGCTGGTGATCTTCTCGTATACTTGACTCACCGGTGGGCACAGGCGATCGAGACCAAGGGGGAAGCGTTGGCCGTTAGTTTGGACGTGGCGAAGGCCTTCGATCGGGTCTGGCACAAAGCGCTCCTTGCGAAGCTTCCTTCCTATGGGCTTCCCGAGAAACTGTGCAATTGGCTCACCAGTTTTCTTACAGACAGAAGCATCAAGGTCGCTGTTGACGGTGCATGCTCCGACTCGAAGTCTGTTAATTCTGGTGTCCCACAAGGCTGTGTGCTATCACCCACGCTGTTTCTTCTGCATATCAACGACATGCTGCAGATTAGCAGCATCCATTGCTATGCAGACGATAGCATGAGTGATGCCCTTTACACCGGCCGCGCTAACAATTCTCGGGTAAACGTCATTGAAAGCCGATCCAAACTTGTGTCTGAAATCGAAACTTCTTTATCAAAAGTTTCAGATTGGGGTCGACTTAACCTAGTCCAATTTAACCCCACGAAGACACAGGTTTGCGCGTTCACCGCTAAAAAGATGCCATTGGTCGTATCACCTCAATTTGAGAGCACTTACCCAACTGCATCAGCCAGTATCGGAATCCTTGGCGTCGATATATCAAGCGAAGTCCAGTTTCGCGGTCACTTAGAGAGTAAGGCCATATTAGCCTCGAAGAAGCTTGGTGTGCTAAACAGATCGAGACAGTATTTTACTCCGACCCACCGCCTGCAACTTTATAAGGCGCAGGTTCGGCCGCACATGGAATACTGTTCTCATCTCTATGCAGGTGCACCCCAATACCAACTTCTGCCTCTTGACCGCATTCAACGGAGAGCGACTTGCATCATCGACTGCCAAGATATTTCTGATCGACTTGACACCTTGGCGTTGCGTAGAGATGTAGCTTCACTCTGCATCCTCTATCGCTTGTATCATGGGGAGTGTTCAGAGGAATTGTTCGGACTTATACCGGCTGCTGGTTTCCGACATCGTCCTACGCGACATAATATCCATCCCCATCACCTGGACGATTGGCACTCCACCACTGTGCGCTTCTCCAGAAGCTTTTTGCCTCGCACAACCAGCTTATGGAACAAATTGTCGCCTGCCGTATTTCCGAACCGATACGACCTTCAAACCTTCAAGAATAGAGCGTACCTCTACCTAAAAGGCCGGCAACGCACTTGTGACTCTTGAGTTGCGGGTGTCCATGGGCGGCGGTAGTCACTTACCATCAGGTGACCCGTCTGCTCGTTTGCCCCCTATTGCATAAAAAAAAAAAAAAAAAAAAAAAAACACATCGCGCCACCATCTTGAACCAGCTCCTGCTACGGTAATGGCTGCATCTTTACGGGGAACGGGAGAGTTCTCATCTTGTCCGATACCCTAAATGAGGTGGCGCAATCCCATGCACTTTCGCTTCAGATCATGAACAGAACTTTAGTTTCCAAAACCCGCCTATTAGACACCGTCGATTTATAAGTATAAAATGTTTAAGTTTCTAATGAAATTGATATGACATTGTTTATTTTCAGTAATATTCTTCAGTTACCAAAACTTTTATATTGAACTATAAAACACTTAGAAATAGTTTAAAGTATGTAAGATATTAATTTTCTTTTGAATTTGCTCAACTCATTTAACAAGCAAAACTTCTGAAAATATTTAATAATATGAGATATGCACGAATATTGCAATATAAAATTATATTGTAATTTATGCGTCCGTAAAGTAAAAGTGTTTAAGTATGAAGTTTCTCATTGCATTTAGATAGTCGATTCATTAGATTCGGTTATTTAAAAAAAATAATAAGCTTTACATGTATTTTGACTTTAGGTTAGGGTGTTGTGACATAATAGTGTAAAACTTATGAGATAATAGTCTTTGAAGGTGTCTTGTGTGTTATAAATAAGGAATGAAACAAGTGGAAATGCTCCTATGCCTATTGTAGTATAGTAGTTCCGTAATTCTTTATACCAAAATTAAATTTAAAACGAATAAACTATTTAGAGGTAATCGGTATTCTTAATTAATAATTTAGTCAATAATAGCGAGTTCAAAACCGCGATAGAAACTGCAATAAAAACTATGACACTATTTCACAAACTAATACAATTATGCAATCAATTTAAACTATTGATAAAGTGCGCTTCCAGGGCCATGATTATTCAACCTATTCATAGCAGAAACGTATCGATCGGGTTTTAAACTAAGTGGTCCCGAATAAGGCTGCTGAGTGAATAATATATGTATATCCCGGGTTCACCCGGAAGCCGCCGTGTACGTAATCCTATTTTAGACTGTATCTTCACAAACAAACTCACGCTAGTAAATAAATATTAGAGTCTTTCGCGGTCCACTTTGCTAACCTAATCTATACTTCGCAATGAATACAGAAGTGCTGCGTTTATAAGCATATAAAAATAATATATAAAACTAGCTTTCAAGAGCGGCTCCGCTCGCAATAAATTAAAAAAAAATTAAAATCTATCTCTCAGGAGTAGTACTTTCCTCTGAGTAGATTACCAAGTTTTCAGCTAATATTCAAACTGAAATTAAACTCGTTACACAATATAATCACAGGGAAAAGTCATCGGAACCTCTTTGAATCCTAATCCGTTTTTATTTAATATTAACTTTATATAAACTTGCTCTGATCTACTCTTAGAACAATTTCTATTCAATACAATTTGCTACATCCTACTCATCAAAGTCAAAAAGCGCTTCCTTACATGTTCAGTTACTGTATACTAAAAGTAGGTATATTAAGTTTGTCTTTCATGTATATACACAAATAAATTATTATAGCAACCCCTCGTGTGAGGCCGGATTAGGTACACCGCACTGATTTTGTGGTTAGATTCGCAATCCGTAGTATCCCAACAAATTAATCATAACGATTCTGCATCTTTATGACTAAACAATAATAGTACGTGCTAGTTATAATGGATAATGATACTTAATAAAAAAGTAACCAGTTCTTGTTCATTTTCATGAAATCTTTAAAACATGTATACATAGTCAAGTATACTAATAGTGAAGCCAGATACACAAGCTAAATTTATTAAAAATCTTAAAATACTAGCAAAATAATTATGTAAATGATCATTGACATACGAACTTGTTTTCGGTAAAAGACAACTAATACTATTAAATACGTATAAAATCTTTTTTAATATAAAAACGTTTTATTTCGATGAAACTCATAGAAGTCGTGACTCCCGGCCCAGCTGCAACTAACTAAGTATGAAACTATAAGCAATAAGTTGCCTCAAATAGTCTGACAACTGGCTTAGTGCGTGATTTTCTGCAAACTTCATGATCTATCCGGACGGTTATTAATATGCTTTATCGCTTTTACTATTCTACATCTCAGCAAATTTTATAGTTCCACATATATATTGAATAATGGCACGTCTCGGAGGTTAGACAAATAACCAGGCTGAACCATGTTATAAGCATAAAAGATTTCACATATTAACCGTTTGTCAAACGTATCAATTAACCCAATGGCGGAATATCATATGACTTGTTTAAAAATATGTAGATTCCATTACATTTAAAGCTATTTTCAACACTACAAATTGAATCAGAATACAGACGGTTAACGTCATCAATTCTTTCTCGTCTGTCTTCTTATACTAACAACAGTTTAAATAATTTTATATATTTTTACTCAGATTTTATATGGACCATTAATTTTATTTATAACGATTATATATTTTCCAAAATTTTATTGAGGAAGGCAAAAATTTAAAAATGAAAGTGTGACTGGAAACACTTAGCCATTTATTATTATTTATTACATTTTTAGAACCGCTACCTAAATGACATTTATTATTTTCCATTAGGCTGCAGTAGCGTTAAAACTGCACATAAATGTAGATCTTATCTTGGGGGGTAGTAGTAGGGTCGATTTTGATACAATTCAAGGGTCAATGTATACGACACATAGGACAGAGTTTCAGGTGACAAAAGGCAGCTCTTGTTTATCGAATGTGATTTACACGTGGTCAGTGCGCCTTTACTTTAAAGTTTTACTTCGATGTACTTTTGTTTTAGTGCTTCTCAGCGTTTGGGGAAACAGAATTTCGTTTAGCTGTAACTCTATATAAGTTCGTCATTTTAATCATAAAATACAACGTTGCATGCAACCTTCAGTAACTTCCGTAACAAACGGTTAAGAGAATCACAGTATATGGTCTCAATTAAACTTTAGCGAGATACTAACAGAAACACCGATAAATAACACCGATATTAATTCTCGCATCCTTTATAAGACAGACGAAGTTGCTTAGAACTACACTATATAACACAATTGCGTAAATTGCTATTATTTTGACACTCAGATAATAAAATCTTTGTAATCTTTCTTTGAAAATATTATTTATGGACCATAAAAAAGAACTGTGTAAATGTTACAGTCCTATTTTATTTAGATAATAATATTAACTTAGGCTACAAACTCATATATGAACAAGAAACATATCACAAACTCAACTCATAACATACCATTCTTGGTGGACTATACTTACCTTCTATATTTCATTTTAGTAAAATAAGAATATACAATATAAAAAGAAAGATTAAATTATCATTATCATATCATAATTAACTTTATAAAGCACATTAACATTATTTATATTTTAAGCAAAGGACAGGACCTAAAAGCGACGGCCTTGTATGAAAGGTTTGATGACAGTAGAAGTATATATGTACGTATAAAAGTACATCATTCTGAACATATCACAAAACTATCCTTAGGTCTATATAATATAGACATAAATCTTGAATTTAATTTATCGATTTCTAAATATATGTATATAATAGTTGGGAAGAGAGGCTACACGTGCTCTTTAAGTGACAAAGTTGCTAACTACCGCAAAAAAGCTTTGTAGTAATGTCCAGATCACTAGAAACCGATAAATGGATCAAAATGGAGCTTACAAATTGACATATTCATTTTCAAATAATTACGTTGTTAGAGATAGTAAAAAAGCGTCAGTCTTTAGAGCGCAGATATAAATGAACGATTTAAAAGTGTCTCACTGTTTTAACATCTGCGATAGAACGAGCATAATTTTGTAATTCATTTTTATTGAGTTTTATAATTCACGCTTGTCTCACGTTTATCCATAGTGCGTGAAGTGCTGTTATCGGTAGTATTTTGAATCACACTTAATTCTGCTTCAAAAGCTACCCATATAGTATACAACGATGCTTTTAATATTAGAGGCTATTTTTCCTAACACCTCCACTACTTAATACTCATTGACAATAAAATAGCCTAAAGCAGGAACAACAAGTTTCACTGCTAATAAACATGAGAAATCACGTAGGAAATATAAAAAAGCCTGTAACCCACATCAAGGGTAGTAGAATGTTTTGGCGGGGCGGGGCATGGCCGGGCTCCTCTATTGATTTTGTCCCCCCCCCCCTAACCCCCGCGCACCTCTCTACGCATCTCACAACTGTTGCTTAACTTAAGCCACAGCTTAGTACAGTAGGTCAGTTCGATTACGACTCATAAAATAGACTATTTTATTTAATCTTAGTGAAATAAAAGTAAATCAGTTGGTGCAAGGTCAAGACAATGCATATTGACTTTTTAAAATTGGAATACTGTAACATTTCTTTGAACGAGGAGATGCTATTGATATCGTTTTTTTTATGTAAGAAACTATGGACAAGAATACGAGGAATGTTGAATGGCATAACATAAAAGTGCAATAAGTAGCCGTGTAAAGCAAAACTGCATTTTATGTGCTATATAGAAGGTTTTACGTAAACAATTTTTTTTTCTTAACTTTTTTCTTTAAAAAGGACAACTCCCGCACTAGGATTAATTTGTGTGTCGCGGGGGACTTTACAAACATTCAAACAAAGATACAAAGAACACCCAACTCAGAACAAAAATTTGAGAATTACACAAAGTGTTGTTTCATGCGGGGATCGAACCCACAACATTAGTCGCGGCAGCGTGGTAGCGAGGTGGCTACATAAACCGCTACGCCATACGCTACGCTACGCGTGCCCCTTATTTCGATTTAACTAAAAGAAGCTTACCGCGTCTATGTGAAAACTTTATTCGTGTTATTAACACTTGCTCTCTTTTCTTTCCTAATAAAACTAGCTTGAAAGAATCCCGTGAGCACATTCTAGTCTCTCAAATTGGTGCATTTATTACATGTAACTGGCAGCTAAAATTGAAATCAGTCATAGGTTGAGATGTTTGCTTAAAAAAAAAAAATATAAGATTAATTGATAAATAGAAGATCATTTTAACAGTAGCAGGGCCATGCTTAAGCACGAATGGGCCGGCTCGACCGGTGCAATACCACGGCCTCACAGAACACCGGTTGTGAAGTAACGCTAACTTTGCATTTCCCCGAAATGAGTGACGTTTCCAGAGGCCCAACTCCCCCTCCCCTCTTTCCCCTCCCTTTGTCCCCTATTTCCTCTTTCGCATTTGATACCTCTATAACATTTTATGGATTTACTCTAAAGACTTTCACCAATGAAGATACAAAAATTAAGTCTTAAACAACAAACTTGGAATTTAAAAGAAAAACATACTGCGCCTACGCATCGGGCCCCGCCCCTCGGCACACGTAGTCTCCGGGGTAAGATCGGGATAATTGCGCTTCTCGCCGCGACCACGAGTGCGCCTTCCGCTTAGCCAACCCTTCTTACTCATCCGAGTGACAGTGGTGTGTATACAGTGCGGACGACTAGCGGTCGCTGTCTACGGCTTCGAGTCCATCAGGTACAACAACTTGATAGTTTGTGTTTGACCTGCAATGTCGATACAACGCACTCCTCCCAAATTATTAAATCCTTCATCAGTGAATACTCCAGCGATGTCTTATGGGTCTGACTCTCAATTATATATTTCTCCTCATGATGTTGAGTCTGGCCGCAGTGATCATATTACTCGCAGACAGAAACGCAAACATTGCGACGATAAAACATCTGAACAAACTACAATGTTAGGCTTAATGCAGGATATGTTTGACTCTTTTGTACACCAACAAAACTCCAAGTTTGAACAACTTATGGATTCCATGATAACTATTAAGGAACAGAATACCAAGGTACTCAAAAGCATGGATTTTCTCTCATCTAAGTATGATGAAGTACTGGGGAAACTTCTCCACTTGGAACAAAAGAATAAGGACTACGAATCAAAAATTGAATCTCTTGAAAATAAAATTGAACAGCTGGAACGAAATTCTCGTGCGTCAACGTTCGAAATAAGGAACATACCTAAACAACCATTGGAAAATAAATCAAATCTATGCACTATAGTTAAAAAGGTTGGCGAGATTATTGACCATCCCATAAATGATGCTGATATACACGAGATATATCGCCTAAAAACTTCAAAGGATACGAATAATCATATCGTCGTCAACTTAAATTCTACCTCAACTAAAGACAGTTTTCTTAAGCAATGTAGGATCTTCAATAAGACACATAAAGACAATAAATTGAATACCTCCCACCTTCAGCTATCATGCCCACTTAAATACATCTATGTTGATGGATCACTTACAAGCCTAGGGAGGAGACTGGCATATCTAGCAAGGCAGCTCGTCAAGGATAATAAATACCATAGTACCTGGACCTCCTACGGCAAAGTTTACATCAAGAAGTCCCATGATTCCCCTGTGTTCCGTATCGACTGTGAACATGATTTTCAACAACTTATGAAGAAATGACTACTACTAGGTATTATCACTTATCTGCTATTTGCTATGTACACAACAATCACTATTTGTTATATACCTTGTACTACACATAGTATTGATTGTCTTACAACGAATGTTCGAATTCTACTAATATTAACGTTACTAGTATACACAACACAATATACTTACACTTTACACAACATAGCCTTGACTGATCTACACTGCACATATAAATACAATATACCTATGCCTACATTAAATATCCTCATTAAAATAATAGACCATTTACGTATAATATATATACTTAATCTTCTGTCATACATCTCCATAAAACCCATGTATCACCTCTTAATTCAACTAGTTACTATATCTGTATACAATTCGATAATATAAATACTATTAATGCCAACCTTGACCAATTGCAAATTGCACAATCATCCACTTGCGAAATAGAAGAGTGTCCTATGCTAATAAAAAACAAACATTCGTCGCTAAAAATTATTCATCAGAATATACGAAGTATAAATCACAACTTCTCCAGCTTTCTTACTCTTCTTGCACGATCTAACACTGATTGGGATATAATTATACTAACTGAATGTTGGCTGCGGCATACACACTACCTACCGACGCTGGACGGCTACAAGGTCACTAAAAATGAAAGTAATTTAACGCAAAATGAAGGCATTGTGATTTATTATAAAGACAGTATGTGTATCACAATAATTGAACCTGATATACAAGATGCCAATTGCCTAACAATAAAAATAGACAGCGACACATTTATTATTGCCATATATAGGCCCCCTGGCCACAAAAATATACACCCTTTTATATCATCACTTGATAGATTACTCAACAGCATAAATTATCACAATATTATTCTTATTGGTGATATTAACATAGATATTATGATGAATACAAAGGATACCAACGCATCGGTCTATTTGAACCTATTAGCCACTCATAGTATGTTACCAGCTCATCAAATACCTACACATGGCAAGACTTGCCTTGATCATGTTATGCTTAAAAATAAACTACCAGCTTTTTGCTTTGTTGCGGAAACATCTCTTACGGACCATGATAGTGTGATATTTATACTGGAACGCTATTGCCCAAAAAATAACTCTCTTGTAATAAAAAGAGTTAATTATACATCATTAGACAATGATATGATGAACAGTTGTTGTAACTCTGTATATGAAACTTCAGATGCTAATATAGCATTATCCCATCTAATTACGACACTTAATACAAAAATACAGTCCAACACGCACACTTTTAGAGTCCCAAACCGCAGGAGAATAAAGAAACCCTGGATAACTTCAGGTTTATTAAAATGTATGAAAAATCGCGATAAATTACACATAAAATCTAAGAAGAATCCGAACAATGATGTTATTAGGATCACATATATACGATACATGAACTTTTGTAATTGGCTATTAAAAAAGATAAAAAGGGAATACGAAAATAACTTAATAAATAATGCAGTAAAAAGCAACAACAATAAAATGCTGTGGGATACTATAAAAATGGTATCTAACTCGAACAAATCTGATAACCCCGCGACTAGGCTTCTTTCAAAAAGTGACCCTCTGTCCTCTACTAACAAAATAAACAACTTTTTTGTATCTATCGGGCAAGACCTTGCCCTAAAAACGTTAAATACCTCTACCCATATTGAATCCCCACAAATAAATCCTTGCCCGTATTCATTTGTCTTGGTCCCCACTGATGAAGGAGAGGTGCAAAACCTTATACGTAACTTAAAGAATGATAAGTCTGTTGGACGTGACAATATCTCCGGAGCCTTTTTGAAGCGATATCACCAAAGCTTAATCACTCCGTTAACATATATATTTAACCTTATGTTCTCTACTGGGGCTTTTCCACAGCAGCTTAAGCTTGCAGAGGTTATTCCTATTTACAAAAGTGGTGACAGAGACAACATAAATAATTATAGACCAATATCTTTACTTCCCACCCTTTCGAAAATTGTAGAAAAGATATTGAATAAACGACTTGTACATTACCTTGAATCCAAAAATATTTTATCAAGCTCTCAATTTGGATTCAGAGCAGGTATCTCAACCACAGATGCAGTACATTCACTAATTGATCAAATTGTTTGTAAACTTGACTCTAAAGAAAGAGTAATAGCTATATTCCTAGATATAAAAAAAGCATTTGACACAGTCTCTGTCCCACTCTTGTTGAATAAACTGGAAAGATTTGGAATCCGTGGCATGCAGCTTGAATTGTTTAAGGACTACCTATCTAACCGAAAACAAAGAGTGAGGGTTGGTGGTGTTGTCAGTGATGACTTACCTACTTGTTATGGTGTGCCGCAGGGATCTGTACTCGGCCCATCACTATTCCTGATATTCATAAATGACCTGTGCAACTTACAACTTCACAATGGTAAAATAGTGACTTTTGCGGATGACACAGCCCTAATTTTCCACGGAGACACTTGGGAGACAACATACGCCACCGCTCAAAATGGCTTCAATGTGGTATCTACTTGGCTTCGAGAAAATGGCCTTACATTCAACATAGGCAAAACTAATTACATACCATTCTCTATTAAAAACAATTCACCCCCAATAATTGACAATTTATCTATCATAGCACACACTTGTGCTCCCATCCATGCCTGTACTTGCGAAGACCTAAAAAAAGTTTCTCACACTAAATATCTTGGCATCGTGATAGACAATACCCTTAAATTCAACCAACACCTTGATTTATTATCAGATAGAACACGCAAACTGATTTTCATCTTTAAAAATCTCCGTCACGTTTCTGATAAATCTGTCATTAGGACGGTCTACATGGCCCTATGTCAATCCATCTTATCATTTGGCATCACGGTATGGGGTGGCGCATGCAAGACTAACTTGATAAAAGTTGAAAGAGCCCAAAGAGCGGTATTAAAAGTTAGTCTATCATTGCCTTTTATGTTCCCCACAAATGATTTGTATAAACTTGCAGATGTTCTAACGGTACGGCAACTTTACATTTTATACCCTATCCTCAAGCAACACTCTCTCATCAAATTCAATCCCTCATCAAACCAGAATAAACGGCTTAAACATAAAATCTGTTTGTCGGGTAAACAATGGTCCACTAACTTCTCAAGCAAATATTTTGGGTTTTTGGGAGGATACCTGTATAATAAAATTAATAAGTTGATTACAATTTACCATTTAACTCAATTTAAATGCAAGCAAATTCTCACAGCATGGCTTAAGTCCATGAATTATGAACAAACTGAAAATTTACTTAATGTGGGTACTTAGACACACACATACATTCACACACACACACACATACACACACACACACACTCACACACACACACACACACACACACACACACACGTCACGCGCTATTAAGTACGCACGCATCTCATCGAACTTCTTGCACACACAATGTCATCTAATGTTTAGTAATAGAATATTACATCCTTGAGCTCAATTGTCCAGAGTCTTGGAGAGACTGGTAATCTGTCATACATGTCTCCTAGTACAGACACCAGTCTCTCACATAGATAATTATAATCTGTTATTCTTCTAATGACTACATCTATTAGTTTAAGTACTACCTATGTATCAGTCTGTGTGAGAGAAAAATAAAATTAAAATAAATAAATAAAAAATAAATAAATAAATATTACTAATCATTTTTTGCCAAAAAATAATATATAGATTAAGATTCTTAAGTTAACGTAACTTAAAAATCGTATAAAAAACATACAAAAACTTGACGGTAATGCGAAATAAGTACCAGAGAGAAGAATGTACATTCACTATAGTGAATTTGATTGAACTTCACTATAAATAGTTATATCAATAGTTTAAGTTGTAGAAATTTAATAATTAAAATAAAAAAAAAATACTGAAAACAATAAAGTTATTAGGAGTATATACACGTATTTGGAATCGGTGAGAGGACTTCATCGAGGAGTCATATGGTAAGGGCCCCTGACCTAACCAGCTGGCTTGGCCCCCCATATTCCATGGTGTAGCTGCCATGGAAAAGAGGAGGCCAAGGTCTGCAGGGGTTCCAGAAAGCATCCTTTCATATGTTTACCCAGGTCGCTTGCAATAGACCCACTTATGACGGCACACCGTGTGGTTTTAGTAGGTTCGAGTCCGACATACCACTTCACCCGTCAGCTCCGGTGAGGTGATGTGTGAGGGTTTCCACACGTATAAAAAAAACGGGAACCCTGACCTGCTAAAGGTATTGCTTAAACTCTTCAACCTATACGTATAAGCAATGACACAACGAAATGTGGGTGTTTACTACACCTCTGTCTATCCTTTCTGAGATACAGGCGTGAAAGTTAGTTTGTATGAAATTAAAATACATCATAAATAGTTAGTTGAGTATGTTTGTAGTACTTATAGCAACAGAAAAACTATCCTACTTACTACGTTAGGTTATCAATGCTTTGGACCGTTTAATCACGCGTTGATGAAATTATTTAAGGACTCTTGATAGCAAAAGAAGACTATTCCTTTTGAAGGGATGATGTTGCTATCTTACGAAGAAGATTTATTAAGGTTAATTTAATTACGTTTGGAATTTACTTAAAGTATTTAAAATATAATATTACATAATAATATCTCGACCTTTTTAAATGTGTTACAGAGATCAAGTCTATAGTAAATTCAAATCTTCTGATGAGATTTACAAATGTCATAGTTTTTTTTTTATTATTAGAATAGAATATAAAATAACCACTTGCTGATCCGACATTATCTTATGTAAGGCAAGAAAAGTTAAATGATTTGGCTTTAATATTTTCAATTTTCACACTCATATAAATACCATGAGTGTCTTTCTTGACTGAGCCTTCTGTAGGCTATTAGATAATATATAATATTATTAGATGAGTACAAGACAAACGATACTTTCTTGTGAAACAATACTCTCTAGACAACAAATAATTGCTTTAAAAAGAGCTGCCAGCTAAATTAACAGATGTTAATTACTGTTTCAAATAGAATACAAAAAACCTTCTTCTAGGAAATTGTACAATATTTATTCATGCAAATAAAATGATGAAAGTCGCGCTGTAGTAAATATAACTGTTCATTTTTTTTTGTTCGCTATGCTTGGAATTCATGCAATATGTTATATTCCATTTAGCCGTCATCTCTACTCCTTTGCAGCACTCTCTTCCATTTTGATGCATCATTTTTCACACACTCCAGCTTTATCTTCGCTTAAAATTCGCTCATTCATAATAAAAAATCTTCTTACCATATTGCAATTTAGGTATGAATGTAGATATGATGTGACGAGGATGTGACGTATGGTGTGAAGTAATTATACGATGAGATAAATTTGTCGTACCACAGGGAGGTAGCTCTGAGGAATTCTTTTAAAGAATACTCCCGCTTTAAGGTTAGTTCAAATAACGGACACTAAAAATGCCCAGAAAGAACATTAACGCGTTTTATGGAGTAAAAATATAAATATTTATCTGTGGTTATATCCCGAAAACGCAACTTAATGTATTCATGATAAATGATCATGATTTGATGATGGTTTTTTTAAATTACTATAAATTATAGGCAATTAAATAGCCCTTAATAGTTTCAATACGTACTGAGATAGGGGTATAGTTTTGGGTATTACAGAGCAGACAATAAGTGTGTAACATCATGTTTAATGACAGAAGCAGCCGTACATATTATACGTGTATCATATGTACGTATTATACTCATACATAGGTATAAATAGACCATATTTTAGCAGATAACAACACAGAACGGTTACACGTAGCTAAATAAAATTTGACGCAGAGATGAATGAACGAATGAGACGTACTTGAATTAGCACATATGCTTATGTACGATTCAAAATTACCATGTTAACAAATCCTGATATAAAATATTTCTATACTCAGCACCTACTGAACCCTTAAATATAATGTTTAATCATCAAAAGCTTAAGTATGTATTACAATAACAATTTATGTATATGAATCTATCAGAGATAACGCAATTAGGTTTTTTATGTAATGTTGTTATTACAACCTTTATTACATTTATTTTTGTCATAAATCAATTTTATAAGCCTCTCTGTATCATATAGCAGCTGGTACATCGTTATTATTTACAATACAATTACCTTTTTTTTAATAAGTACAAAAAATAACAATAACCTTGCTTTTTATTTATCAAATAACATTTGTATTTCTTTTTTTTTATTGTATATGAATTCGGCTTATTAACTTAAGTATCGTAGTAAAGTAACAACTGTGCACATTTAAGGATTAATGGTGTCTAATAGTTCTTCCAATACAAGCGTATGTATGTCGTGAGAGCTACATTAGTAAGAAAACCTTGTGACATTTCACCAAGCTCGCAAGTTTTTTAGGACACTGTCGCACATACGAGAAAACAAGATCTCGCATCGAATGTGAAAAGTCTCCCAGCTACTTGTACTTGGTGGAAATGAACTCAAGACTTTTCCTGTGGTGGATATACTTATACATACTACATAAACTTTGAACATTAGCAGAAGTTTGGCTGTAGAGTGTAACCTACATTCATTTGTTAAATTGTGTGAAAATTGCTATTTAAAATTAATAAAGTCATACAGTAACAAAAGTACAACAGCACATATTTAATCTACTTCAGATTTTTTTATAGGCTTTTAAAGTTATTTACTTCAATTTACTGACATTGTTTAGTGTATATTTAAATAATAAGAAGCAGTTATTATGAAACTGTAGTAGAGTTAATTATAGTTTATACTTTATAACCACGTTTATCATAGTTAGCAGCACATCTGACTCAAACCAGTGTACTAAATTAACCACAAGTTGTGTGTTTAGCTTTCATGGTAGTTTTGATGCAGCGCCCGTAAGATTATGCTTTATGAGTGTGGAAAAGAGATTGTAACGAGGTCATAGAGAGTCCTTTTAAGATTAATATTTTATTTAAAACGTGTAACTAACTTACAGGAAGACTTTCATTATTTATTTTGCACCACTACTGAGAATAGTAATAAATATGTAAATCGTAACTGCTGACTTCTCACGCAAATCTTATTTTTCTGTAGAATAAATTCCATTGGTGAAAAATAATGTCTCATTTTTCTAACAAAAAGTTTTAAAAAGAAAAAATGTGATATGATACACCCTTGAGAACAATATGAACACTATTTGACATATTTCAAAAGTGAATTGACTGTAAAGTAACTGAAAACTACATTTGACAATTTATTGAATACCCAAGGTAAATACCTTACAGATTTACAGCCAGAACAAATCTAACTTGACAAGATGGAAGCTTCTGTAGGTTTTTTATTTCAAAACATATTAGTGAAAAAATCTTATTTTAATTATCCTCATCTGCAAAGATTGATCTTTATCAATGACTTATTTTATTAATAATAATATATAAAATTGAATTAACTACAACGTAATGGAACGTTCAATTAGAAAATAATGGTATCGGCTTTTACTTTTAAAATATACAACAAGCATGAAAATAAAAAACACAACGAAATAAATTCATCACAAGTATCATCAAATCGTAATGATATTTTTCTTTCATACATCACACTGACTGACTATAAGCACCTTAAGCGATGTTACCAAATGAACTTAAACAAAAAGCATTTGATATAACTCCACAGTCGTCGGCACTCAAATTTAAAGCGGTATTAAAAGCGGTCTGCTTTTTATAAAGGGGACGGTCAAAGGAGAGGAAATAAAAGAGGTGATTTGAACGTTTGGGGTGTAACAGTCGTTTATGTTTTTCGATTTTAGTGTTTTTGTTTAAGCACTTTTACAAGAGATTTTGGTTTAACTTCAACAAAAGTGTGGGTATTGTGGTAAAGAGACCCAAATGAAGTGTACAGTACCCAAACGAAGCTGATGAAGTATTTTGTTGGTAATCTTGGTTCTTTGTGTTGTTAGTAGTAGTACAATAATATATTATAAGATAAACGCATACGCATATGTGAGCAAAAGGTAGGCGTTCTACTTCCATATAAGGTTTTTGACAAAAAAGGCGTCATGATATAAGTAGTAACCTAAATATTCATCTCTTCAATGCAATGTAGCACTGAATTTGAATAAATCTAATAATTTGATGGCTGAATGGCTTACATTGGGTAGTAGATAGGAGTACTTAGGTTAATTTAGTTAATTGTTTGACTATAAAACTGTAATGAGATGAGATAATGAGTATTAAATGAAGAAAATGCATATTACACGTAGACTAAATAAATAAATAGATGTTTTTCACATTACTTTTTATATATTTTTTATTAAAATCCATTCCCATTTGCGCAATATGCAGCAAACAATAACATAAAATAATATCTACCATCCGAATAACTGAAAACGTATACCAAAACGTTAAAATACTTTTCTGTTACAACTGTACGTACACCAAAAGCATATAATAAGCAAATTCCTCCATAACACCTGGTTTTAAAATAAATAATTTAAATGAAGTGTTCACTTAAGGGCAGCATCTGGCGTAACAGGGAACGGAACAATGCTTCTTGTTGCGAAATAATTAAATTATCAAGTAAGCTCTTATGAGCGGTTTAAATAATGAATTAAAAAGTGATTAATACACGTGAGTCTATGATATTGTTTTAATAACTTTCATAAGAACACAGAACACGTGTAATTGCTTCAATTTACGGAATCAGTTATAGCATATTCATTCGACTTTTGTTAAAATCTTATAATATCATAGCATAAATATGTATATATATCATTAATGAGGAGCAGTTTCCAAATAGAAATGCACCTTCAACCTACACTGTCTCTCCGCATCATTATATATATATATATAGACATAAGACCGCCCTTTGTATATTATCTTTCAGACACATGAACCTATGTATGATACTGTAAAATGTTTTTACTGTAATACATATTAATTATTATCTTTCTATATTATCTATCTATCTATATATATATATATAGATAGATATATAGATATATATATATATATATATATATATAGTTTAAAGTCTATCTAATAAGTCAGTTGAAAAAGGTAATTAAATTTTATAGAGCACGAATTTTTAGATTTCATATTAAATGTTCATTTCGTACACTCTATTACTGACAGATTTAAAAAAAATTGTTAATTAATCTAATACCTAGGTCAATTAGCCCATTGTAGACCATGGTTGGACATAAGCCTCTCCCATAGCACCCGATCTATCGTCTTCCACATCCAAAATAAATGACGAAATCGAAGTTTATTTAGATTTACACGAGTTCAAATTAACAACGAATGTCAAATACATCAATAACTTAAAATTATTCTGAACAGATATTCACATACCCTTCTATATAAATTGATACGTTTCCCTATCCAAAGGTCGGAAGGGTCTGTCTGTCACACGTCACTCACTGCTAAATAGGATGAGGCGGATAATGCTTCCCTCAACACATCGTCTACAGATCGATATTAAACCAACACATTAAGGTGGCCTTTGCGATTTTCACGATAATTTAAAACATCTTAGAATTAATTACATTACGCTTTTATGGATTCCAGATTATTGTTTGTGTGTTTGTTCTGTTACTGTACTGAATACTTTCATTTACACTGATATTATAAAGAGGTAGAAAACTCTACCTCTTGATTGTTTAAACGCGCTACTATCATGAACTACTAATAAGTAAAAAAAAACGCTTTAAAAGACTAGAGGCTGTATATCACCACGCTGATACCTTTAGGATCGAAGTAGTGAACGTAAACGAGGTAAAATTGCAATTAAGAACATTTTAGTTTAATATAAAATGTCAACAAATTAGGGCACTATTAACGTTGGGTAACCCTTATTTTAAACAAAAGTATAATACGCCGCTGCCTATTAAGGGCAAGGCCTATACGTTGGTCTGCCTACGTATACCTATATTTTTATTTTATCAATCATATCTTAATAAGAAATAAAAAAATTCTAAAATCGACCAGTCATGATTATGATGATAAACTCAAAACAAAAGAAATTATAAATTAAATATTTTCGGAATGTTATAATTAATATAAACTCAGATAATTCTCTTAAAAGTATGCGAAGAGTTTTATGTATTTCTTAACAAAATTCAGTTCTCTGGAGAACAGAGCTTCGGGTAAGCAGTGAAGTCCATAATATAACTCATTAACATTTCTAACTCTGAAAAAGTGAATGATGGTGATCTAAGAAGTGTATAATTAAAAGAAAGAAAAAATAAAGAGTCTTGTCACTCCATTTATGTAAGTCACAATTAGGTTACATAAAATTAAATTGTATGTATTTATTAAAATGCAACCGTACTACTCCGCTCCTAAAGGTCATAGAGTTATACCTCAAAACATTTTTTAAAACTTATTGTATGACTTTAATAAAAAGAACATTTCATTAATCGTTCAAGTTACGTAAGATAATATAAATACATTTGTAAAATGGTAAAAAAATTAAAAAGCAAAATAAAATTAAAATAGCAAGCAATACTCTGTCTTCTCAATACTTATGTTTTATTACAGCAGATATAGAGATGAATGTCTTCCTCGAATCCACTATCTAGGTTTACATTTTACTAGCTCGAACGTGACACATAGTGTATGTTAGATATCCATCTCACTTAATCCAACCATATCGAGTATCTTCATCTCTCTCGTAAACTGAAATTGAGAAACGTCATCCTCAATGCCTGTATTGATTTATTTGCTTTTCAAACATTGTTCAAAGAATATGGGTTCGCTGTTAAATATGTTAGATTTTACTCGCTTTAGAATTCATATAACTTATCGGGATTGCTTGTTCGGGTTCAATGACATGCGGACTCCTTGATATAGAATGTATAGTTCGTACACATTCATAGTCGTGTCACTGAGATGATTGATGAATTGTATTATGATCTTATTTTATAATGTGTATTGAAAAAATAAGTAAAGAATAAATTTAAAATGAAGGAAAAAAGCACGAAGCTATAACGCCAAGTGGGCAGAGTCTCGCAGGATGGCCATTGGACTGTCGATTTTCCTCGTGTTGTGAGATTAAATTATTGTGAACGTAAAAATAATTATTATACTAGCGATGTTGATTTTCATAGTAATAAACCCAATAAGTGGCGTATATATTGAACCCAAACACTGGCTGCTATAATAATAATAACTGAGTGGTATTAAAACGGTTATAGGATGTAACCGTTTTAATACCGGTCAGTTATTATTATAACAGTTTTTGATAAATATGTGTATAGTTATGTAGCTATTACATTGTTTAGCTCATAGCAAAGGAACTTACGCACCTTTGTGTGTAGTAAACTTCATACGGCTACTGTCCCTTTAAACTCATAGTTTAGCACAACCCAAAAATTTCAAGTAACTGAAGCATTGTAATTATCTACGGATATTTCTAAGTATTATCTTGCTGTACCTACCAACGTCTTTCTATTAAAAAACACTTACTCCTCTTTTCATGCTCTGTTATCTCTAATAATATTATAGTTTTGATATTCATATTTTAGTCAATGGATTTTTGGAACGAAGTTCTTTATGGGGCGTTGCGGAGGGGTACCATAGCCGGCCAAAAACGTCCGTAATGTTAAAAAAAAAGCTTAAGATTTTTATGTATAGTGTATGTATGATGGCTATATGTCTAATGTATAGTCTACGTGATGTCTGTTATTATTAATGCAATTTGCTATTATTATTCATCTAAATAGCTGTTTCTTTGTATATTATTAGTATATAATTTTATAAATCATTGTAAATAAAAAGTGTTAAGATAATTTTGTAAACTAGTTTTTTTTTTGATAAAAAAATCATAATAAAAAATGTATACCCGAATAATTATGTTCCTTCACACCTCAAATAGAGCTTGAAATTAATATTTTTATAATAAGGAACTTCATTCCTATCTAGTGTCCAACGACACCACACGGTTTTTTTTTTTCTTTGTAGTGATAAATTACATATTACTGTGTATAACAGTATCGAGAAACCTCTGACATCTTTAAACGTCGTAAAACCATGTATTAGGAGTACGAAAATTTAAGAACTATTTTTATTACTCTTAATTTTTTATTCTATGTTTTACATTCTTTTGGACTGTTTACTTTTTATATACAAAAAGGTTTATTTACAAAATACTATTTACGGTTCTATAATAATAATATCGTGTAACAGAATATTATATTCCATTCACTTTTTAACTTTCTCTACTAGTTAAAAGTAACTTTTGAGTAGAATCCAAGCCACAAGCTGTTGAAATGCTAATCGATTGATTTAGGCGTCAATTGACTAAATTAGTGCAGTAAACCTAACGTAACGTCTAAACTGTTTAACCACAACATAAGAACATGTTACCACCTGACATTAGCCTGTGTTAATTCGAATTGAATGCTTTACTAGTACAAATCATATTAGTATGGGTACTCTCTTTGATTTCTGTACTATAGATATGACATAAAATACACTACGTTGTACAAAGGTATGTTTATAGATATAAAAGAAAATATGTAGTTAATACTTACACAAAATAATCCATGATAACGTAACGACAAGGAAACGAAAAATATTTATTTCTCAAACCTATATAACTTTCTTTTTGTAAAATAGATATGAGGTATGATAGGAGTCTGATATGATTAGAACTACAAGTAATATCCACCCAGGTGTTCATTAAATGCTCAAAATAAATAAACGAAATCACTGAAACCGATTTAAAAATTATTAAATTCCTATTTTTATAAACCACTTCTTATAGTCTGATATTTTAGCAGATATTAGAATATTTTTACATAACAAAACTCATTGCATTTAAAGTCACAGTTAAAGACTTAAAGCTTAAAGTTACAGCAATCAAAGATAAAGCTTAAAGTTATCCTATAAAATTCTGAACCTTAATAGACCAAGTAATTATATATAGGTACACATAAAGCTTGTATTCCTGAAGGTATTGGCAGAGGCGTAATTAGCGCCTACATTTTACCTATTATAATTAATCTCATTTACGTAATAATTTAGAAAAAAGGATTATAAAAAGTTTGGAGTATATTGACAAGAAAAAGCAGACACAAAGGGAAGGGTAGGGGAAAAGGTTACTCAGAAAACTCGGACTTCCAGCCAGTTCGAGTTATAGGTATGCGACAATTACTTGCTTGAGCTATTGCTTACACTGCCCAATCTATCTGTATAGCCAATATCCCTTTCAATCCTTTTCTGTACTCCCTTTCCTATCAACATAACATAAATGATGAGGGCAATAGGCTTGCCATCATCCAGACACTTTTGGGAATAAGGTGAGAAAATTTGATAAATATTATTATACGCAAAATGTGCGCGTTGATTCCGCCTCCGCCTACCTTTTCTGGGCAACAGGCGTGAGTGTATGTATGTATGTATTAAATAATGTACTTTTAATTTTTCATCATTCTTACTACTGACCCAATTATCATATAACAAATTAGATAATCAGATACCCAATGTATGTCTTATATACATACTTTGTTATACAATTTTGTATGATTTTAGGCAGACATCTGTTATATCACTCATTTTTATACACAATGGTAGGATAGAACTAGTTACAGTATACACATCAAAATACCAACTATATGTTGGTATTTTGATGCCGTCCGTCACTACGCCATGATGGTTAATTGATACAGATTGATCGTGCGCCATTAACTAATGAACGCCGCTTCATCTTCCTCGTAAGATAATCTGATTTTAAACTTCGTAAACACCAACGGTTATGTGCAAATTAGTTTACTTAACAAGCAACGTCCAACGAATACTATTGGTCAGAAGCATTTGTGTCAAAGGTTTCTATGCTTAATAATGGTCGGAATAATAATTCACTTTAAAAAAGTAGACAACCGACTTCAAGGCGTCTATCATAAAATTTAAAATTTATATGGTTTTTTCATAGATGCTATTGTCAGAACTGGACCAAATTATAATCGGACCACACGGGAAGCACTAGCTTTCAAACAAAAAAAAAAACATAGAAATCGGTTCACCCAGTCGAAAGTTCTGAGGTAACAAACATGAAAACAAAAAAATACATTCGAATTGAAAACGTCGTCGCCGTTTGAAAAATGGAACAGTCTAATTTAGCTAGCGTTAGGTAGCGATTTGTTATAGACTGATTTAAGTCTATCAATTTGATGTAATAGCCAAGTGACTAGGCTTATTAAAAAGTATTATAAATGAGCCGTGTAGTTCTCGGGGGAGTTAAATAAGGCTACATGATCTCTTCTCGTGGGAATAGTAAAAGGCGACTAAGGGATTGGACTATTATGTGGTATATTTGGTTGCTAAAATATGGGTGTTAAATATGCCTCTACCCATCTCTTTGGGGATTGAGTTTAGTATGTATATATAAATTCATAACCATTTTTGAGCCGACATGTTATTTTAACTGGTGAACTAATAGTTAAGCGAATGCTTAATATGAGCGCACGATGTTCAAAACTCTGTAAAATTCTTAATTCAAATACCAATTTTTCTATAAATTCAAACAGGCAGTAGCCTTCAGAAAGATTATAGTAATGGTCCGCTTTATCGACAAACTGGAGCAGGTAGCCTGAGATTAGAGAAATTGTCACAATTAAGTCGACGTTAGCAGGATAATCGAGAATGACGGCTAAATGTGTACCCCAGTATACGTAAAGTGGAAAATATCTTACGTTGTGTTCAAATTAAACAAGTATAGGGTTGTTTGTTTAACATATTACCAAGCGTGTATCGAGCGACGTTTATAGTCAACAACTGATCGAAATGGCTTATTCAAGTTTAAAAAACATTGTTTGTTTAACGGTGGGAGGGTTAAAAAATTAAATGACTGAAACGCATACTAATTAAAGTTATAAACTTAACAGAAGCAGAAACAGAACTAAAGAAAGCTTAACATAAAAGTTTAAGGAATTTGAGGTTGTGTAAGGTAGGGTAAATAAATTTTAGTGTGTTTGATAATTTTTTCCTTTACTGATGAGAGGTTATCTTAAATGGAAACAGGATAAAATATGAAATACTTATTAAAACGCAATTAATTTGTAATACTTAGGGAATATGCTTAGTTTAACTGAAGTCTGATTGTACATATCATATGTTTTTGAGCTCCATATTTTTTTTTTATGTCTGAGTTGCCTAACTATAGTAGACCTTTTAGATATTCGTTTTAAGATCATTCAGAAAAGGAGAAAAATAAACCCGTTCCTGGATTGAAAATGACGGTTAGATAGTCACTCCATTTTTTTGCTAATGATTAATACAGAAATTTTTCAGCTCTAACATCGCCTAATAAACGTCCAATGACATTATTGAGTAATTAGAGGATCTCCTATATAATACATACGTGCTGTGAAATAAAAACAATTATATATATCTCATGGAATAAGACTTGAAAACCTTTGATATTGTTTGAAATACACAATGTTTATATTGTCTATTTCAAACAATATCAATACGCATTATATACGGAAGTACGCATTCCATTTGTTTACACTGAATGTAACGCTGAAATAGAATGACTATATGGACTATTCACGCATTATTACGACCTTGTCCTCACATTAATATGCAAATTAAAATTCATTTTTTTATTTAGGTTTGCTGTTTAGAAAAGATAGGAATAATACTCACTGTCATTGAAAAGAAGTGTTCCGCAAAGGCTCTGCAAAAGACATACACTAACAAATAATAAATTGTGTATGTTCGTTTACGAAAAGGAAATCTTTCTCTATAATAAAGCTGACAAATTAGCCCTGGTAATAAGGTCCCAACGTTTCCGTAGCCAGAAACCTTAAGTGCTTTACTTCATACTAACTGTGAAAGTGAGGCTTTTCGACTAAAATGCCATTGTAGTCTCTTTGATTACAATATCTGTGTCTTTCAAACTCACTCTAAGCGCAGGACTATTTATTTATTATTTATTTCAGATGAACTTAATGCCTTAGACATTCTCTGCCACTCTACCTTTAGGTGATGCAGAAATGTATGAAATAGGTGCAAAATGTTTGGATTTAAATGACTCTAAACACGCAGTTATTCAGAAGACAATCATATTTATTGAGGTGTTCTGCATTCAGGTCGCAGTGTATGCTACTACGATCTGAATGCAGAACGCCTCGTCATCACTACAATCGATAGCCGAAGCCCGAACTAACAGAGCTATGGTTTTAGGAATGAGAAAGTTCTTTAGACGGTATAATGCTCATAGTGAAGGTATAATAGATCCATTGAAAGTTACCGATGGCAAATGATTTAGGTCTAACCGAATCATTAAACGTGGGCTTCCCACGTTAGTAGTCTGACATTTGGATGGGTTAACTGCCTAACCAAATCTGTCAGACTAGCGACCAGTAGCTTATAGGTGTGGAACAAATTATCACCTGCCGTATTTCCGGACCGACACAACCTTCAAACCTTCAAGAAAAGAACGTACTCCTGCCTAAAAGGCCGGCAACGCACTTATGACTCTTGAGCTGCGGGTATCCATGGGCGGCGGTAGTCACTTACCTATCTTACTATCGAGTGACCCGTCTGCTCGTTTGTGCCCTATCGCATAAAAAAATAGGACGCAGTTTATTTTACAAACATACTCAGATATGCTTATTATAGGTGCGTGAGAGTAAAGCTGCAAGTCATCGGCGTAAAGATGATACGCACACTGAAGAAGTTGAGTGATGAAATTGATAAGTATTGAGAATAAAAGTGGCGAGACTATGCCGCCTTGAGCGACACCAGCGCAAGTACCACGCCAATATGAGGAAAGAGCCCTCAAAGATATGTCGAGAAACATTTCAATGCATCAGGTGGAATCAAAAGTTGGAAAAGCAAGCAATCAACCATAGCTACAGCCGCCACAGCAGTACTAGACTAGTACTTGTTACAAGTATATTGAGTTTTGAAATGTCAAAAAGTGTAGTGTATTAAACATTTTTAATATATTATATTTAATAACTTTGAACAATTTAGGTCAAAGCTAATAGTAAATTGTAAAAAATTACATTTGTTGTAAAGGATTGATATCACGTGGCCAAATATTTAATACTTTGCAATTATACACAAACAATTATAAAGCTCCCTAATTTATGCGCGGTCTGCTAGATTCTTCCTTTTAATTCTGTTTCAAAATAAGTTTAAAAAGGGCAAACAAAAGCCGACAAGATAAAACAATATTAGCTTCCGAATAACTGGCCAAACTTTATGAACCACGTTTAATAATTCTGTTGGATTTAATCTCGTTTTGAAATCCTAAAATTATATTTTGTGAAATAATTTCGGTTTACTGATATAATTTTCACTCTTTTTTTTTAAACAAGTTGACAAATAATCTACCTAGAAAATTGTTTTAACAATTCTTCGTATTTCAACAAACAACCAAGCCTTAATTAATAACTATGACTGGACAAAATACACATCGACGAACCCATACCAAACATATGGACATTTATACATAAGTACGCGAGAAAATTTCATCGTTAAATATTTGGAGTTTCAACAAAAAATTAAACGACTATCATATACATCAGGTTGTAGGGGGGGGGGACAAAATGGACGAGTAAACTTGTTAACGAGATTATCCTCGCACCCATTCGACTGGCGATATTATTTACGACAAAATATGTGCAAACAAACATGACGTATGAAAAAGCTGACGAAAATCCAAGATAAATAAACAATATATAAAGACTGGTGACATATATCCTTTTTTTATATGATTTGAAACCCTATAAAACAAAATAATTTTATGTATAGAGTATTTTATGAAAGCAGTCTCTATTCAAGTAACCTGAGAATACAACATATTAATGTCAAATCATAAATACTAGTCTGGAGTACTAAGCTTCTACTAAATTACGACCGCAGTTATTCAATTCAATATTCGTTCTTGTAACAGTTTAAAGTAAGAACTTAAGAGTGCCTTTCCCTATTACTATCTACCCTGTAACTGTTTAAAAGTATTATTGTTTTTATAACTATAGCAATTTATAACCATGTCAGAGCCTCACTTAAGCACGAATGGCCCGGCTCGACCATAGTATTACCATGGCCTCACATTAACCCCCTCCTTTTTCCCCTCCCCTCATCCCCCCCCACTCATCAGCCATCCCTACTCATCAGCCTCATAGGTACCCTCAGGTAAAGCAAAATACAAAGTTTATATTTTAAAGTAAAATAAAGTGTATGTGTGTGTGTGTGTTCTGTTATCTATCAGACACTGACGGCGGACGGCAATAGGCCTATGACGTAAGTGGGACTAAATAATGGTTGGCAAAATGAAGCCGTTTAATAGGCCTCTGCCTACCCCCTTGGAGATATAGGCGTGTTTGTATCTATGTACACAAAAATACACAAACATGAAGCAAGATACAGTGTACATGCACTAAGTGTGTTTACGTACATTATGTCGCTGCACATCGTATTAGACGCTCATTTACTATCAATTTATTAATATAAACTTACTTTGTAACGCACTAAAGAATCAGATTATCTAGTAATATATAATGTTGTTTTACTCCTTGTAAGTAGGGTAATTTTAACTTCATGCCTGATGACATCATCGCTTGACTTGCAGCTGCTCACACTCATGTTAGTTATGTGTTTGTTTGCCAAAGTTTCGGCTAATTAAAAAAATACGGTGTTCATTAGTAGAGAAATTTGGAAAACTATGGCTGTCATATTACTAAGCTAAAGTAACGTAAAGTTTTACTAATACTCTTACTTTTTACTCTTACTCTTATTTTCATCCTAATCCGTAAATGTAACCAACACTCCAAAAGTGTAAAATATTTATAAGTAATCTTAAACTATAAAGTAATTTCGATACCAATTCACATACAATTTAAATTACTTTATTTATTTTGTTGTTTACTTGTCTTTAAATTCCATGAAACTATTATACTGGTATAGTATTCTATAGTTATATGTACATAATACATATAATGAAAACATTGTTATAAATTACAAAAATTACTACTAAAAACACTGGTAATAAATAATAAAACGAACCGTAATATGTCAAAACCACATAATGACATTGCCTGGCGGGGCGTAGGAAGCATTAAACCTATAATTGGCATCATTGCTTAATGGTACTTCAGTTACTTACTGTGAGTACCCCGTACGTTAATTATTATGGAAAATATTGTTTACTCTGCAATTTTTAAAGGATAAATAAATTATAAACTTATGAGATAGCACACGAGCAGACACTTGCAATTCAAGAGTCGCAAGTGCGCTGGTCTTTTAGGTGGCAGGTCTGGTACCTGGTGCTGATACCCTTTTAATTTGAATGTTGTGTCGGTAATAGGGCAGGCAACAATTTGGCCATGCTCCTGTAAAAGTACATAGTAGAAGAGTGCCAATTATCCAGGTGATAGGAGTGGAAGTTTTGGACAAAGGATGATGGCGGAAACCTGCGGCCACATTCAACGAATAGCGGATCCTCCGACCATGCCGGACGACGTAATCATGCCTGGTGGACTGCATGATGATGTATGTCTCTGCTGTAAATGTACGATGCCATAGTATAGTATACTCCGGATAGTTGTGTATACTTCTAAGCTCTATTTTTATACACAATATAGTACTTGCACACGAAAAAACTATATTGTAGACATGTATATAAATCCTTACAAACCCTTTGCTGCCGCACGATGTGAAATAGGCCATCACTTAGTTTGTACCGCACAAACAGCTCAAATCGGTACTATCACGAAATCTTATATGGTATTGGTACTGGTATTTTTTATCAAATCATACGTTTAATATGAGTGTAACTACTAGGTGTGGCCTGGTAAATTGTAATACAGGTTTACAGAAACCTTTAACAGGCACCAATAACAGAGCGGGACTGAAGACACGGCTATAATTGGATTAGCGATTTTCACGTTCCTATTTTTTGCGTGAAAACCGTCTCGAGTTGTCATCCCACCGAAGTTTTTGGGTAAAATGTTGTGTTTGAATCGGACCTACTAAAATGCATCTATAAAAGAATTCAAAGTGACTATAGTAACTTTTATTACGAAACACTGAGGAATCTCCATCACCGTTACATTATAACTAAACTAAACTACAAGATTTTCTAAAAGATTAAAAGATTTTCAAGCAAGCAAACTTAGACCTTGATTTTGCTAACAAGCTGACCGTGAATATGATATTTTGGTAGAACACAAAATAAGAAAGGGGTATAATATTTCATATACATAAATAATATAAATTACATTTTTGATATACCTTCCTCATATAAGGAACGCTGTAATCTTTTTGGTAAGATAATTATTCTCTAAGAAATATTTCACACTAAATGCAATACAAAGAGTAGTAACTTTTTTATTATTTTTATTTTTATTTAAGAAGTATTGTAATCAAAGAAATGTATTTTTTCTTTCAAGAGCAACTCTCCCTATAATTATCCCTATATTATTATTACTAAAATACTAAGAGAACTTAAAAAAAGAACAGTTAAATTTTGATTAATGTTTTTTTTTATACGGGAGGGAGACAGACGAATAGACGGGTCACCTGATGGTAAGTGACAACTGCCGTCCATGGACACCTGCATCTGGAGAGTTGTAAGTGCGCTGCCCGCCTTTGAGGGTGAAGAGGGATGAGAGTATGCAGGAAGAGGAAAGAGACGTGGATGAGGAGATGGGTAAGGGGGTGGGAGGTCAGGGGAGAGGAATAAAGAGAGTAATTTCGGGTAAATGCAACGTAAGCATTACTTCACAACCGGTTTTCTTAGAACCGGCCCTATTCGTGCCAAAGCATAACAATATTATTAATGATAATATGAATTATGGAATTGTAATTAACAATTTAGTTTACATCTTGTGTTCCAAAATAATATTCGACTCTGTTATTAAATGTTGTTACTGAATTATGGACATTGTCAATTCTTAAACCTATATTATTAATATTTCTTGTTACATTTTCAAGTTTGATTCATGTCAATTTATTACTTGTAAATGGAAATGTAATATTGAAAGGCCTATACTAATACCAATTAGGCACATACATACTCCACTAAAGATACCGCAAAGGCTTGTTCTACTTTCGCGATTGAATACGCTAGAGAATTTCGCCCCTATTTGAGTACAATAAATGAGTCTTGAGCGTAAATACACACGTACTACTGTTCAACAAGTATATGTGAACTATACCACAGAGTTTTAAAATCATTACACGGCGCGGAATGCAATATTTGGTAAATATAAATAAAGATTAATATGTATAAATAAAAGTAGTTAATAGATGTTTTTTTTTTTTTTGAAAAGGTTGTGGTAGCAAAATGTTGATATGTTTAGATCGTACAAAAATGAAGTGATACTGCCTGTAGAGAAAACTATAAGTAATATTGCTAATAAACACTCGTCACATAAACTAATCTTTCTTCTACTTAATAAATTTTATGTGCCAGTGCACAAAAACTTTTTCAATTTTATGTTAAAGTCCCTTCGATTTTTTATACTTGCATTCAGGCATTTAATTTATATGCTGCAAAAGTAAAAACAAACTGTGTGGTTACGTAGAAACTCCAAAGGAATAAAAAAAAAGTACATGGGCTATACAAAATACTATTTATAATCCTAGATAGATATACATATAGCACAATATAGTACGTCTATGATTTTTTAAACCGATATTGAAATTACAAATAAACACAAATAATTATACATAGAAGTATAATTCTTTTTCCACCAATGTTTTACAAATCTTTAATGTTTGTATTAGAATAGAACATATTCCCTATTCTACTTCGCTAATATAACTTATAGGGATTAACCCGAAACTTCTTCTTTGTAATCTAGGTGTCTCAAATAGCAACATAGCTCTAATTACATAAAATTAAATTATCTTCAAAATAATTAATGTTACGCTAGAAGAAGAAATTTGGTTTTAATTTGAGCTGCCTTAATTTTGAAAGAGTCTCATTCAAGAAAAACGTGAGTTTGATATATATTGTACTTGTTATACATATACATATATATACTATATTAGTATCATAAAACAATTATGCACCAATGCAATAATGGTTTTTTGACATTGATACTGTAATGTATTCGGGTTCCGAACCGGTGTTCGTTAGAAAATGGTACGGGTGAGACAAGTCGAACAAAAGATGTGCTTGTTATTCTATTTTCTGTGTTTGAAAAGAAATGTCTTCTGATTGGTACTTTAATTTCAATCTAGGTTTATGAATGTGATTTGACGGACTTACGAATTGACGGGCCAGGTTGGTCCAGTAATGACCCTGACTATTGAACTGGAGGTTCGATTCCCACACGGGAGAAAAATTTGTATGAGCCTCAAATAGTTGTATCTAGTCTGGGTGTTCTTTGTATCCGTTGATTGAATATTTGTAATGTTAATGCGGGAGTTGCCTTTTTTCTAATAAAGGAAAATAAAATAGATTTACAAGAAAGAGGGTTTCACACGTATGTATCAAAATATACCTGTTTTTGTGGTTAAAGGTTTAAAGAATATTGTTTCATTAGATTCTATTTTTCTATTAGATAGAAAACTAAAATTGTTATTATTATGAATAACATATATATATACACACATACAGACGCTCGTGACTATATCTCCTAAGGGGTAAGCAGATGTGTATTAAATACCCACATTTTGCCAATTGGAATTTGATCAGAGTAACGTAATAGGAGGCAAGCCTATTGCCATCACCCGGGCACTACGAGTATATGACTATAAATATACTCTGTGATAGAAACATTCCGATTCCTTTTCCGACACCCATGGGAAGAGACGAGGTGGCTCTATCTTACTCTATAGAGAACGACACGGCTTATACATGCATACGCCTACATATTTGTTTTATCATGGGAGAGCCATGCTTAGGCACGAATGGGCCGTCTCGACCGGTGCGATACCATGGCCTCACAGAAAATCGGTTGTCATTCATTCTCCCTGTCCTCTTTCCCCACCCTGCTTCCCACTTCCCCTCATCACCCTCAAAAGCGGGCAGCACAATTGCGACTCTTGAGTTGCAGTTGTCCATGGATAGCGGTTGACTCCTACCTCCACAGGTGACCCGTCTGTTCCTTTACAAATATTGTGGGAACATAAAAAATATTTTTAATACTGCAACCAAGGCTTTTTTTTATACACAACACACATTGAGACACCCCGAGACACTCACCGAGTCTCACCCTCAAAACCGTGATTTGCCTTAAATGTTGCAGAGTGACTAATCTTGTAGGTAGCTGTTTATTTTTGCGATAATTTAACTAGCTGTGGGGAAGTTTTACATAAATTCTATATCTTCGTTTTATTTTCATTCACAATTGAACTTTGACAAGAGATTACACAATTTAATTGTTTTATTCGTGATAATGGAAGAAATAATGTTAGAAAATAGTTCAAATAAATCTCACAAAGTTTGGTTCCCTCATATTTTCCCTACAGGTACGCTATATAAAATTCATACACACTTTAAATTTTGAAGAAACCAAAAAAGGAACTTGAGTATATTATGTTAAGTTTGTTCACATAACCGTAACATTTATAAAATATTTACAAGTGGTTCCTAACATCCATCAGTTGGTCGCAATATTGTAGGCATGTAATCTCAGATAGCTTTGCAGTAGCAATTTCCCATTCCTATCGCAGATAAAAGAAAAAGTATCGACGACCTTCATTCGGCTGAACGAATTTCACACCAGACGATGTGTTACAAAGCTAATAGACATTTTGTATTTCTATTGTTAGTTTCAACTAGATTTAGCCTATTCCGCTTAGATATTACAGAATTGTATAAATATTCTATATAAACTAATACTTGAAATAGACGCAGGCAGAATTTCATTTCGGCAGCTTTCTTATGTTAAATTTAAAATTATATAGTCGGCATGCTCTTAATGAAATAAAAGATTATAAAAGATTTTGTACCACCGTCAATAAGTATGCAAAATATTGTGAATATGATAAAAAGTTAAGAAAAAAACTCAATTTCCATTAAACCATGCTAGTTATGTAACAACAACAATACAGGCTTGTGTATTGTTATGTAGCAGCTATGGTTCTATCAGCAGACACGCACTACTGCTTTGTCAATATTTCAGGTTCAAGCTGAATGGTTGTTTTGTAGTCTGTTCCTATTTAAGTTATATGCAAGTGAATACCCGGTACACGGTGAACACAAGTTAAATAATTCACTTACAACACGTACTTTAAATACTTCCTATAGTATGGTTATCCTAAGACTTACGACACACGAAATATAAATTCAGTTTATCAGCATTGGAGTGTAGTGGTTTACAATCGATGGAGTTCTTATAATTTTAAGCTATAGTTCAAATATTTCTTGTCAGCATTCCTAAATTATGGATAATCATTAATATCATTATGAAGCTCTCAAGCGACACTTACTCATTTAATATGTTATCATTTATGTAAGTAATACATAATGAAACTGTTAATGTTGATGTTTTAACTCTTCAGACCAATAAGTGGCACAAACCATATTATAGAAACTCTTAAGTATATCCCATTGGCTAGACTCAGCTGTGCTTTTTATTTCCTGAAACGCGCTTTCCACTTAAAATGTATTCTGCAATTCTTTGTTCAAACAACTTTTATTCGAACTCATAAATGAACTACAAGTTTTCTACTTGAAGCTTGTTTCATAATTTATGGTGGTCTATTACCTTTATAAATTCAATGTATTAGTAGTAATAGTACCATCAGGAGAAGATAAAAAAGTCTATAGAAACATTCGGTAACGAAACAAACAAAATATCTTGGAATTAAAAAAATATTATCGTGATTTACACATCTCATATATTTACGCATCGTTACAAGTGCAATAAAGTACCTGAGTGATGGCAAAAGGCTTGCCAACTATTACGTGACGGGGGCCAAATTCTTATGGTCAAAATGTTGGTGTTTTATACACCTCTGCTTACCCCTTAGGGATACAGGCCAGAGCATATGTATGTACGTAAATAAACACATGAATATATAATATATATTTTGACATAAACAGTACATAATGCCAAACTCCAGTTAAAAACGTATGAATAAAAATAAATATTGCGGGTCAGCTTTACAAATTTTATTTTTCAGTTGACAATGCCAATTAGGTTGACAATTTTGTGTTGCCGGCGGCCATTTTTGTGTTACATCGGCATGATATGGTTAACATGTCAACACTGTTACCAACCATATAAAACTTTATTTATTAAACATTTTTTTAATAATATTTGAAGGTTGAATGGAGACAGACTTACCAGACTTAACAAAGGCAGAGCTATGCTTAGGCACGAATAGGCCGCCTCGATATTATCAGGTTTTCAACGAATAATGGAATTAATAAGATCAAAGAAAAAGGTTGGCTTTGTATATTGGATTTTTTCTATGAAAATAAAGCTATGGAACTTAAAACTTATACTAATGGAGTACGACTCTGAGCTACTCTGGCTTTGATTGAAAAGCAGATATCTTTTTATTCAAAGTGTAAGTAAATAGTAATTTAAAACGTGTAATATAATATAATTTGGTGCTTAATATTTTAGTGCCTAACATTTGCTTAAACAATAATATTAACCAGTGTACACCTCGTCTTTTGTGGAAAAAAGTTGGTTAATATTATCCAAACGCAAAGAACATAAAAAAGTCAATTGATGAAGATTTTGTATTTTTAGGTCTACTATATACATAAAATGCTACCCAATCCGGTTTTTTTTATTAATGACATCACTAATAAATACAAAACATACAAAAAAGACAGACAATTGTTTGAAAAACTAACTTCTGTTATGTTTTTTGTTCTGTTCTGTATAAGCTCAGTTCTGTATAAGTTTCTTAAAAAATACTATGTTGCCAAAAGAAGACAACATTAATTCATCATCATCATCATCATCACCCTATGCAGACTGCTGGACAAAGACTTCTCTCATTGCACGCCACTTCGATCTATTATCGGCTTCTCGCATCCAGCTCCTGCCAGCCATATTGCCAAAATCGTCACTCCACCAGGCCTGTGGGCGTCTTACGCTACGTTTGCAGAGATGATGTCCACTTAAGAACTCGTTTTCCCCAATGGTCGTCGGTTTTGCGGCTATTATGGTCAGCCCACTGCCACTTCAGTCTGCTGATCCGGTGGACTATGTCGATTACTCTGGTTTTCTGCCGGATCACCTCACCTCTGCAGAAACACCGAGCATAGCCCTTTCCATAGCATGTTGAGCAACTTTGAGCTTGTATACCAGCCGTACCATAAGTGTCCACATTTCGGCTCCGTATGTCATGACGGATAGGAAAAACTCATTAAAGACTTTTGTCTTAAGGCACTGTGGGATCGACGATGAGAACACTGGTCGTAGCTTCCCAAACGCTGCCCAATCCAGCCGAATTCTTCTGTTCACCTAGTCCTCGAAGTTGTTTCTACGTAACAGCAATGTCTGCCCAAGGTATACATATTTTTGAACAATTTCCAGAATGGCTCCGTGTACCGCAATCGGTTCCGGTAGTACATGTTTATTGAACATGACCAAGATCATCCGTAGGCTGATGCAGACAGAAGAGTTAGCTAGGTCATTCAGCATCTGCTGTAGATGATCTGCTGTAGACAACAAGGAAACCAAAATGGGTATAGGTTTACCACTGGCTCACCACTACTAAGCGCAAGCTCACGTCCTACTCATACCGCGTCTAACGACAGACTGCCCGGTTGGGTGACGTTGACGGTTACGCCCTCTCTGGGGTACATGAGACAATGTATATTATATCTACTTAATAGATACAAACACTACAGCCATGATGACGATGTCGTGTGAAAATCGCAAGCGAGACATGTATTCGGCATTGATGTTGATGCCACGCCCTTTCCAGTGCAGCGTCTTGAACATGTCCTCCATTGCATTTGTGAACAATTTCGGGGAGATAACATCGCCTTGTCTCACTCCTCGATGCAGTGATAGAGGCCTTGTTTAGCTACATTATGTAGCTCTATCGATTTGTATCGGTCATTGGTTTTTTAATACGCTATTATTTTACTCTTAGTAATAAAAAGATCTAATACACATTGTATTGGAGAGCTCCTCGAATAGCTGAATATATTTTGTATATTTATGTTTATCTTACTTGCAATACTCAATCATAAAATTTATTATTTAACATAAACAAGCGACGTGACTTCAAACAACTATTTGAAAGAAAAATATCAGGCTATATATTCTTAACATACAAATAGAAATAAAGTTTTAGTATGTGAAAAGGAATAAAACACTAATCGGTTTACATTAAAAAAATAAAGATTTATTTCAGAATCGTCATCAATTTCCCTCTTTTAGTACCTATTTCACACATAAAGGGGCCTCCTTTTATTACGTCATATTGACTATCGGAAAAGATTCATGTCAAATAAAGCATTTTAATATTTCTAGGGATATAAATGTGAAAATCAATTTGAAAATTTGTATATACTAAAGAAATTTATGAAACCTAAAGCGATTGTTCAACTTTGAATGAAGTTAGTATCAATATTTGATATGCAATGATTTGCTTTGTCAATAATGTCAAAACAACAGTCCGTTGGAAGAGTACAACAACTACGATAATAAGACTGTTCAAACTCGATTTCATGTAGAGTACAAATGCTAACCCAAACAGAAGGATTTGGGAATTTAAAATACTTTAAAGCATTATCAAAGAGAGAGGTAGGATATGTTTATAGGTATTACATACCTTTTACTTTGCCGTTTTGACCAGGTTTCACTGGACGCCCTCCGTCACCGAATCTGTGAGTTAGAAGGTTCTTCTTCCACCCGCACTTTATTGATATTTTTGTTACACTATGTATCATCACAAGCCGCAATTATAGTGCCTTTATTTTGTAGGGTGTTTCACGGATTCGGCGACGATGGGAATACACTGCTTAGCCACTTAGCCAGTAACCACGGCTAGTGCAATCTTGTCGAAATGTCAGGCATCACAATTTGACGGGTCATCAGATGGTAAGTGACAACCCCTCCAGCCATGGACACCTGCAACTCAGAGACTCAGACTCAACGTCAGAGACGTAATTGCGCTGCTTGCTTTTAAGGATGATGAGGAATGGGAGATGCGGGGAGGGGAAAAAAGAGAAGGGGAATAAGGAGATGGTAAAGAGGTAGGAGACGATGTGGGGAGAGGAAATAGAAGAAGGGGAGTTTGGCCTCCGGGAACCTCACTGATTTCGGAGAAATGCAACGCAAGCGTTTCTTCAGAATCGGTTTTCTGTGAGGCCGTGGTACCGACTGGTAGAGCCGGCCCATTCATGCCTCAACCCCTGTTGTATTTTAATTTAGTACCACTGTTTCACTTCACATTTATTGTATATTAGTATTTATTGGTAAGATATGGTCGGCAACTCACTTTTAACTTTTGCTTGCGCTCGTTTATGCGTACAATGACATATTAACAGACAAAAAAGATCGGATAAATCTTATTACTATTATAAATGACCTAAAGGGCCAGCAACATCTGTTCCTGCCCAGTAGCCCATTAAAAAAAGTTTGAATGGACAAGTCTGGGATATACATACATATATATAAAGCACCTACTAAATAGTCTTTTTTTTATCCCGTAAAAACATAATGTTAAAAATTTCCATAGGAACTAATTCGCGGACAATTAATAATATATGTATATATTCATATAAACTTATACTTATAAAAGAAAACCTAAAACATCACATCCGTTTTGAACCCAAACACAGTAAACAATAATTTATTTGCTTTTTCTTCCTACCAAAAACGAAGGCTAAGTGGAAACAATAGATTTTCGACGTTCGTAACGCTTAGTACAATTGAAAAAGTCTCATCAACCCAATCTGTATACATTAATACTTAAATATTGGAACGGTTATTAAAACTCAATTTGGAAAACCAATTAAGGGTTTTAATTAATAATTGTAATACTCGACGACACGACACACTTACTATATGGATTTAGTCAATACCAATCGACCGAACCCTCACTATTCAAGGTGACAAGGTGGATAGGTCGATAACATTGTCGGTAATTATCGAGTTACGGATAACAACAACAGAAGACAACGGTGTGGTAATATTTTCTTTTCTCCCCTGTGTATAATCACTGTATTTCTCACATCGGGACGAAATATTTACAAAGAATATAAAAATATATAGTCACGCACACCTTTGCCACATATTTTTTTGATAAATAACTTCACAAAGGTATTTTGGCAATTTGCTTAAAATCACATTGAAGCCTGTTTTTAAGGAAATACTTAAACAAGCTTTGCCTAAGGGTGTAAGTTATTCAAATGTGAGCAGTAAGTTCCCTACTTATATTTAATGAAAATAAGAAATAATTTAATACAAAATGGTTGTTTTATGTAATACATAAGCCAAGGTGTAATGCTTGACTGGTTCTTGGAATACGAAACATAAACAAAAACCCTTGAAGCTTTTTTTATTTAAGAATAGATCATATAGGGTAGACTTCAAATTTATATTATTATATGGACGCCTTTATTTTTTAAGTTACATGGTATAGGATTCTAACTTACACTCCAAAATCCACCACGTCAAACAAAGGCAGGCCAAAATAGTCCCATTTTTTCCATCTTTAAGTCTCAAAGTGCTCAGTTAACAGCAATAAGCTTGCCCCCTGATAATTGGGATCAAATTATAATTGTCGTTAATAAGCAGATGCTTACAATTTCGGGAACGAGGTGTGTATTTAACTTTTAGATAACTTTAATACTATCCTAAAACATTACTTACATATATTTATTTTCGGAACAAATCTCCATACTTTGATTTTTAATTATAGAAATAATAGCTCTAATTGTCATTTCGTTCTTTTTTATCGTAGGAGAGCCATTAAGAGCCACGAATGTGCTGGCTCAGCCAGTGCAATACTACGATAATATTTCAGTTATCAATAAAAACCTTCAGGAATTATGTACAACTAAACATTCCTCATAATTACTATAATCCACTCTGTGGTTGTTACGTTTATCGCATTGAAACAAACCTACCTAAAAGTACTATGTAATTAAACAAGGAATATATCAAGAAACTATGAGTGTGTTCAAACAAACTGTTTTATAACAATGACTGGCATGCTTGTACGCCCACATTTGCCAAGCTTACTTAACTTAACATTAATTAGATATGTAAATAAAATAAAAGTATATGTTTACAGAGGGTGTCTCATAAGTAATGTCGGGTTTCATAACTAAAAATTTACTACGCCTCATTTTATACATGTCGCAACTTGTTAAGATATTCTCTAGTCCTGTGGAGAGTGCAATTGATTCACTTTAATTTAATCGTACTGTCTTTTTTTATTGACGTCGTAGGTCGTTTTGATAATAAAAAGTATGGAGTGTGATAAATATGAAATTCGTGTACTGTTAAGACATTATTGGAAACAAAAGTTCAAAGCAGCCGCGGCAGCAAGGAAAATATGTGAAATTGAAGGGGAAGACATGGTTAATGAGCGAACGGCACAGCGTTGGTTTAATCGTTTTAACAGTGGAGATTTGAAACTTGAAGATCGATCGCGTTCTGGTCGTCCACCTGTGTGGGATGTTGAGGCTACAAAGGAAGCAGTAGAAAACCAACCCAGTACCAGCACTCGTCGATTATCGGACTCGTTGGGACCTTCTAAAGACACTATACATCGCCACTTAAAATCATTAGGTAAGACTTATAAAAGTTGTCGTATAGTGCCCCATGAATTAGACGAGATTCAGGCGAAACGTCGAGTAGAGGTGTGTAAACAGCTCCTTGCTCTGCCGAAAGGTGATCGTTTTATTAAACGCATTGTTACTTGCGACGAAAAATGGATTTATCTAAACAACCCAGACATGTCAAAACAGTGGTTAGACATAAGACAATTACCTAAACCTGTCGTGAAAAGAGGTCGTTTCGAGTCGCCTTGTTATGTGTCTGGTGGAATTATGAAGGTTTAGTGTACTTTGAGATAGTTCCGGATGATCGAACTATTAATGCTGAGTTATATTGTGAACAGCTGACCCGAATGTATGAGGTTTTATCACAAAAATATCCAGGCTTAGTCAATCGAAAACGAGTGCTCTTACAACAGGATAATGCTAGACCGCATACGGCGAAAGTTACACGGGATAAGATTAAAGAACTTGATGGAATTGAACTCCTACCACATCCAGCATTTAGTCCAGACCTTGCACCATCTGATTACTATTTATTCAGATCCATGGCGAAGTTCCTGCGAGGAAAAAAATCGAGTCAGGAGAAGATGTTGAAAATGCAGTGCGGCAATTCTTTGCATCTAAGCCCAAGGAATGGTTTTACCAAGGACTCAAAGAGCTGGCTGAACGTTGGGTTAGGACTGTAGAATACGATGGGCTATACTTTGAATACTAAGGTTTTCTTTTTGTATGATTAATTATTAATCAAAGTGAATATTAAAAACCGACATTATTTATGAGACACCCTCTGTATAAAATAATAGCTTTTGCCGGCGACTTCATCCGCCTAGAAGTCGAAAATGGTTCTAATAGGATTTTTAATTGTTTTTTACGTTATTAGTTTTGTTATAACATAAATTATTATGTTCAAATGTTTGAATACTTATAAAATATAACAATCTTTAGTTTATTCCCGCTACCTTAAGAGTTTGACCTTGAGCTTTGCTAATAGTAATTGCCAAGCAGACTGATGGGAATTTGGACTCTCTTGAATTCGAATTGGTAATTTGATGGTGTTAGGGCAATCCTAGGAATAAATAGAGACTCTCCTCGAGAACAACCGGTCAGTATAGTTGCCTGCCTTGTATAGGGTGCCATTGCAGAACTTTGGTGTATTTATATTACGCAGAAACATAATTGGCGAGCCAACTTTCAATATTTGAGTTGGGAGATCGGGAAGCTTCAGTGTATTCAGGAACTCGACCAGAAAATAAATGGCATAATCGATTTTGAATATAGAGTGATCGTATAATTTATAACCAAAATATTGTAGTCCTTACCATTACAAATTTCGAACTCTATGTCCTCTCTCTGTCATCCTATGAGGCCGTGTCCTAAAAGTGCATAGCTTAGAAACCTTCAAATGAGTTACTAATATAGTACGACGACTTGGGTGACATTAAAGTTTAAAGACTATTTGCTTATGTTTTTAAGTGAGTTCAACCTTTTTAAAATAAAATCGGATTGAGTTTTCAAACATGTGTCAAAATTAAAAAAAAAAGTAATTTAAATCAAAAGTACGAAGGAGTATTGACATCAACTTCGAAGCAATTCACAGCCAAAATAACTTTCTACTCCTGTTTACCCCCTTTGGGGGATGAATTTCAATAAAATACGAAACACTTCCTTCATTAATTCTGTTAAAAAAGGTTTATGCAAAATTTGAAGTAGATTGGACCAAGGAATCACGTTGTTTATACAAACTTTGTCCCCCTTCTTCATCCCTTAGGAGTAGAATTTCAAACAATCCTTTCTTATGCCTACGTTATACAAAATTCAGGTCTCTACAATCAGCGGTTCAGGCTGAGCGTTAGTCAGTCCGTCAGTCAGTCATTTAGGAAAAAGCATTTTATATGTGGTATAGATGAGGACAGTGAATTAAAAGAATATATTGAGGTATTATTCAAATATCTATTCTCAATTTTTTTTTTATTTATTTATTAAATGGACTAAAATGAAATTTGGTGGGTTGTCAAGTTATAACAATGTATTTTTTTTACATTATGATATCACTATAAGTTTAGTTAGTTCATTATGTGTGGTTCTCGATGCAGTAGAATAGAGCTACCCCATCTCTTTCCGAGGGTTTTGTAAAAAGCCAACAAGGAATCTGACTGTTATTTATATATCAAAGAGTATATACAGTCATAAAGTGTCCGATTGACGGCGATAGGCTTCCTCCCTATTATGTTAGTGGAACCAAATTTTGTAATTAGAATGTGGGTGTTTAATACACCTCTGTCTACCGCTTACGGGATACAGCCGTGAGCACATGTATGTAAGTAATACATTTATTAGGTAATAGTGACGGTTATATTACAACCATAACAAACAATATAAATAATGAGTTTCACTCAACAGGCTGCTTTTGGCGGACTAGGCAAGAAAGCGGGTTATGTATTTCAAGTGTATGCATGATGTTTTTTTGTTGTGCCCTAGAACCTAAGTGACTTAATGGATGTCTGAAAGTGAGAATGACATATGTAAGTTATAACATTACTATGTATCTATATAGCCCGGTTTGATATTTTTTGAATAATTTTACTTGTTATGTAGGACACCTTATTTCTGACAGAGAGTGTGTTGTAGAGACTTTGAACATAAATTAAAAAATATTCATGGCGTTTTATTCTCATAAATATACATAACGCTTTCACGAGTACAACCCTATTTCTTGTATATAATAACTGTGGTAATAAGCTACACTAACTGACTGACGTAATCCATTTTGTGCCGATATAGCATAGTTTAATTTATAGTGCAATAGATTTTTAAACTCGTAATTGACTCTTGAAAGAACAAGATAAAGAAATGCACAAATCGTAAAAACGTGCATTTTCAAGACTCTTCATAACGTTATTTAAAAAAAATACCCTTAAACTACTTATTGTTTAGCAGTTGTATGTTTAATCATCAGCTCTGGAATATGAGAAGCAAATATCTTAATAGCTTTAAAATTATGGGAAAAAACCTTGTTAGTACCTATAAAGCCAGAAGGTTTCCCTGGGATCCCATGATCAAATCCTGATATAGATACAGTGGGACTAGCTTATGAGTATACTCCATCGAGTAAAAAAAATGGAATTATGCCCGAAATTGCCGAATGCCGAATATATATGCCCGAATTCATTGAAATTGGCGGAGAAAGCATTTAACGTAGATGAGATAAGAAGATAGATAGATGAATAAAAATATATATACATACAAACAGATAAACACCTTCTTTTTTAAAATCTGTTTAAGAAATAACATAAGTAGGCAACTTTTACTATGACAAATAAAGTTTCATTTTGAAAGCTCGTTAACATCCATAGAGCTGCTACCTGTATATACTAGACTACCCTGTAGGTTTTGAAATTTTGAAAAAGAAAAAACAACTTTGATTTTTACATAAGATATTTTACGTGAAATAAGATTAACAATTCTCTATAAGAATATTTGTAGTAGGTAGATGTAATCTACCCTAACATATAGAATGTCAATTAGCATATTCCGAGCCTAATAATCAAGATCTACAATTAGTATAATGTACTCGTTGAAGCTAGTTCGTGTACACCTTGATTTATTTGCATTCCCGCCCTCCGTTAGATATGTATCGAATCACTTAAGACTCACTTAATCGGTGCCAAGTTTGTTATTCGTACCTTTAAACTGAATCGTATTATACTATTCTAAAATTTTTGATGCTTGTTACTTTGAGATCGTTTAAGCTTTGTTTGTTTTCAATAATTTGTTTTGCAATTATTGTACTATCACGTACACATACAATATACATACATTGATTTAATTGCAGTTCATTTTTTAAATAAGTTAGGAATTAGAACTAACTTAATAACAGCCAAGATGTTATTTTTGATCTAAATCGTTATTAACCAGTTTACCGGGGCTTGTGCAACGGAAGGCAACGTTGATTTCAGATGGTCGTAAAATTTTATGTTTAGTCAATAGGTTAGATATAGCTTGTGATGGAAACGGGTTTCTGCGGTCAGAGTCGTAGTGGACCTTGCTTTAAGACAATATCGGTTGTGTAAACCCTCAGCTGACCATATCAATGTGATGATTATTTGTGAAAAAGCTAGCTATCTGACCTTAGAAATCACCTATAATATATGTATATATTATATTTTCTGGAATGAGCAACCTGGAGAATTATAAAAGGAATTTTTGATTACAAGTAAATTTGAATAACGTAATCCGATTCATTTATTATATAAATATTAAATAGATTGTATTTAACTAGTGGTACTACACAGCAGTTGTATACTGGGGAATCGGTAAAATTATCAATATAGCAATAAATAAGTGCAATTAAATTTTTGTGACGAGGAAAACCAAACTGGCTGCCACTTTTAATGCATAGTTATTGAATTTCAAGCCGAAAATTTTTGCCCTTGCCCGATTTTCACAATTTCATATAACAACAATATTATTCCCCTTACAAAATGAAATATAATTAACATTTACTTTAGGCGGATGGAGACAAGAAAATGTGCCTTCAATGTCCAATTCTTGGAAACCTCTATCGCAAAATCCTAATTAAATGGGAAAAGTTAACCGCAATGGGAAAAACGTGACTTTCGTCCAAACATTAGGTGACTAAAAACTTTACTCTGGATAATAACGATATTATATCGAGTTTTATGCTTTGATGAATATTTAATAGCTTGGTGAGTAAAACTACTAACACTCATTTCTTTTCCTATGATTTCTAAGTAGAATTTTTAATTAATACTGTCTTTTAAAGTTGTTTCATTCCGATCGACTTGTGTAAAAGGTAACATTATCGTCTAGACACAGTCGCATTTTTTTTTTTATTCAAACATTACTTCTCCGAGGGCGCAACGGAGATGGTAGACGGCGACAACTTGTATTTATTATACATCATATGTAATGGCCTAAATAAATAATGGTACGAATTAATTAAACCAAATCAGTTTACATGAAAAAAAAAGAACACGAGCCTGACTGGTTAACAAATTTGACCTTCTACGTGCCTCGTCAGAGGAGGATCTATTTATATAGCTCTAACGATCGGATATTAGTAGTCAATTACCGAGCGGAAACGACTACAGGGTATAAATAAATTAAGTTCAATTTGATTAACTAACTACGGGTTGATTTGGGAGTCGATAAAAATGATACCAAATAAAATCCTGCCAATTCTTGTTTAGTTTTATTTAGAATTTAGAAATTTTGGTTACCGAGATTCCCAATTTTTTACCGATTGACAACATAACAGTCAGTACTAACAGATTCTTCAATTTTATTTATCTGCATCATATATGGGTTTTTCAATATATACATCGTACACGTTGCCTACATCAAAACATATTTTTTTTAATATTTGGTCTGTGTATCTGCCAGTCCTTCTGTCTGTATGTTTGGTTCGGTCGGTGTGGTTACAAGCTACAAAACTGAATAAGAACACGAGAGCTGAGCCGCGCGGCACAGCCTGTAAAAGATCGCTCCTAGCGATAAGACTGCCCATTATACATATCAACTTTGTATGTTGTATATTTTTTAAGCAATATGTCTTTGGGGTACAGTAAAGATGATTCTTATCTTATCACTGCTAGTTATACATACATATATACCATTTCAATTTTAATTAAATTATTAGTAAGTTAGTAAGCTGTATAACTATGTAATTTTAGTTATATTTACTTTGCAAATTGCACTGTGCAAATGGAAATAAATTTGTTACTTTTTTCTATAGTATGTCGAGGCGGTTTAAAACTAGCAATTTAAAATACAAATATCTATTTCAGCAACCACTTGAATTTGAGACGATATAAACTGGGGCACAGGTGGAAAACACGAGCACTCGCCTTTAAAATACAAACGGGATTCAATGCAAATTTAATCAGTAAGCTTTACCTGGCCTTGGGAAACCTGCGAGCCAAACTGATACGATACGCAATTTGCAACACTTTTATCGGTTTAAATACGATATTCTCTAAGCCACTTTTATGAAGCGCTTCAGGTGTATAAAATATTTACGTACAGACTTGTTCATTTTCTCGCGGTGGATTATACAGGTATATATTTTAACTGTTTATCATTTTAGTGAATAGAAAGAAGAACTTGATGTATACACAAAAAAGGCGTTTAGTATCTTGTAAGAACTACTTATCATATATGCGTTTTTACACTCTCAAAAACAAAACAGAACGCAGGAAATAAAATAAGTTTGATAGACATCTAAATATGAATCTAACTATGAGAAAATAACATTGTGGCCTATCAATTATAAACTCCTTGTGTAGAATAAAAAAATTTAAAAGTATAAATAAGAACTTCAATTATTTCATGAAGTATGACTATAGAACTAACTGAGGATACGGAACCAGCAAATATATAAAGGCTGGCGAAGACTGACCCATATTGGTTTGGCTATAAAGGATAACAAATGTTTTTCTGTTCAATAAGCGACTACTCGACTGTGGGATACATATGAGCACCTTTTTTAATATCCCAGGAGAATAGATAAAACCATCTATTAGTTAAAACAGAAAAAATACATGAGCTTTAGGAATTCATTTTATAGTAGTTTATGTTCTGTGAATGTGGTAGAATACGTTTATTTTCTATTAACGTTCAGCGTAATATCGATATCTAGGAGCTAAGCCGGAACCAGTTGAAGTCACACATGGACTTTAAGTAACAGTAGCTTAACCAGTTACGGCAATAAATAATTAAAATCTTAAATCAGTAAAATTTAGATTTAGAGTAATCAGAGGTCTCACGTTTCAGAATGTAAGGCTATAAAAATGATATTGCTATAGTACATTATAGATACTTTAGTTCTTGTTTTCTGTTATTGCTACCTTGACAGGGCCGTGGTCATAATTAAAGAAATGATGATGAAAATGATTTGCTTTGATTGATTAAATGTTTCAGTGTTTACTTGTATCGCAGATTTAAAAGTCATCTGGTAGCTTATTCTCTTAACAAATGGGTCATCAATATAATCACAGTAAACAAGAAGATTAGGCGATAGCGCTTTACATGCGATGACGTTACTATAACAAGTACAATTATAAAATAAAGGAAAATCCTCTTGCATTATTCACTTTCTGTACTGTTATATTCTATGTCAATCTCACTATTAAATTGATTCAAATTACACTTTACTAAAAGAATACTCAACTGCCACTGCAGGATAGGCTTAGTATTCTGGGTATGAACATTCATCACAATCCGCGTGATTACATAGAGAGTGTCACTAAGGCGGCCTCGCGGAAGCTTGGTGTTTTGATCAAGTTGAGACTGTTCTTCTCGCCCGAGCAACTGTGTCTTTTATACAAGACCCAGGTTCGCTCCTGCGTGGAGTACTGTTCACATCTTTGGGACAGCTATGCGCAGTATTTGCTTGACCCTCTCGATTGGTTGCAGTGGCGCGCAGTCCACATTATCGACTGTGTTGAGGTGACAAAGTCTCTTGAGCCTCTGTAGTTGCGAAGAGATGTCACCTCTATGGCAGTCCTCTATCGCCTACATCACGGAGAGTGTTCTGACGAGCTCTTCCAATTGGTCCCACCTGCTCCCTTCCTATACACGACTACACGTGCTGGCGTAAGGAGTCACCGTATGTGAATCGAAACTATACGATTTTGAACTAAACGGTTTGGCTCTTCTTTCCTGTGCCGATCGGTGAAAGCCTGGAATTCACTACCGGCGCACGTGTCCTTCCCCCTTTGATCCCGGGTCTTTTAAGCGGGGCGTGGAAAAAGGATCTCACCGGCCGCCATAGTGTGGGTGACCATGCTGCATTGACTAGACATGTAATGAGGATGGTGACCACCACTCTTGGACTCCACTTATTGCTTTCCATCAGGCAAAGTGGAGTCAGTGTGGTAGACTTATATATGAAAAAAAAACAGTCCGTTTAGTCATAAAGGCACAAAAAAAACATCATACACACAAATACATATAACACTCGAAAAACATGAACCTCCTTCTAGCGCAGTCTGGTATACACAAATGGGTCTACTCACTACCAAAGATACTAGGACGATCAATATAAACGTTGGTAATAAAGGAAATAACAGTTAAGTGACTTTCAGATTATTGTGTAATTTCAAAAAAAAACAGTCACGTTCTTGAGGTGTCTAGTAGCTTATGATTTTCTACTGAAAAAGGTTGAATGTCGAAAAATCAGAACATGAGTAATAATAAAGGCATTCACTCAAGAGATACTGCCACAGATGAAACGAAAATACGAACTTCGCTAACAGTAACATTCCTTTGTTTTATCTCTCAATATTCTACCTAAAATTTTATCAACGTATTCTGTTATACCAAAACCTTTGTTCTCACATAGAACAATATAAAAAAATACTTGAAATTGGGTGCTCAGATTCTTAGGTACATTTCAAATAATTTGGAACACGAAACCAAATAACAGAAATGGAATACAAAGATTTAATGTTTTAATTTAAAACTGTAGTGTTTTTATATTTTTCTGCTAGATGTGATGTCACCTGTTGTGATGTCACCGTAAGCACTACACACCCTATGATCCCATGAATGGGGGGATTAGGGAAGAGGAAAGAGGAGAGTGAGAGTTGGGCCTCCGGTACGAATACTCAATAGGTAAAACAATGCAAGTATTGTTTGTCTACCGGTTTTTACCAGTTTACCGGCTGTTCATGCCTAAGCATGGCTCTCCCACGCTCTTTACACTCTCCACTACTTTAATAAAGTTAATTATCTTTTACCGTTATGCTGCTAATTTCCGATATTCTATGAGAGTATAATAAATGCGGCTGTTTCTAACTTACAACTGTTCACTGTTTTTTATAGAGGCTATTCAATAAAAAAAAAGCCAAAAGAAAACTTCTTTCATTGTATATACAAAAAGGACACCACTTAAAGCTACTCAAATAAATGTATTTCAGCGCCTATCATATGGTGCTGTTAATAACATAGTACAAAGAAAATAAAAGCCTAATTCGAGCACAACATTAGCGAGCGTGATACTGCAGCAGTACCACTTTAGTCACATGTTTAACTGTTAGCGAGTAATGCAAGAACACGTACACAATTTTTATTACGTATTTTAGTTCTCGTCGCGGTCACTATTTTGATTTAGGCTCAAGAAGGATTGTTTGAGCTGCGTTTAGAAATTATCTACGGATAATAGAATATGTAAGCCTTTGTTTTTTTATTGTTTTGCTCAGTTAACGATTGACAAGCATTAGTGTTCTCATTAAAAGATTACTTATACCTAGCTGCTGCTAAGCTGTACTTTTTTTTATGTGATAGGGGCAAACGAGCTGATGGGTCACCTGATGGTAAGTGACTACCGCCGCCCATGGACACCCGCAACTCAAGAGTCACAAAGACGTTAACGGTCTTTTAGGTAGGAGTGCGCTCTTTTCTTAAAGGTTTGAAGGTCGCATTGGACCGAAAATACGGCAGGTGACAATTTGTTCTACAGCCTGGTTGCGTGAGGCAAAATGCTTCTGGAGAAGCGCACAGTTGTGGAGTGCCAATCATCCAGGTGATGAGGATTTATAGTTTGTCGCGTAGGACGATGGCGGAAACCTGCGGCCGGTATAAGTCCAAACAATTCCTCTGAACATTCCCCATGATATAAGCGATAGAGAATACAGAGTGAAGCTACATCACTATGCAACGCCAAGGTGTCAAGCCGATCAGAAATATCTTGGCAATCGAAGATGCGAGTCGCTCTCCGTTGTATGCGATCAAGAGGGAGAAGTTGGTATTTGGGTGCACCTGCATAGATACGAGAACAGAATTCCATATGCAGCCGAACATGCGCCGTTATAAAGGCTGTGGGCTGAAGTGAAATACTGTCTCAATCTGTATAACTAATCAGTAAATAGTTTTATAAATTTTAGACAATTTTACCGTTAGAGAGCTATGCTAAGGCACGAATGCATTCTTGTTCCCCGTCTTTTAACAGACCGCCATTTCAGGTTGAGTCCCAAATTTTTCGACAATAGTTTTATTTACGTTTGTGATAATAATGATAAGCTGCAGCGTATTTCAAAGGCGATATGGAAATGGAAGGCAAACTTTATGTACTTCTACACAGCTGGGTAGTTTTTGTAGTGATCGCTTATAATAATAATAATATTAAGTGAAGATAACAACACATGTCTCTAAGAACAATATAATGGCTTTCTCTCAGAATGGATGTAAAAGTGGGGCACGTGGCACTAAAGAGTTCCTTATTATTGACACGGCTATTAACCAACAAGTTCAACGTAACCGCAAGGAATTGGTGACATGTTGGATAGATTATATAAAAGCCTACGACTCTGTGCCGCATACATGGCTCCTAAGGGTAATGGAGTTGTATAAGATTGATACAACTTTATGCACTTTCTTGGAGGCATGTATGCAGCAATGGAGAACAGTTATTTGCTATCCAGGATGTCGGCAATCTCAGGGTGACGGCGAATTTATAAATATCAAGCGCGGTATATTTCAGGGTGACAGTTTGAGCCCCTTGTGATTCTGCTTGGCTTTGAATCCTCTTAGCACTATGTTAGAAGGATCGGGGCTAGGCTATCGTTTGCGGTGAAATGGTCAAATTATATCCCACCTCCTTTTCATGGATGATTTGAAACTGTTTGCCTGCAGCAATGTCCAGTTGATAAGATTACTAGAGTTAACTGAAACCTTTAGTAAATGTATCAACATGGAATTTTGGTGTAGATAAATGTGCAGTCATGTATGTAAGCAAAGGCAGGATTGTGGAATCTGAAGGAATTGAACTTTCAGATTCGACACACTTTAGACGTCTTTCTGCAAATGAAACATACAAGTATCTAGGTATGACACAGGCGTAGGGTATAAATGAATTGACTATGAAGCAATCGCTAAAGGAACGTTTCTTTGGCTGCCTGAAAAAAGTACTCAAAAGTCTTTTCTCGGGCGGTAATAAGGTGCGAGCCTATAACGGTTGAGTCATACCAGTCCTTACCTACTCCTTTGGCATACTTAGATGGACTCAGACGGAATTGAACGCACTGGATAGATGAGTCCGTACACTGCTAATTGCGTACCGAACTCACCATCCACGTTCATCAGTAATGAGATTGTATATTACGTGGAAATGTGGGGGTCGTGGTTTATTAAATGCCAGGACCCTTCATAATCGCGAAATATGCAATCTTAGAGATTACTTTCTTTCTGTTAATGTGTAGATACACCGGGATATAGTGGCAGTTGATAACGGACTTACTCCACTTGGTCTAGGAAAAGAGAACTGGCGCAAGCCTGCAATACTTAATGTTACAGACCGTCGGGAGATATGGAAGAGCAAAGAGCTGAATGGACGTTTTTATCGGGCCTTAAAAGGGCCCGATGTAGATTTATTATCATTTGTGTCTTGGCTACGTTACAGTGACCTCTTTGGAGAAACTGAAGGTTTTATCTGTGCAATTACAGATGAAGTTGTTATGACGAACAATTATCGGAGACATATCCTGAAGGATGGCACAACTGACATTTGTCGGGCATGTCATCGCCCTGGTGATACCCTCAGGCATATAATTTCCGGTTGCTCTCGTCTTGCAAATGGTGAGTACTTGCACAGACATAACCAAGTGGCCAGGATAGTCCATCAGCAACTTGCTCTTAGATATAACCTTGTGGATGTCGAGTTACCGTATTATAGGTATGTGCCCGACCCAGTTCTTGAAAATAGTTAACTAAAATAGCAACATTATATTGGGGTCGATCTATCATCACTGACAGGACTATTGTTGCCAATAAACTTGATATAGTGGTGATAGACCGACTAGAGCGCCGCGCAATGCTTGTCGATATTGCTGTTCCTCATGACGATAACCTCGTGAAAGTTGAAAAAGATAAACAAATAAAATATTTGAATTTGTCTCACGAGATTGTCGATATGTGGAATATCGATTCGGCGATCATTGTTCCGATAGTCATATCTGCTCATGGATTAATAGCTAAGAGCCTCGACCAACACCTTAAGTGTCTCTCGGTAGATGGTTGGATCAAGGATCTGATGCAGAAGGCAGTTCTCCTTGACACGGCACGTATTGTGAGGAGGTTCCTGTCTCTGGAGTCCTAACCACCGGTAGCTTGGTCCCTGTACCCGATACCGGTGGGACACTATTTTTTATATTTTAAAATATATTTTGTTTTTATTTTATATTTAAAAATGTAATTTGTATGTTTAATTATTTGAATAAAGAGATATTAATAAGATAAAATTATCTGTGCATTGTAATTTAAAAAATAATGTAAATTAATATGCACAGATAATCTCTAAACAACGTGGACCCTTAATAATTCCTTGCAAATTGCTTGCATGTTATGGAAGTTATTGAATAGCACGTTTTGATATATAAGATTCTCCACTGATTATCTGACTGATTTATCATTAAATTAGGATTTATCGCGAATAAGTTTTAAGTTGCAATTTTCACGAATGATGTTATTTCGCTAAACAATTAGAAAGGCACATTAAAGGCGTTTATCATATTTTAAACATGAATTGTCGATATTTATATTAATATTTATTACCTAATATTTTTATGTTTTTAAAAGTATTTAATTTTTATTTATTTGGTAACCCTGGTCCTATGCAATGATATACAGAGTGTTACAGAAAGATGTGGGCTTTTAGGGTTAACAAATAAAAAGAATTACACCGTGAATAACGTAAAGTGCTAACAGTTTCAGAAAAGTTATTGATTAATAATACAAAAATACTATGTAAAACCGTCAGTTGAACCTGAAATCAAGATAAACACCCACCATTGCATAAAACGCATAAAGCTGAAAAATGGAACGAACGTTAAGTAAACAAGAATGTTCAAGGTCAACAAAGGATCACAAAAATTGGTGTTTTGGATTTTACAACCAAACGATAAGTTTTATTATAAAATCCTTGTGACAAGATTTCAAATGATTACATTTACTATTGTGTAGGACCACTGCTGTAACCGATTAAATGCTGCATCAGTCTTGTGTATATTCAACAAAAATGGCAAATAATAAAATGTAAATCACAAATTTTAAATGTTTATTTTATTTTCTAGAAAAATAAATGTCAAGTTGAAATCATAATTATGATTTGACATTTAAAATTTATAAAAAAACTGTTAAATAGAAGCTGAACAGTAAAGTGAATACGTTTGATTATTTCATTCGGTCAGTACTGTGACCTAAAGTATTAAGTGTAACAATTATAGGTCATGATCATAATTTTCTTCAAAATCAACCAAATAAAACAAAACTTTGCTTAACTGAACCTTTGAACTGAAAAAATAAATCACAAACGATAATTTAGTGTATTAAATAATGAGACAATAGCACGCAGCGCGGACGGAAGCAATAACCGCCTGTGTTTAGTGTAAAACGTAAAGGAATGCAAAATGTTAAACGAACCAAGGTTTGGACAAAATATGTAATGATTTGGTGAATGAATAATGCTTACAGTACTTAGTATAAAATTGTTTTTTTTTTTTAATGTAACACACTGGACTTTTCCCAGGTAAAACAGCTAGCTTCTTTGTAATATAGTCAATTAGAATAATTATTTAAAATAATAATTTCTTAATAAATCTACGTTCTTCTTAGACTGAACAATTTTAAAATTTTCTGAATAATTTATAAACGAACTCCTGATACAGAAAGTTTCTTCTTGTATTGATTATAATCCTACGCATAACAATTTATTTTTAAATGCCATATTTAAATATATAACTGTCAATTTCTTTTTTGATTGGCCTAAATTAACTACATATTTGAATGTTCGTTACCTTTATGGCAGCTGGATTAAACATAAAATCAATTATAAAAATATATCAACAATAAATATGTAAGTGGAATAAAAAAAACAATCGTGAATGTAAGTGACGTGAATGAAAAGTGAATCGCAGGCCAGATTCAAACTCATATGTGAAATCCCATTACTGATTCTGTGTTGTATCGGATCCTATGTTTATAATCTTTTGACTTTACCTTTAGAATTTACATATGTATATGTATATAAATCCTATTTAATATAAAAATTATTATTTTTTTTTTAAATTTCGTTAACCATATTTACTTGTAACTTTATTTCAATCAGAACGTTTTTTGAAATAGTATAAAGGACGTAGATATAACATATGCCGCGAGGACCCGCACTCCGCACTTTAGTGGAGTGCTCTGCGTGAGTGCAGCAACGTGCCGACCTCGTGGCAGCTTTCGGTGTGGGTAGCCTCTCGCTGGAGACCATGGTCATGGCTATGGTACAAATCTCAGTAGGCAGCGATTCGCGCCAAGGAAGCGGCAGATCGGAACGGGAGAGGACAAGAACTGTCCCGTCCCGCAGAAGACGCACCAGGCGCCGGAGAGCGTTGACTGATCTCCGGCCTCCATGAGCGCTGGATTAGGAGTAACGGGTCAGGCTGACCGCTACCCTAGCAGAAGCAAGCCCGAGACGGTGGCGTGATGAGTGCCGCGCGGGCCTCTATGATCTGAAGGGAGGGGGTAAGGCCCCCAAAGTCTTGGACACCTAACAGTGTGGTTTTAGTCGGTTCGAGTCCGACAAACCACCTCACCCCCTAGCTCCGGTGAGGTGACGACCCGGGTAGGTTTCACACGAAAAAAAAACACATATTCACTACATACCTAACATTATATAATTAAGAAAACTACAGCTTATACAGCTGCATTCAATGTACAAAAATTTTAATAGGTAGATATGTACTCTTTCTTTTTGCACACCATGAGTAGATTAGGAACCACCACCAATTATATTAGGAATTACATACTTAAATGGAGTTGTACACTGGGCGGCCCTTATAGGCGGCTAACAGGGAACCTTTGGATAAACTATACTGTAGAAATAATTCATTGTTATGTATTTAGCAACTTGAATAATAAATCATCAGAATCGACATTCAGCCTATCACAATACACTGCTCAACAGTAATATATGTAACATTGTCATTATTTCGTCAAGATTACATCTGTGGGTCAAATATGATCCTAAATAAGGTATTATTTTATTAGGTATTATTTATATCTGCTTATTACACTATTATTATTTAAAAGCAACTAACATCTTCACTATAAGATAAACAATCCCATAAGCCGTTAAACAACCACATTGTGCCTCTTATCGTATCTTAAATCTTATCTCTATACTTCACCATCACGATTTAAGGATTAACACAGCTGCTCATGTTAATATTTATTTAGGACATCCATGTTTTAATCCATGTAGTTGTACACAAGGAGCAAAGTTTAATCCGAGTTAAGTAAAATAATAAATATTGAAGGAAATCTTGTACTTTTTGGGGTTCCTTTGAGGCTCCTTATTTTGAAGTTCAACTGTGTCTGCTACAAATAACTTTTAACATTATGACGAACTAATTCTTTTTTTAACCTTTGATTGTAATACACAAACTTTTTAAAGTTGAGAACTCGTGAAAGTCCGCAACGGTGTACCGGTGGCAGTCTGCTTGATGATGAACAATATACGAGTATAAATCAAACTATTTTCCGGTTCTGAATGTAAAATATTTTACATTTGGATCAATCCTATCCTTGTACTAAATTTGATATTCCTAGAACTTGATAAATCGATTATTCATGACCTGTCACTCCCAAAATAGCTGTATGATTTTGTTTACCCAATCCTTGTTTAGCCAATCTAAAAATCCGGGGGGCATGTGAACTTACTCTCACGTACTCCCGAGCACATATTATGTAGATGGAGATGATATTTCAAATAATATAACGTATTCAAGTTGAGTTTCATGATTGAATGTAAGCACTTGAATGCTAAATACATTTTTACAAAACGGGCACAAAATTATATGTTTTACTTTGACTTATTTTAACTTTCTACTTGACTAATGAAATAACGTTTAAAAACTGACCACGTTGTATTATTGTATAGTATAAGTAGATATGACTTCTTTTAAAGAGCCATATATAATAAAAGGAAACTCTGTTTTAAGTATTTACTGAATATTGGTAATGATTTGGTAGTCGAATGGAGACCAGTTGCCACCTAAGTACAAGGTTCGCTTATTATGAGTGGAGTGGTGTAAAAGAAAGCAATGAGCTTAGATGTCCAAAAATTTTAATGCATTCTATTAAAATAGTTTAATAATTAAGTTGATACATCATAGCGTTTTTTGTTCGTAGATAGATAAGTAATTGAGTTAGATATAAAAAAAAAACGACGTAATAAAGTTGTGAGAAAAAATGTCATTCCGATTAACACGTCTCGCCATTTCAATATATGTTTGCTCTCTTACTTTCATATTTAAGTATTCTTGAAACTTATCATATGTCAACTTCAGACTGCTCTTGACTGAGAAATTGCCTAGTTATTTTATATTTACAGTTGTTTTACTACTTTGTTTGTACATGGTGTTCACTTAAATTTAACTCGTAAAATATTAATGTAAAAAAAAACCAAAAAAAAAGTGTATCTGTATCCCCTAAGGGGTAGGCAGAGGTGTATTAAACACCCACATTTTACCAATTAGAACTAGGAGCCACTAACGTAATGGAGCGCAAGCTTATTGCCATCACCCGAGCACTGTATGACTGTTTACACTTTATACACAGTCTGATAGATGACAGTCTTTTGCATTAGTCGACTTTTAAGTACCAACCGCAATGCGATAGGGGGGCCCTATTCCTCTCATACATGAACCACATCGCACAATTTAAAAGTAATAACTTAAAAGCGTATATTTTTAAAGTGCCATATGCTTATAAAATATGCGCATCTGACGTTATTTATCATGGCCCTTTCCATGTTGGATATTTACCTACAACTAGAAAATATCTATAATTATTGAAAACGCGCACGAACGCACACACTAACATTTAAATGCAGTGAAAATAATGACGAAGCTCTACAATTTAGAAAAGGATATCACGATACAACACAGAGAATTCTATTTCCAGTTAACGAATGCAAAACAAACACGCAATTAATTTTTTTTACAAAATTTTAATAATAATAACCAAAATGAACCATGTTAATTAATTTAATAACTTAACAACTTTACATGTAGACTGACAAAAGAGACATTATTATAACATACCGTCATATTTATTAAACTACCTAAAATATGGTCGGCTTATATATATTCATATAATTATATATGTATATAAGTCATTATGAAATCTCGTAAATTATCTGCTTTATGAATATTCAAATAAATTCTATCAATGCTTCACTACATAGGATACTCCTAAATCAACGTAGACGCCAAGTTACAAGGGCAATTAAAGCAATTTCCCATCCCGGACGAACAATTCGCACGTAGGCTATATTTTTATTTGGCATTTGGACCCATTAATATGCATAAGAAGAGGACATGACTCCGTGAGTCAATGAGCTAAGCATACGTGATGTGGAAATAAATTTGTAGAGCAGTATTTCAACACTTAGAACGTCCATGTAATAGTTTTTCACTAAAATAATTATTTTTATTTGACACTGTAAAAATAACATAAGAGAAAGACTGCATTTCTAACGAACATGCCTTTTTTATGTATAGTACTGTATAAGTATGTACATATAAATTTGAAATGTGTAACTGTGTATCTTTGTGTCGGGCTATTGCATCATAGCTCCAAAACGGATAAAGCGACTGATTCAGTGTTTATTTTTTAAAAGATGTTCTTACAGAGAGTATTCTTATTTGTTTATTCATAATGTAGCGAGATAAACGAATAGACGGGTCACCTAATGGTACCCGTCCATGGACACATGCAACTCAAGAGTCGTAAGTGCGCCGCCGACCTTCACGGCTTTATAGCCATAAAGCCGTGAAGGCCGGCGACCACTGTTATACTTATACTTACTACGATACTACAATATTCGTGGTAGCAGAAACCGACTTTCTTATTTATCGTATTTTTATTACCAAAATTCAGTTAGCTTAAAGCTACATAACTAGAAGAAAAGATATATAAGTAAGTAAGTGGTATTTAATGACCGAAAATAATCAAATTATAACAACTGAAAGTAAAGAAATATCTTGGACTTAATTAAAGAGAATTAGGTGGAAAGTCGTAAAAAATGCTAAGCGATAAAAACAATTAGACAAACATTTCTAGCAAAAACAACTTTGCGCAGATTTAAGCCTTTTTCACTTGGTCGATTTACATTTAATCTTTTTCTGGTTGTTGAGTAATTACTGTTTTTATCCACAGAGTTGTTTAAAATTAGCATTAAACAAATACCAACCATAATGGTCTTGAAGTAAATGTTCTGATGAAATCTGAAATGGAAAAGTGCAAGACGGCCTTGTTCACTTTCTTAATTTAACAAGTTTAAAGTTGTGCCTTAACTAAAACAGATCGCGAACAGTACCGCAGCTGATTACCGTCGTGATCCGGTGCAGATACAATTAGGACCTGACAGAGACAGAGGATGACAGAAAAGGCGTAATTAGTATGAAACGTGGCACAGCTCGAGGTCGCGACGGTCTCTACGTTGAGCATCTGGTTCATGCGGTGCCATTCCTGTACGATACACAAGCTTTTCTTTAAAACTAGCTGGAAATATAACTATCTCTCCTTAAATATGCTGAAGACAATGGTTAAGCATATTATTAAGAATAAAACATGTTATAGTATGTCTGAGCAAATTACAGGCCTATTTTCATAGCGACAGTGATATCAAAACTTTTTGAAATACTGTTGCTGTTGTGTCATTTGAATAATAACATTAAAATTACCGCAAAGCAGTTCAGCCTCACTGCAGACTTATCAACAGACAATGCTATATACACTATAAAACGATGTGTCTGTCTGTCTATCTGTAGGGCGTAAAACCACACTCTGTTTACTTGACCTGAGTACAACCTTAGACCATTGATTATCATAAATTATGGTCAAAAATAATGCAAGCAGACGTAGGGAAAGTTTGTTTCTCATATTTTTGTCCATAAATATGAGGTGATTAAAACATTGAAATTCTGGTACGAATATAATAATAATAATATTCTTGACACATCTCACACACGGCCGTCTGATCCCAAACTAAGCAGAGCTTGTACAATGGTAACTAAACAGCTGATAAACATACTTATATACTTCTAAAAACATACATATAATAGATAAATTACACCAGACACAGAAGAAAAATTTGTCCTGGGTGAGAATCGAACCCACGACCTCTGGCTTAGCAGTCAGGGTCACTAACCACTAGACCAACAGGCCAGTCTAATGTTATCTCTAATATCAAACTAATGTCGTGTAATGGGGAAATAACATATCTGACTCAAAATAGCTACAATGTGGTATTAGACATGGTGAAATTACATCTGCATTTCTGTTTAACTTCTACATGAATGACCTTCGTGTGAAGCTCAGCTGGCGCTGGAGCTGGCGTCGGCGCTTATATAGGTAACACGTGTCTGCACAATATCAGCTACGCCGACGACATAGTCATGTAAAAGTCTTGCAGCTACTTGTCAATATCTGTCAGTCCTGTGCAATCAAGCAAGGCCTTATTTACAACCCGAAAAATACCGAATTCCTTGTATTTAAATGAGGTTAGGAACCCACACACACATTGTACTATCTGTTTATCTAGATGGTATGTATTTGTATGTCGGTTCACGGTCGGTAAGTTTTTAGAATAGACAGATAACATTATTTAAATGTCTCCAGTATAATAATATCTTAAGAAACCTTATGTATCTACCCAAATTTTGTAGCGCCGAAGGTATGTTTACCGAGACAAGGTCATCACATTAGGTAAGCGTACATAACATGTTTGAAGATGTAATTTTCACTTTTATTGATGTAATTGTTACAATATTTTTCTTTTAATAATATCTATCTATACATTTATTTATTTGTTTCTGGATTTACAAGATAAACAATTTACAAATTTAGAAATTCATAACGGTTGCCGCACTAAGCTCGTGGCTTATATTGCAACAACCAAATGGTTTTACAATAATGGAATATAAAATTATTACAAATAGCTATTATTAACTTTAAGGTACTATGCAGTCTGGATAGCGATAAAATCCTTTGAAATTCTCTTTAGTTAAAATATTATAAATGAAATCATTGTTTTGCAAATTTGATTTATAAAATACAACTCATTAGTAATAAAAACATATTACGACAAGAATGTTACAGTAAACAATCAACGTTGGAGAATCTTTCATTCTTCGTGTAACATAAACTATGATCTAATAATGTTTCATTATTGGATTCTTACTAAATATTTTATTATTAAATAAGGAAGAAGGTTCTTCACATGCTCAGACTTTTTTTTTACACCATAGGGAGACAGACGAACATACGGGTCTCCTGATGGTAAGTGTCAACGCCGTCCATGGACACCTGCAACTCAAGAGTGGCAAGGGTGCTGCTCGCCTTTAAGGGTGATGAGGGATGGGGGTGCGGGGAGTGAAAGTTAGAGAAGAGGGACTAGGAGAGGGGGATGAGGGGATAGGAGAGAGGAGAGGAGAAGTTGGGTCTCTGGAAACCTCACTTATTTCAAGGAAATGCAACGCAAGCGTTGCTTCATAACCGGTTTTCTGTGAGGCCGTGGTATGGCACCGGTGGAACCGGCCGATTTTTTTTTTTTTATGTGATGGGGGCAAACGAGCAGACGGGTCACCTGATGGTAAGTGACTACTTCCGCCCCATGGACACCCACAACTCAAGAGTCACAAGTGCGTTGCCGGCCTTTTAGGTAGGAGTACGCTCTTTTCTTGTAGGTTTGAAGGTCGTATCGGTTCGGAAATACGGTAGGCGACAATTGACAATTTGTGCCTAAGCATGGCTCTACCACTGTCAACACACTTTCCCTTGTATGTGTGTATATTATGTTATTGTTTTAAAGAAAATCATAAAGAGATCTGGAAATTATTTCATATTATTGATATTATTTTTTTAATGAAATAGATTTAATAAAAAAGTTAGTTAGAAAACTATGATCTAAATAAGATCGTAGCGATCGTCTATAATATTACTGCAGTCTCTTGTACGTATGTACATGCATTTGAAACCTTACGTATATCACATGGTAATGCGCTTTATTAATAAAACTGAATATTTATATTCAACATGAATCACAAAGCAATGTTAACAGAGCTCGTAACTTTTCATTATTTGGTGTTACGTAGAAAATCCCTCTGTACAGTGACTGTAGCCTATTCAATGAATGAGAAGATTTATTGTTTGAAGTTATGATAGCTCTATGACGTAATGCTTATATGTGTACATACATTATTGTAGCTAGAATAAAAGGTTGGGTCCAGATTATAGTATTTTTTAAGTATTTATTTGACCCAGCGTCCCGCAAAACAGTACAGAGTACTTTGCTGTAGGATCTGTGTATATTTAATACTTAAACAGATTTTTTTATTTGAAATTTGGAATATTGAAAAGGTTGTTTTGAACCATACCTGTCAATAATTAAAAAAAAACTGTTACTTGTTAAAAAGAACGTGAAGGCCTTCGATAAATATATAAATAATGCTTTTATATGTTATATATGTTAAAAATTGTCGCCGTATGTACGCTCGTGTATTTAACACAAGTGTACTTATTTATAATTTCTTATATATATATGTAATTTTTGAGTTTTCACTAACTAGTCTCTTATTACTGTGTTTTAATGAAATATAAGTTGCGTTTTTTTATTTTAAGAATATGAAATAAAAACCTGTCGAAGAAAGAGTAGAAAATGTTTTACGCTTAGTTAATAATCAAAAACTTTATAATATTACTTAAAATTGATTCGTTAAGTAGAACCTGAAAGGACAATTTTCTAAAATACATACATACATTCAAACCTCCGCGTAGTTAAGCCAGAACGAGTGCGTGTATTTATGTGAGGCCTCTGAGGCCCTGAAGTGTAAAACTGACTACACATCAAAGTCATGACCTAGTTGTCATTGTTACTGTTTATGAAATTTATTTAATAAATTAACACATACCCAAAAGTTCTCAGAGTGGACACTGTGTACAGGGATAAATCAAAACAAGAGTGATTGTATATGTAAAAGTCTAGTCTTAACAACTTGCTATTTAGGCATTTAACTGCCAGTGACATTCTTGTTTCTGCATTTTTAACTAACTTACTTATTTAAAAACAGTGAATTTTCAATTAGATGGTATTGGGTATATCGTATTTCAATATTTTTTTATAGATAATTTATCATGTCTCATTGGAACTATCCTAGCATAGCCTTGTATATGTCACTAAGATAGTGTTGTCTAAATTTGTTTTTTATAAAACATGATTTAGAAATCTAGAACCAAAACATCAAAAACCTAAATGTGTCTACAGTTTTTGCAGTGACTTTAGTTAAATAGTTCATGCTTTTATAGCAGTCCTCCAGAATCGATTTTGGACTATAGTAAGTGACTTAAGACAACTTGAATGTATGTATATAAAGCTAGCGTTAGTAAAACATATGCTTATACTAACCATATAGCGAGAAGCTGTTCTAGTAATAAGAAACTAAACTGCAGCATAAAATATTGCAGTATATATTATGCTAATGATGTTATATCATTCATTCTTAAGTATCAAACGATCTAGAACGTTTCTGCATCGCACTACAGGCATATACTTTTTCTATTCCGCTTCGTGGCTAAGATACGATATTTTCTTAAATAAAAAAGTTGTTCTACTAAATTGCTAACCCCTAATAAGCTTTAATTATTATGACTAGTTTGCCATTATGAACTGTGAATAATTATTTTTTATGTTTAATATTTTTTCCCTTGTTTTGTGTTATACCTGTACACAGTGTACACTGAAAGAACCTTTTGGTATGTTTGTTAATTTATTAAAGAAATGTCATTAACAGTAACAATGAAAATTAGGTCATGACTTTGATTTGCAGTCAGTTTTACACTTCAGGGCCTCAGAGGCCACACATAAACACACGCACTCATTCTAGCTTAACAACGCGGCGGTTTGAATATATGTATTTATGTTAAATATGCAGTTTTTGATTACGAAATAAAATATACTTTTTTTGAAATGATTTCTCTACAATTTACTGTACCTTGTTTATAAAAAATACAGGGATTTTGAGGTAATTTGAATAGTATCATTAATAAAATGTAGTAAGTAATGTAGTAAAATCAAGATAGATTAAAAGAGCCCAATAACCAGCATTACTCACACAATGTCTGTATGTTTATGTAAGCAGAAATAAAGGAAATAAAAGGAATAATAAAAGTAACGTTGTATGAAAAGTAACAAGATTTAATCGATGAATACGCTTCCTTTTGTGGTACTTATTCATAATAACCCACAAGTTTCCGGCAAAAGAAACAAAAATGTTCACCAAATTTATAATTTTTAATTTATCATTCCATTTATTATTGGAATTAAAAGAGAATATAGAATGCTGTATATATCCAGGCAATTCCAAGTTCGAACTTGTTAATTTAAGCAGTTGGATGGCGATAGCCTACAATTCTAAAATTCTATTTATATTTTAAAAGTCACATTAATTGATTTTTTTGTATTAACTTTTAATTCTTCTTTATCAGGGGCCCTCGATAGTTTTTTTATGTATATATACGTATCATCTGCAACAATTCCTAATAATTGAGGTATCTTTTTACATTTACTACTGTATAAGCAAGAAAAGGCAATAGGCCTTATAAAATCAGGTCAAAAACACGCAAACATTTGTTTTAGGTTAGAAGAAATTGAAAACGCAACTTTCAATAAGTAGTAATTTTCTTTTTTTTCACTATGTTTTAGACCTGCGATCAGTGGCAGGTGTGTTGCAAGAGGTTGAAGTTTAGAGAGATAGAGCCAGTGCTCCATATCTCCTTAGTAAGGCAGCACATCGGGTTTTTTGAGTCTTCTAATTGGATTAGGCTGCAGGAGCATATTGGATTAATTAATATTATACACATTACATACTGGACGTATCATACATATTTCACTGTATAGTAGTAATAAGTAGTAATAGAAATATATTTTCAACTGGAGCGTTGCAAATTTATTGGATATTGAATGACGATACAAATCCATGTACAGAGTACAGAGTATATTGATAGAAAGTAACTGCTATTTCCTTAAATAATCGTACTACCTTCTTCGAAACTTTGAACTCCTTTATTTACATGATCTGAATGAAATTTTCAGTAGTACTAAAGTAAATGCTGGACTGTATAATTGCCGAACACAAATAACTTATAATTATAATCCCTTATAAGTCATTCATGTGGAGTTGTACGACGAGTCAGAAAATTTTGACTACTAATTGACAGACAAAGTCAAACCAAATTTCTAATCCAGAAATCTTTATCGAAGAGTTTTACGAATGCAAACAATGCCGGACATGCCAAGTTCAAACTGGAAAAAAACTCCAATGTTTATGGCAGGCATAAATAACGGGCAGACAATATTTATATGAGCATATATAGGATCTCACTACATATTTGCTTCCCAGACTTAACACTATATAGTAGCAAAGTAAAACAATTTAGTAAAATAAACGACTCGACGATGTAGTTAGGCGGTACGCGTTTATTGTACAATATAAACTGAAGTGTTTACTTGAAAAACAATTACTTCGTACGTTCTAAGCTTATACATTATTTTCCTTAACATAAAACAAACACTCAAACCACTTACTTCAATGCTACTTATTTTTTTTTCTTATTTCCATTGTAAAAACCATCTAACTTTTCCACGAGCATAATTGTTGGCTCGATCTAATACAAAAGCTTTCGGCTCAGATCTAATCAGAAATATTTGCTAGTATTTCTAGCAAATATTTCTGATTATAATCTACTTAGCATTTTTATTATACACAATCGTTAAATGCGTTAATGGATAAATTATCATGACTAGTAAGTGCTTTAATTTTTTTTTATGCAGACCACTACCTTGCTGAAATAATGCTAAAGTGTTAATCGGAATGACAATAATAATAATAAAAGTGACGTGGAGCGGAAATGTGATGTCAAAATATAAATGTGGTAAGCCATTGGACAAACCACTTTCCTATCATACTCTTAGCTACTCGATACTAAATGACTCTCATAATATTAACTTACAATAAAAGTTAATTCGTAAAACGAAACTTTAGTTACTTAATAACACTAGAGAAATATATTGCAAAATACTAATTGCATTCATTCCTATAAAAAAAAAAAACACCCTAACAACAAACGTATTCGCCGAACGCAGAGTTAATTGAAGGTTATTGTGGCAATAGTGATTATGGCAACGATAACGAGGTTTGCTTGACTAAATTAATTTGTTTTGACTCAAATTTGCACTGATTAAGAATTTATGATGCGGTTAATATAGTATTAGATAGCTTACTATGCAAATTGTCTATTTTTTTGTCTACTTACAGCTCTGCACTTAAGTGATAAATGTTAACGAGAAGTCATCGTTCACTTTGAAACTAACATCACCGAAAGACATCGTTTTTTTTCTTTGTGATTAATAGCAAACACCCATAGACATCATTTAAATTCTTCAATGCTAAATTACTGTATCCAAAGGACTCAACTCGTGACATTTTGAATATTTTAAATATTTTGAGTATATGAACCATGCTTTACAACCAAACATGAAATTAATTTGTTAAGAAGTAGTTTTTTAGCTTCATTAACTTTTATGTTCGTTTTTATAAAAATACTTCAAAAACTTCAAAAAGGAGAAGGTTCTATGTTCGAGTGCTTTCTTTGACATTGTCAACTGATTCTCCATTTTTTTTTTATTCGGAAAAGTACCTATACTCCCGTGGTCCATGGGTCATCTATCAATGGAGTTTGATTTTTGATTTATCTAATGGAATGATCTATGGATAATAAGTTTTTAAATTGAACGTTTTCACTATTTATAAGTTTTATAAAAAAATACTATACTTAAGTATCGTAATGTGTAACAATCCAATTTTATAATAACCTGTCAAACCCTTCAAATGTTCGGAAATGACTGGCGGCTGAAGCTGCCAGTAAATTATACTAAGAAAAAATATCATGTTGAGAACTGACATCATTTAAGTAGTTTTTTTTTTTTTTTGTAAAATTTTCGCGAATATCACTTAACTTTTTATTGCATAAAAAAAATATCTTTCTTTGTAATAAACTTTGTAAGGTGTGGTCAATATTACGAATTACAAGGCCAATATTAAGACAAATTAAAAATAAACATGAATTTATCAGGTATTACTAAAAAAAATGTATATACGATTATAATACGAATTGATCCCACATATGAGTATACTTATTTTTTTATTGAAAACTGTTAGTACCAGAAACAACTTACTTAAATAAAAAATCCATGGCTACATCCAAAAACCAAGGGACGTTAGTTCCAACAAAAACCTTTTCAGTTTTTAATTTCAAAGGACAATTGAAATCTGTCGTATTATATTCGAAATAAAAATAAATAACATAAATGGGAAGCTAAAGAAATACTAAGTAAGAAATTTATTTACTGTGCAAATCTTGCAATGGATTCAATCCCTATTTAACTTTAACTAAAACGTTAATTTCGTGCAAAGAAAATAAAATAATTGATTTGAAACTAAAAGTAATAAATCGTAAACCGTGCAATTTAAACATTGATTCGTCACATTACGTAAATTAAAGAACTATCCGCTAACTCTTAACCGTATTGGAGTTGTATTTACCACCAAACTATATTAATAGTCTTAGAAAGCTTTGAGTTTTCCGACATTTCAGTTTCTCTTTATTTTCTTGTGATCCCATCATCAACACCCTGACTTGGTCATAGTGGGACCACCACAGGAGTTTCTCTTTCGAACAAAATATAAATTTTAAAAGCTTCGACAATAGGACAACTCGTCAATTAAACAAATTGATTAACCTATTTAAAAAAATATGTACATACAGTTGAAAAGAGAGCCTTTTCCTTATCAAGCTCCCTCTTCTTGAAGTCAGTTAATTATAAATCTAATGTTTTTTTAATAATAACATGTCAGGCAATCGAAATTCGTGACAGTAGGGAGGCGGGACAGATTGATTTGCTATTGACACTACTTATTAAAAAATCAAATAAATTGATCTTACATTAAAAGAGGTATTTTTACAAAAGAACTGCTAATGGAAATTAATCGCAGTAGTGATTGTGAACAATTCCCTCTGGCTATTTTTTTTTCGAAAACGTTATAATGCTTGAAAACGACTACGAAAAAGAAAAACTTTTGACTGTTTTTTTTTTTTGTTAGTTAAAAAGGTATATTCTTAAACAAGTTTGTACTATTATTTTTTAAAACCATAAGTACATTTAACAGAAAACACAAACAGGTTATCAAATGTATTTCTAAATTTAAAAAATGTACATGCGTACAAATAGTAACCCAACAACACATATGATTTTGATAGAAGAAATCTTGCTGAAAAACTTTACTGCGCTTAATTTTAATTAAATTTATATGTATTGTATACATAAAGATCTTTCTGAAGAAGTAACAATAAAGAGAAGTTTTCTTATTACTTTGTACCGCAGTTAGTTAAAGAAACGGGTAAGCTACTTATCTTAAAGCAAGAAGTTATAATCTTCTTTTGGAAATTGGGTCACTACATTGATGTTGTAATCTTGAAAAGGCGTGTGTATTTTTTGCTATCTTGTACGTTCACGTGTATAATATAGAGGATATATTAATTATAACATTACTTATTTCTGCTGTAACAAAATAGACGGTAAACTGGCCGACTATGGAGTGTAAGATAACTAATACAAGTTGGTTGTCTAATGTGTAGTAGGAAAATTTACTATTATAATGGCTTATTGAGTTTTAATAATATAATTTATATTAATTAGTTACAAGGTGCGGACTTTCCAGACCAGCCAGTTCGAGTTATAGATGACGAACCTGACTTGCTTTTTTATTGTTCCTTATACATCTGTATCAGCAATATCCCTTTCCTTCTATCCCTATGCTCCCTTCTACCCATATGCTACCAATTTACTCAAAACTTGGGAACGTTTACGTTTTGGATATTACGCTTTGGTCGCATTAACGTAAAAGGGACAAGCCTCTTGCCGTCAACTTTAAAAGTACTTTACGAATTAAAGAAGGAAAACTTGGAACTAAATTGAAAGCGAAATAATATGTAAGATTAAGCACATGAAAAAAAAAAGAGTTATAGGAGCTTATTAATTAACTCTACTAATAACTAAATCTATGGACCAATAAGAGTAAATTTAAAAAGATGCGAATAATTTCTTGCAGCCAGAAGCATTTGAAATATCTTAGTGCGACTCACTAATTCGATTTCATATGAAAAATTTTCCCATCGCAGTTGGAGGTACCTAAGTAAATAATCTGTAATATTTCTCAAAGTCACGTCTTGTATATATGTATAACAGAACCCATTTAAAAAAGAAACACTGTTTAAAGTTATGATGAGCTTTATTTTTTTTTTAACTTCTTGCTCTCTTACGTTTTTATCATGTTTTCAGCCTAATCCAAGTAACTTACCATAACTTAACATAGTTTACTAACTAAACTACGTAACTTACCATAGTTTATTTGAACTTTTATGCATAGTAAAATTATAATTGACTAAGTTAGAACAATATTTTGTACAGACGTACAGATGTCAGGGTCACCTGATATTAAGTAACAACTGCCGTTCATGAAAATCTGTCTCTCAAGAGCGCTAAGTGCGGGGGGTAAGGGGAGGGCAATGAGTAGTTGGAGTTATGGGAAGGGAAGAAAAGAGGGATCAAGTGAAGGGAAAAAGGAGAGAGGTTGATTAGGGGACTTGATCCTCCGGTACCATAACTCACTCCGCAATACAATGCAAACATTGTTGGTCTACCGATTTACTGTGAGGCCGTGGTATTACTTTGGTTGAGCCGGCCCATTCGTGCCTAAGCATGGCTCTCCCACCGAAAAAAATGCCCAAAAAATCCCGAATGACGGCAATTGTCTTGTCCATTGTTACGTAAATGGGACTAAATTATAATAGGCAAAATGTGAGCTTAATTACTACTTCAAATACACTACCCGAAATACATGCGTGAGTGTATGTATATATGTTTTATACTAAAGAGGTGCAAAATTAGAACACGACCTGTTTATCACTAGACGAGTACGCCTACAGTCTTTTGCTATCAGATTGGTCATTATCAGATGTGACAAAAGCGACATAAGCGTTTGAAACAATATGACTCTACTTACCATCAGCGACATAGTTTTGTGCTATAAATACTATAATTAAACCAATTCAAGTAAACTCTTCTAAAAGTGTCATTGGCTGACTTTTATACTGAATATTTGACATAAAGCTGATGTTGTGTTTGCAATGCTTTTGTATCGATATTACTGCATTCATTTACGCTTTATCTCCTTGTAGTGTTTATTGTCTATATAGATATACATATATATAACTAAATTGAGCGACTAATGGTTTTCGATACTATTAAGGCTGCATTTTGATTGATGACTTCCTTTCACTGCAACAAATCAATAGTAATCATGGTTACTATTGATTTTTTTTAAATAATAGATCGTTTTGTCTTTGTTTTAGTGGTTTCAAAGCAACAAATCAATGTCTACGAGAAGCCTCAAGAGAAATACGTCGTAGTAATGGTAATACATATACTTCGACTGAGCCCTGTCTCCTAAAATACAGCCTAGTTTGAAAGCCAACATCAGAATCTTTTGTTTAATGTTTTTCTTTAGAGAATAATTTTACTTTAGATTAGGAACACCTTTGGAAAATAATGTAGAAATCAATAAACTCGTTGCAATATAAGAAACATCAAGAAGTTTTTTTTTTTTAAGATATAGGTGGACAGACAGGTCTCTTGATAGTAAGTGACAACTGCCGCACATTAACAGCTGCAATTCAAGGGTCAAAAGTGGGCTGTCCGACTTTAGCGGTAGTAAGATGGTATGAATGGAGGGTAGTAGACTTTGAGAGGGGGAGGTAGGCCTCCGGTACCCTCACTCAATCGGCAAAACAATGCAAGCATTGTTTGACAGCCGGTTTTCTGTGAGACCGTGATATTACTGCGGCCAAGACTGTCTATTCGTTTCTTAACATGGCTCTCCCACATTGAAGATATTATATTATATTACATATATTATATTTAAATAACTGTTTTGAAAGATAAAAGCATATACGCCCATTTATATACGAAAGAAATAATAGGTACTAAGTAAACCAACTTAATAAACATTTCCAAACAACGTCTTTACATAATAATCCTGCATATATTTCGAAGTAAAACAACAACCCTTCTAAATCATGCTCCTATGAGCAATTATTTACGCAATCAAAATTGAACATATCGTAAATAACATTTCACCTCACAAAGTTATTCTAATTCTAAACTAAGATGTTGTAATTCTTATTTAAGGCAATATAGTCTCTAGTTCTGAGACTTTAAAGTACAACGACTTGAATTATTTAGTTTCTATTCCATGCGCCCAGAAGAGAAATCAAATATAGCCTGTAAGACGTCGTATTAAAGTCGTTTGTATATCATTAGTTAAACTCTAATGATTATTGCTTTGGAGTATTACAAGTAGTTCTAAGGGGTTGAACAATTTACACAGTATTTATGTCCATGCAATCATTTCCTCTTGATAGTCGTATCGACTGTTTGTTGGCGTAATTACTTTACCTTTAGAATACTTAATCATTATTGAACATTAGTGTGGTGTAAGAAGGATAGGATTCAGAACATGAGTGTTTGTAGGTATTGTGACGCCATGCCTACGTCACCGCACAGACAAACAATGCAAAGAAGTTTTTCAAACGAAGATTGACAAGTCACGGTAGCTGAGCGGTAGTGGCTACGGCTGCGAACCGAATGCCGAGAGTTCAAGCCCCGGCGGACTCTATGGGTTTTTGTTTGTGATTTCGGTGTTTTATAGAAAATTCTAGTAAATGGAGATGATTCTTTACAAAATTCGAATATAATGGAAAGTACTAGATGAAGAAAAATGAATAAATAAATTAAGTTGTAGAAGACAATCGAAAAGAATAACGAAATGACGGTCGAAATTCAACAAATTACGATCGAAATTAGGGGTATATAAAGAGCTCCAGACGCGCCTACAGGGCAGTTCAGTGGAAAGTGCTCTCAAGTGAAGAATAAGAAGAAGAAGTGAAAAAGTAGTACAGTGAAGTACAGTGAAGTGAAGTGAAAGTGATTAGTATTAGTGAGTGGTGCAGTGCTACCGTTGGACTGAGTTAAGTGTAGTCCGCGGGGACAGTGTGGAACAGTGCTACGCGGTTCGTGCAGTACAACTCGTTCTGTGCTGTGAGTGTTACGCGTTCGGAATATTGTGAAACGCAAATAAATCGTTACTCTCGGCAGTGATATATTAGTTTCCTTCCAATCCCTGTACCCACTACCGTTACATTTGGTGTCAGAAGTGGGATTGGAAGGTAAAATGCCTATTACGCCGAGGGAAGGCGTGAGTACTCGCGCTAAAACAGCCGCACAGCAACCACGTGGCTCTGGAGCCGAAGCTTCTGAGGAAGAGATTCCTGGACGTCAAGACAACTCCGGGGTGGCAACTTCCGACGTAGCGTCGTCGTCGAAATCCCAGGGGCCGGATCTCGGCGCCTTACTCGAACAGCTGCGCGCTATGCAGGAAGAGCAAGCCCGCCGACAGGAAGAGCAAGCTCGCCGACAAGAGGAACAGCTGCGCGCTGTTCAGGAAGAGCAAGCCCGTCGACAGGAAGAACAAGCTCGCCGACAAGAGGAACAGCTGCGCGCTGTTCAGGAAGAGCAAGCCCGTCGACAGGAAGAACAAGCTCGCCGACAAGAGGAACAGCTGCGCGCTGTTCAAGATGAGCAAACAGCCATGCACGAGGACCAAGCCCGCCGACAGGAGGAACTGCTGTGCGCTATGCAGAAAAATCTTCTGACGGCTATCACCGAAAGCATGCGGAGGGTTGAGGCTATGGAGACAACCGTGCAAAAACATGAAGACCGCCTCTCCTTCATCGAAGAAGACGTCAAGAAAATTGAGGAAGATGTCAAGAGGATAAAAATAAATGGAGTTCCGGCTTCAGCGACCATAGTAAGTGCATCCTCTTCAGGCGGAAATTTTAAAGTGCCACCCTTTGATGGGACCTCTTCCTGGGCGGCCTATAAATTACAATTTGAAGCTGTGAGAGACTTAAATAGGTGGACCAACAGCCAAGCCAAAACCGCTCTTACTTTGGGACTACGAGACAAAGCTCTGACTGTACTGGAGGCTTTAGGAAGTGAAGCTACCTATGAGCAGTTGCTAGAAGCCTTGGAATCGCGCTATGGGGACTCGCATCTGGAGCATGTCTTCCGCGCTCAACTCCGTGATCGATGCCAACGAGCCAATGAATCCTTACAACAGTGGGCTCTAGAAGTGGAAAAGTTGGTCCGGAAGGCGTACCAATCATCACCACCATCAGTCATTGACAGCATACTTTTGCAGTCGTTTGTCGATGGTATTTTCGACGCGGAAGTGAGGGCTGCCGTGCGCCTGGGTCATCACGGTCAGATCAAGGAAGCCGTCGCGCATGCGCTTGAGGTAGAAGCTGTCCGACGAGACCCGAGGAGTGGACGCCTGAGGGAGATTAATTCAACAGAACTGGAGCGGCGAAACCAACGTAGAGCTTTCGTCCCTAGATGCTACAACTGCGGGGAGCGGGGACATCTAAGAAACGGCTGCCCGAATTGGATTGCAGAGAAACGAGGGACCGATGCTTGTATACAAGCGTCCGAGAACCAGGAAAACTAATTAAGGCCAGGGCTGAGGGGTGGGCACTGGCCGGTAGACATGAAGCCCCGAAAATTAAGATTCATCAGAGTACGGATGGAAACAGCTTAACCGTTAATGGATCAGTAAATGGAATTCCATGCCCATTGACTTTGGATACTGGTGCGTCACGTACGGTAATTGGGACACAGCTGATAAGAAGAAACGGGAAGATAAACGTTCGGAAGGGAGCTTATCAGCTGACAACGGCTACCGGCCAGCGAATACCAGTAACAGGCAACCAGAAAGTGGCCATTAAGATTGGTGATAAACTTTACTGGCAACAAGCAATCATTGCTGACATTGTGGATGATTGTATTATTGGCCTTGACTTCTTGAAGGACCATCGGTGCAAACTTGACATTAACTGCGGTATCCTGAAGTGTGGAGATGATGAAATACCAATAAGAGGCGGTGGTAAAGGCAAGGTGTATTGCATTAAGAACACAAAATTACTGCCGAGATCACAAACGCTAGTTCCAGTAAATTTCAACAAACAAAGTAAGTTGCAACAACGACGGTGGACATTATTGGAAAAAGTGAATAACGAAACTTCGTGGTTGCCAGCACGTACAGTTGTCAACATATCTACAGAAACAGTGGTGCCTGTATTAAATTTAAGTAATGAAGAACAGGTATTGAGGAAAGGTACTCTAATAGGACGGAGCGAAGAAATCGTCTGGTTGCGAAATTGTCAAGAAGTCAAAAAGACGCACAGAAGTACAATCGACGTTAACAGTATACTAGAGGGATGTAAGGAAGATTTGACAACTATTGAATTATTGAAGGCGAAGAATTTGCTACGTCGGTTCTCCGATATCTTTTCAAAGAATGATGGTGATATCGGCAGGACAAGTATGGTACAACACAAAATTAATACTGGTAATGAACAACCTATTCGTCAACGACCTCGTCGAATTCCTTTTGCCAGAGAAAAAGAGGTGGACGACATGATTCAAGACATGAGGAATAATGAAGTAATTGAACCATCGTCTAGTCCGTGGTGTTCACCAGTGGTCCTGGTAAAGAAGAAGGATGGCTCAACGAGATTTTGCATTGATTATCGCCGACTGAACGACGTGACCAAAAAGGACAGTTATCCATTACCAAGGATAGATGACACTTTGAATACTCTCAATGGCATGAAATGGTTTTCTACGCTTGACCTGAAAACTGGCTATTGGCAAGTAGAGCTGGAATCCGTATTTAACAAGTTGAGAAGTGCAAATCTTAAACTAAGTCATAAGAAATGTTCATTTTTCAAACGACAGGTGAATTATTTGGGACATGTAATTTCGGAAAAAGGCGTCGAAACAGATCCAACAAAGATTTCAGCTGTTAAAGATTGGCCTGTGCCCACCGACAAAACACAAGTCCGGGCGTTTATGGGACTTTGCTCTTATTATCGTCGTTTTGTCAGGAATTTTTCGGATATAGCGAAGCCTTTACATCGACTTACAGAAGAAAAACGACCCTTCATTTGGGATCAACAATGCAAGACAGCTTTCGAAGATCTCAAGAGTCGGTTATGTGAAACGCCCGTTCTCGGATATCCGGATCAGAGCAATGAATTTATAGTAGATACAGATGCAAGTAACACAGGGATTGGAGGAACACTCTCACAAAAGAAAGAGGATCAAGAAGTTGTGATAGCCTATTACAGTAAATCATTGTCGAAACCAGAACGTAATTATTGTGTCACCCGAAGAGAGCTCCTGGCAGTGGTCAAAACGCTTCAGCATTTTAAAAAATACTTGTTGGGCCGGAAATTTCTAGTCAGAACAGATCATGCAGCGTTGAAGTGGCTATTGCAGTTCAAGAATCCTGAAGGACAAGTCGCAAGATGGATAGAACAATTACAGGAGTACGACTTTGAGGTTGAACATCGCAGTGGGAAGTCTCATGGGAATGCCGATGCTTTGTCAAGACGCCCATGTTTTGATGACTGCAAGCACTGTTCGAAACAAGAAGATAAAGAAAAAGCTACGGTCCGAGTTATAAGAACTGATACAATTGATGAAGAATGGAGCAATGATGCCTTACGTAAATTACAAGAAGAAGATGAAGACTTGAAACCAATACTCAGTTGGATGAAAGACTTATCTGCACGGCCAGGATGGAGTGAAGTTGCTGGAATGAGTGCAACAACTAAGAGCTATTGGGCGCAATGGAATAGTCTGCTCTTACATAATGGGCTTTTATGTCGAAAATGGGAGAGTGCATCTGGGCAAGACAGTCATCTTCAGACAGTTGTACCAAAGTCAAAGATTTCTGATATACTACGAGCGTATCACGACGGAACATCAGGCGGTCATCTTGGTGTAAAGCGGACTTTAGTGAAGATTCGTCAACGTTTTTACTGGTTGCACTGCAAGGAAGATGTTGAAGACTGGTGCAGGAAATGTACGAGCTGTTCTTCTGTCAAGGGACCACAAACAAGAAGTCGTGGAGCATTGAAGCTATACAACGTGGGTGCTCCTTGGGAACGAATAGCTTTGGATGTGGCCGGGCCGTTTCCAATGACAAATAGTGGAAATCGTTACATTCTAGTAGTAATGGACTACTTTACGAAGTGGCCAGAAGCGTTCGCACTACCAAATCAAGAAGCTATCACTGTGGCTAATAAACTTGTGAATGAAGTTTTCTGCCGATTTGGATTACCTCTTGAAATCCATAGTGACCAAGGCAGGAATTTCGAGTCTCAAGTCTTCCAGGAAACATGCAAAATTATGGGGATACACAAAACTCGGACTACGCCGTATCATCCGCAATCTGATGGAATGGTAGAAAGATTTAATCAAACTTTGGAACGGCATTTGGCGAAAGTTGTGGATAGCCATCAGGACAATTGGGACGAGTACATTCCTCTATTTCTTCTGTCATATAGGACGGCAGTTCATGAAAGTACCTCTACCACTCCGGCTCGAGCGAACTTTGGTAGAGAACTTCGACTTCCAGCAGATCTACTCGCAGGTTGTCCTCCGGATACGCCCAGCTGTATTTCGGAATACGCAGAAGAATTAAGAAGAAAGATGGAGGAGGTTCACGGGCACATGAGAGAAGAGAATCTGCAAGCTAGTGAGCGAATGAAAACGCGATACGACAGAAGCATTAACTCCAAGTCCTTTGAAGAAGGTTCTGCGGTTTGGCTTCACAATCCTGTTCGACGAAAAGGGAAATCTCCAAAACTACAACCAAGTTGGGAAGGTCCTTATGAAGTAATTACGAAGATCAATGATGTCACTTACAGAATTCGGAAAACGCCAAGAAGTACAGCTAAAGTCGTTCATGTGGATAGGTTGGCACGGTACCACGGCTCTAACGATGCTCGGGACGAGCACGTCTAAGGAGGGGATAATGTGACGCCATGCCTACGTCACCGCACAGACAAACAATGCAAAGAAGTTTTTCAAACGAAGATTGACAAGTCACGGTAGCTGAGCGGTAGTGGCTACGGCTGCGAACCGAATGCCGAGAGTTCAAGCCCCGGCGGACTCTATGGGTTTTTGTTTGTGATTTCGGTGTTTTATAGAAAATTCTAGTAAATGGAGATGATTCTTTACAAAATTCGAATATAATGGAAAGTACTAGATGAAGCAAAATGAATAAATAAATTAAGTTGTAGAAGACAATCGAAAAGAATAACGAAATGACGGTCGAAATTCAACAAATTACGATCGAAATTAGGGGTATATAAAGAGCTCCAGACGCGCCTACAGGGCAGTTCAGTGGAAAGTGCTCTCAAGTGAAGAATAAGAAGAAGAAGTGAAAAAGTAGTACAGTGAAGTACAGTGAAGTGAAGTGAAAGTGATTAGTATTAGTGAGTGGTGCAGTGCTACCGTTGGACTGAGTTAAGTGTAGTCCGCGGGGACAGTGTGGAACAGTGCTACGCGGTTCGTGCAGTACAACTCGTTCTGTGCTGTGAGTGTTACGCGTTCGGAATATTGTGAAACGCAAATAAATCGTTACTCTCGGCAGTGATATATTAGTTTCCTTCCAATCCCTGTACCCACTACCGTTACAGTATTGAGTAACCACACACTGTTGCCCTGTGTCCTCTATGCGATCTTATATAAATCAAAAATATCACGACATACCTAATGTAAACCTTAAACTCAAATTCAAAGCTACACCTGTTAAATTCAAAATGAAAACTGCTTGAAGTCAACTTTATGTAGGTACATACTGCGGTTTCCTACCAAATGTTGGATATTACAAAATTACAAAAATATTACTTAAGATCCATATTAACATTAAAATAATGTACATATATTTATTATAACATACCGAACATTTAACAAAATATGATATGATATGCATAATTCTGCGAGTTACATCAAGTTTCATCAACGAAGAAAAATATATATTGATTCAGCAGTCTCAGCAATATTTGTGGCCACATTTCCAAATGCGAGCACTCTTTTAAATAATACATACTCGACGACCAATACCGAATCTCTAGCTTATATGACCCTTGAAATGGGTTCACCAAAGCCGAAATCTAGAAATATTGCCACCTTACATCCATAAACGACGCCATCGATGTTCAATCAATCCTTAGAAATGCTTTACATATATTTTATAATATATATGTACATGTAACTTTTCTCTCAGTACTGTGAGGGATTAGCCAGTTATATACGAGAAAGGTTTCAGAACTACTCAGAAAGACAAAGTTTTGACTGGACATTAAAGAGGATAAGTGCAAATTTTAATGTCGCTTTGAGCTCTCAGGAGTATTGTTACTATGAGAAAGCTAAATAGCCTGAAACATTACACTCAACAATGCAATTGAGTATTCCACAACTCCAGAATTGACCCCTTGGAAGTAATAAAAGAAATTTTGTATTCCACGACGTTAGCACGATTAAAATGATTTCGTTTGCAGTACTGGCTTCGAGCTTAAAGTTAATATCGTAGTGGAAGAGTTCTTTTCTATAATTCAAGAGCTAAGCTAAATGAAAATCTCATCAACCGCAGAGCTTTAAATCGTTTTAGGGTAGTTTTATTTAGTTGAACCAAATTTGAGCTCTTATCCTGAAAACTACATGTAGTCATTTATTTGATGTTAATGCTTATCCATTTTTTTTAAATGTTGATAAGCGCCTTCAATGCGACTTTCGAATTCTTTTCCGCAACAGTGACAATCGTAAATAGGTGCATAAAGAACTCAAATACTTATTCATAATTTCCCTAGTCTCTCATGATCAAATCCAATCCGGTCTATTGGCATCTGGATAATTTGCAGATAAATCGCTACACCTTCATATATAAAAAATACACACAGTTTAACATATGACATTCTTCTTTTTTTGACGTCGGTTAATAAAAACTATAGTTGATTTTCATGGTGAGGTTTTTTTATATGATATGAATGATTTTATTTCAAAATGTACAGCAGCTGTATTAAATAATAAAAGATGTTTCAAGACTTCTAAAAAGGACAAGAAATTACTTTTTTAATTTTTTATTCATTTAGAAAACAAATTTATTGGAATTCGAGAAGCAGGTCTTCCAGTGTTTTGAAAACAATATTCAATAGTGTGCATACATACATACATGCGCTCACGCCTGTATCTCAGAATGGGTAGGCAGAGGTGTACTAAACACCCACACTTCGCCAATTAGAATCTGGTGATCCCACTAACGTAATAGGGGCCAAAGAACAAATTATTGTTAGTGTAGGCACCATTCCATAATATAATACATATATATACATATAAGATATTTTACTCTTTATGCGTTAACAAGTCGTAAAACATTTGTAAAATAAAAAATTCTCTTAAAAATCCTCCCCGATCGTTTATACCAATAGAAAATCCTAAAAGTCTATTCCTAGGCTCAACTTTGAGGCTAAACGTTGACTGCTCAGTGAACAGAAAGTTTTATAGGTACGCTATAAATCTTTACGATCACTAAGGAAACGAATCTTTCTCCGATGAGCAAAACTGCCAGATTAGTGTCGAAGTAGTAAGATTCAGGCGCCAACAGTTTCTCATCATTTTCGAACTAAATACTTTGGGTTATTTTTTACTTATGATTTAAAAAGGTTAACACTTAAAAATTTACTGTAAATGGAACCTGTCTGTAATTTGCAAAATATTTTATAATGTTTTGAAGAAAATTTCTAAAAGAAGGTCAAACGCAAAATAATAACCACAGTTAATGTAGCATAGACCTTAATTGAATGTAGCTTGAAACTTTTGTGTAGAAGAAGATCTTTAAATATCAGATCTTGTTACTGGTCTTAATGTTTCTTTTTTTTTATCTTTAAAGTTTGTTATTAAAAAATTTAAAGATTCAATTTATATACGAACGCAATGTGGAATTAATTAATTTATTAATTATTAGTTCCCACAGGTTTGCCTGCGTTTATGATTTCTGCTTTGCTCTTAAGGATCGTAGTGTTATGTTTTATCGTCTACATTATTTCTTAATAAATATTATATTGCTTTTTTTTTCGACTCTGACTGGCACTTCCAAAGATTAGCAATATTAACAATAAAAAAAAATATTTTATTTTTATATTAGTATAGATATTCTTTGATCGCATTAGTTAAGACATTGTCGGTCTATTAAGTCAGTCAGTTTTTGGGATAGAACATATCCAATCGTTTGAATTTCCGATTTGTATATTTAGCTTATTAGTTAATGTATTGAGCGAAAGGTACCAAGGAGGTTCAATTTCTAATTAAAATTCTTTGGTGCATAAATCGTACTATTGAATGCAATGCAATATAAATTACTGTTACAAATGATAAAGACTTTATATTGAGCCAACTCGACGATATTTGTTATCTGCGGTTGCCTTTATGCATATATTGACTGTTTTGTGATGGAAGCAATTGAGCCACGCTGGATTTTATACTTTGAAAGTACTTTAACTTAAAGAGTTTTGGCAACAGTATTTTATTTATTCATTAAAGATGCCCCTGTTAATAAAATCACTTATTTCAATTGTATTTAAAATGCAAGGTAATATTGAGTAATATAGTTTTTTTTTCTATGAAGCGAACATTAATATATGTATTAATGACAAAGATGGTAGTAAGCTAGCAGTTTATATTATATTGAGTGCAATAAAAATATTTTCAATTAACGACATTGGTGAAAACAAAAACCTGAGTGAGTTCTTTTACAAAAAAAATACATATATATATATATATAAATGCAAAGAAATCAAATCTTTACACAAGCACCTCCCTGAATTCTTTTTTTTTTTTTTTTTTCATAAATATTATGGTAGAAAACAGCTAAAGCAGGTTTTTTTTTTTATGCGTATATATAGTGGGCAAACGAGCAGACGGGTCACCTGATGGTAAGTGACTAACGCCGCCCATGGACACCCGCAACTCAAGAGTCACAAGTGCGTTGCCGGCCTTTTAGGTAGGAGTACGCTCTTTTTTGAAGGTTTGTAGGTCGTATCGGTTCGGAAACAAGTTCGATATAACAAGTTTAAAATAAACACATGTCATACTAAAACCTACGTCCTACAGAAGCGAACGATACCCAGACCTACACATATCTAATGACTTTACTTACTTCATCCATTTGTTACATGTAGCAGGATTTGAATATCAATGTTATTATTCTAAGTTAGAGAAAACACAAATGCAAAGTTTCTAACAAAAAGTAGTTAATTGTATTCGTACAGAATCTGGTTGTACAAAGGAGCGAATTAAAAACATCGTATGAGAATAATATATATAGAATATTCTAGACTTATTTGAAACATTATAAAATACCAAGAATAAACAGACGAATAGAGGCTTTTAGAATATTGAATCTAGACTTTCTTTACATAAAGATTTAACCTATAATGAGCCCTACTTGTTGTATACGCTTAGCTTTCTTCAAAGCTCATGAAGCTTTCGTCTTGTTAAAGTCAAACAAAATGTTAATATTAATAAAGCCTTTTTTACTATTAATTTATAATTTATATAATTTACAGTTAGGCATATTATATTGTGTATTCATCTTTTTTTTATCTACGTCAAAGCAGAAAAAACCTCCAGCGTTTGTTTACAACCAGAAAATATTTTCTTCTTTATTTTTTTTTTTATTGCGTTTACTTTTAAATTGTTATTAATTTCATTACACCGCTGTAAGAGGTAATTTTAGAAAAAAATATATACGAATTATACTGTACAATATTATTTAAAGCAGTTGTTTTATTAGTGAGTTATGTATATAAGAGAGGTTAAGTTACTCTCCAAACATACCGTCCAGAACAAATTCGTATAATTGGTCTATCGAGGCTCTAAATCCTTTATAAACGGAAACGTATGTAAACAATTATACTTGAAAACTGAAAGAGATACTCATGTACACTAAAATTATAACAATGTTATGAGATATTTGTATTTGTATGGGAGACCCCTTAAATATTTATTTTATTTTTATTTAATTATATATGTATTTCTAAAGTGAACATATAACTAAATATTCTGTGAATATTTCAAGTTGTTGTACCTGTTGCCGTTATCAATATCGAGCAAAAACGAGCAAAAAATCACGTTTGTTGTATGGGAGCCTCCTTAAATATTTATTTTATTCTGTTTATTAGTATTTTTTGTTATAGCGGTAACACATATACATCATCTGAGTATTCTATAAATCTGGGCTCATCTAGGTAAAACGCGAGGACTATATTGTGGAAATATGTTTATTTTTAGGTGCTCCTTGAAAATATGTATCCATTATAAAATATTAGCATTATAAAATTTGCAAAAGGGCTTCTTACCAGTAGTTATTTTGACAACGTTATCATGTTACAGTGTTAGTGAATTATGAATTATGAATATGATTACTACGAACGTGAACACAAAAGGAAAAGAGGTGCTGAAGTTACACGGCACTTAATTGTGAGTAAGTCAACTGGATATCTGATATTATCGGGTTATGGATTGCCTGCTTGAAATCAGTAGACTGAGACTACGATCACATTACGTTACGTATTTTTTTAGTTCAGTCCTAGGAGAATACGATTCTCACTCTGTAGATATTATGTTATCATAACATCTGTGAAGTGAAGAGAAGTCACTCCAAGAATAATATGTATATTAAGAAGAAGCCCATTAACATATATAGGAATTAATACAAAATATATGTATATACGCTCACGCCTGTATCCCCTAAAGTGGAGGCAGAGGTGTATTAAACACCTACATTTTGCCAATTAGAATTTGGTCCCCCTAACGTAATAACGGGCAGCCCCATTGCGGTCAACCGGGCACTGTATGACTGTATATATACTGTCTGATAGATAACAGTCCAATCCATTAGTTACTTATTACGACACATAGTCGAAGACAGATAGGGTGGCCCTATTCTACTACACCGTAAACTACACATACTGTTTTACACACACACTTTACTCAGAAACTGTTAGCATAACATTTTAACACTTAATAAAAATTAAAATATCCTCCATTCGTATTCTGACTTATTTGAATCATGAATAATGCAGTAGTATTTTTATCAAAGCTTTGGCTCACTCTATTGGCTTTTTGGTTTTTAAAAAAATGCGACCTATATCTGACTGACTCTAACGTCACTATCCCAAATGAAATGGTTTAGTTAATCCTTCTTTCACTTTTGCTCAACTGGATTAATACATTTTTTTAAGGGAAATGGGAAACAATTGTGTGTCATATTTAAATCATCACATTGAAAATTTATTCTCATTTTATTATGCATGATCAAAAAACTAGTCTAGCGAACTTGAAATTATTGATATGATGTTTTGGTCCTGATTATATTCAGTGTGAAAGGACTAAATTTTTTACATTTCTTTGACAAGTCAACAAGGATTTGCGAAACAGATCTAAAATTATCTTATATCTTTAAGCGAGAAATTTTTGTATATATATAATCTGAATCTCGGAAACGGCTCCAACGATATTCATGAAATTTGGTATGCAGGAGATTGCGGGGCCGATAAATCGATCTAGCTAGGTTTCATTTTTAGAAAACGTCCGTGTTTTCAGACAATGAAAAACTGCTACAAAATCATTAGAATACGAAGGTAAATTTCGCCACCATCAACAAGGTTGTAATAGGTCAGGTGGGAAATAGGGCGGTCCCGTAACCAGCTTACCCCGGTTCGAGTCCTGATGATTATTTTACTTAACTTTTTTTTTTCGTTCTTTTACACGATTTACAAAAAAAATGAACCAACAAAGTCGGTCATCCAGGTACTATTTAATTATATGGCGATAGTCTATTGTTAAGTTTAATAAGATTCCAAGTATTATTATTGTTAAGAACTATGCTCTATACGAGTCTGACAGTGAAAAAACCAAGTTTACTTAATTAATTTTACTTACGAGCTAAAGTTCCTTGAAACAATTTTCCCGGTATAAAAACAAGTATCAAACATTTCACAGACGGTGTTATGATTTAGGTACGTGACCGGCATATTAAGTGAATGTGTCTTGTCTTGAATAAAGTTCTAACCTGTTTAATGCAACACGTATCCTTTTTCTTACATAACGTGAATACGCATCCCACATTAAGTGTTTTAACGTCAAAGATCTTTCGCTGAGGCGAGAGAGAACTTTAGTTTTATTAGAATAGCTGAACATTTTATCTTATTTTTAACTCTCATGTGTAGAGGGTTAAAAATAAGATACAATTTAAAAAAATAAATATGCTTTAGTTTATAACATAAAATAATGCTTGTTAAGATTATTGTATTATTAAAGGTTTTGATTCAATAATTCAAGGTTTTCTAAAGTACTTTGTAAACTTTGTCTGTATCCTCAATGCAGGAGTTCATGTAAATATAATGTAAATGACAAACTTATACTAATGGTTAATTAACATAAGTCTCATAGAGTGAGAGCGTAAAGGTATACATACAAATTAAATAATACATACTAAATCGATTGTGTACATAATGCTACATGAACAATATGGAAAACTTAAAAAAATGTACCATACTACTACTACATACACTTGAAAAGGTTGTATGATGTAATAAGTAAATTGTATGTAATAAGTTGAACGGGAGTAAATTAAAAGTGTAAGCAATTTATATTAATTTATTTAAAAAACATATTTATCGCAATAATGACAAAAAAGACTAACAGATGTCAAATGTAACCTTTTAAGTTGGACCTACTTTAATTCCGAATATTTACTGATATTCAATTATTGTCGTAGACACTGTACTTCTACCAATTGAATGGTTCTAAAAATGCATGAAATACATACATTACTATGAAAATGTTAAGTCTGATAACCTACCTACTTGACCTTATTCTATACCTGTCGTATTTCAGAAACATCTGTCAACCCCGTTTTTAAGTTGTTTCCTATACTACTGTCATTATTTTTTTAAATGTTTATTTTTGTGTCCATCCATAATCGGTTCTTTAGAACAATCAGATTTCATTACTGCGGTTGTTGATCTTTATATAGTATTTGAAATTGGCAGTGAACTCTATTACTACTGGTATAGTATAGTTAATTTGATTCTACTCTCTCTAGCACAACACACTCAAACTACTGGCTCCGTATTCAATGTTAAATCACCAACTATAATAAAAAGATGGAGATTTATGAACTATACATATATATATATGAATTTACATTGCTCCAACTAAAACATGACTTAAACCCTTAAGTTTAAAACTATTATGTATTTCCTCTTTTGAGAGAGAGTGCGTTATATGCGGCAGTATTCTATTTGATATTTCATTTCAGAATTTAAGCTTAGACAAATGAAAATCATTTGTGTTTATAAACATATTGTTTCAGAATGTTTGCATTTAAAGCATCACAACTTTAGAATAAAAAACATAAGTAGCGCAGAGTCTCATTATAAAATATGTTTCGTTTTCATAGAATTACGTTGTGTTTGTTGTAAATACGTTTTAAGAATAAAGCTTTCTGAAATAAGGTCCGTCACACACAAGCTTTGTTACGGTAACTAAGTTGTACACACATCGTTAGGGTACGTACATCGTAACTCGGAGATAGGCTCACAAATAAAGCGTGGCCTCATGAATTATTTCAGTCCACATTGTGTCGTTATTACAGGCCTAACAAGGAATATAACTTGAACATTCTGGCCACAGTCAAGGACGTATTTACAATGTTTCCTATGTGGTTTGTGTTTTTGTTATATTAATTTATGTACTTTATTGCTACGTTAAGATGGCCCTGGTTCCTTCGTATGTACATATATATATTTTATTTTTGAGTTAGAGGACTCGGATTTGCCGACACCAGCCAGACCTTTCCTTTCTATCGCCCGGAGGACGGCATTGGTCCTGCCCCGTAGTACGTTAATGGGACTAAATTATAACCAGCGAATTGTGGACATTTATTACGCCTCTGCCTTAGTGTGGAAACCCCCACGGGTCATCACCTTACCGGGGCTAATGGGTAAGGTGGTATATCGGACTCGAACCGACTAAAACAACACAGTGTTCCGTCAACGGGTCTTATGGCTTGGGCCTTAGGTATACCCTAGAAATGAAGTCCCTGTGTACCCCGACAGACCTGCCCCCGCTGATATTTAGTCAGACGCGCATGGAACACGTCGTCGTACATAATATAAATTATTAATTAAAATTAATAATCACGTTTTTCAGTATATCATCAGCGTTTTACGGTTTTCCTACATGTTAACAAAATTTAACTACAGTACTAATTGACGAAAGATATATTTTTGTTCTAATACCAGAAATTTGTTAAGGCTATGACTACAGGAAAGAGCAAAACGAGTTGTGTATATTTCTAGGTACTTGCTATATTACATTATCTAAACTCAAAAAAAAACGCATTGCCACTAGCAGTCCGTGTACGTTTCAGAGTCAACATTTTAATACAAAAGAATCCATTATTTGTTAATTTTCCTGTATACCAAACAGTACTTGAGCAAAACTTATCTTTACCAAATACATTAATTTGAAAATCCCAGATTTGTGCAGTTTTCACCCGTCCTCGGATTTAAAATATAACAAACTAACAAACTCAATTTCACATATATACGAGTAAAATGCTGCCTGCTAGTTTTGACAAAAAGAACATTGGAAAAAAAAATTATAAACAAAATATAATTAGTACAGTTATCATAATATGTCTCAGTTTACAAAAACGTAAGTCTAAAAATACAATAAAACTTTAAAGGTTTTGGTGGATTTATCATCAAAACTTTAGAAAGATAAAAACTAGTTTATTCAATTAATTATTTGTTTCGAAGGTCAGTTTAGAAAACTAAATAACATTTGGGTTCTAATCGTAAATACCAAGTACTGACTAACTCAATTCAATATAAACACACAGGAAAAGCAATTTTTTTACCATTTGATACGGCTTCTTATTTGAGTATGTTTTTAACGCTTTCGAGGCTTAATCAGCTGATCATTATGTACTTTGTATACACGTTGACAGGGGTCCAGAAAAGTAAATTATCAGCATTAGCCTCATTTGCTCACAACACAAAATATTTCGGTGCAAAACATCAGTTTTTTTCTTTATATTTAAACATTTTAAATAGTCCAGGAGGAATTAAGTATCTGGTTATAGTGTACAATTTATTCAAAATGAATTTCACTAAAATTAACTCTAGTTATTAAATTGAGTTATGATATATCATACACTGAATAGAGTAGAATACTTGGAAATAATAATAAAAACGTGGTTAGATATTTACTAAGTGCCAGCTAGTGTAATATCGGACACTAGGGAGTGACCGAGGCATCCAAATCAGATCTCATACCTGTATGCATAATGCTAAGAAAAGACTAGAAATATACGTCTTTATTACTTTTTCTTTTTTTTTATAATATATATTATTTACGTTATGATTTTTTTGTATTTCTATTTAGATTTTGATAAAAAAAATATGACAATGAGAGAATTGGATCTTATAATGTTACCATTTTTTTTTGTTTTGTTTTGTTATGTTCTAAAACATTTGTTGTAAGCCTGTTGCGGTAAATAAAAACATTTTCTTTTTTTATTTTATATATATTCTATGAAACCAGTTACAGAATAAAACAATATTGCAGTACAAACTCTGCAGCCCAACTCACAATGCACCACAAACTGATCTGATTGCTAATCTGTTTAAATAGTCGAAGAGAAAGTTACCCGTTACAGCGGGGTACACCCTCAAAGGATGTATTCAACTGAACATAGTCAAAAGGTATCTTCAGCTTGTGGAACAGATTATTCTATATTTAGTTTTAAGCACAAACTAGTTTCGGGAATCGAAAATAAACCAATCAAGTAAATATAATTAGATTTATACTTTACATTAACCAAACCTAAAACTTACTTATATTTTTTTATATAAAAAAAAATGTTTTGTATTTACTACTGGTCCCGTCGGTTTTGTTTCAGGTTTATTATAACCCATATGTATTATATTACATAATCAAGATGCATGTTTTTTTTTTACTATAAATTATTTAACAGTCACGTCTATGACTGTCAGATAACCTAACGCGTCGGACGAATGGATAGCGACCTAGATATTTCGAAAGACTTAGCGTACCTCCGTAATTTTATTTATTTTAAAAAGTTCACAAAGAAGATGTGTAAAGTACAGTTTTAACTGGTTTGAGTTACTTAATGGTCGAATATCAAAAGTACCAACACCAGCGATGGGAAAATCGCCCGCCCGTGGTCACAGTTGATGCCCGTACATCATAATTGTTTTAATGGCAGCCATACCTGTTGCGATAAATAACGTTCTATTGCAAATACGGTAAAATGTGCTCTAATAATTACACACACAATAGGTATATTTATGTAACAGTGCAGTGTTGCCGTGTAGTAATATGCTTTGTTTTGATATTTGTTGCCTATTTAAATGTTCTATTAGTTGAATTTCAATTAGTTGATTAATCTTGATAATTGATAGTTTAGCACGCTGCATATTTCATAAGAACTTCACAAAATATTTAAGTAATCGCTCCAACAAATCAAATAGGTATCCACTTATATCATATAATTATATTTATTTATTGGCAAGTGTTATGAATTACATAACATTGCACTGCGACTGATGAGAGTGGAGCAGCGACAAATTTAAAAATAGTTAAGGAATTTCATAGCGAGTCTTACGACAAAATCAACTTAACACATTACAAATAGCTTCTTAAGATAATTTATTGCGTTTCTTAAAGTGTTGATTTTCACTCATGCATGTGACATTTAAAACCGAACTATTTATTTACCTTCTTTTAGTACGGCGTTTAAAATACATACTGTATCGAGAGAAATTGAACCCTCATTAACTACCACATTTTGACAAATTTATAAAAACAAAAACCATTCTATAAAAGTTTTACACTATAGAGTTGAATTACTGTATAGTTTTCGGAATGTGCTGCCTCATTGAACACCGCATTAAATACCAGAGAGAGTTGAGTAAAACGAGAATGTTTTTTTATTTATTAAAAACTTTTTGCATTTTACATTGCACAAGACGGACCTAATGCCAATAGATATCTACTACTACTACTCCTAATTAACCCTTTGGTGGTGCAAAGAGGGAGATACATATATATTCTTGTTATAATTTATATCTACATGAATTCCTTATAAAGGAATTAATTCAGAAATTATTTATTATAACAATATTTGCGTTTCTTATGATGCATATGTTTGGCTTTAGTTCCAGAACTATACAGAGACAACAATAGATCTAACGAAACGCAAAATTAAAACCATTAGCACTGCAAATGCTACGGTAACTAATTAACCAAAAAGTCATAAGTACTTGTGAGCATATTTAAAAAAATATTACCCTTTTCTGAACAGTTAAAATAATGTTGTAGAAGAGAATTTGTTCTGAAACAGTAAAAAATAACAAGTGTGGAGCAATACCGAGATGAAAACAGTTTATTTTAACCATGCGTGCTTGTCTGTATGGATAACAAGTAGTTTAATTAAGATCTCTACTCGGACTGGTGTAGTTGTCGTCAGGTGCTTGTTTGATAGTTAGTTTCTCAGTTGTTCTGAATCTAGGTGTCCTTAATGCTTTTTGTTACATGCATCCATGGGTAATTCTCCGATAGTACAAGAAGTGTTCTCTTGAATTATAATTAAAATTGCGAAAACTGGCAGCTTCAAAAAAAAGCCGCATAATAGGAATTTTGATGTTTTGTCACATCATAAAAAAAATATAAACATTGTCATATCAAAATATATAAACTGGCACAGCAATGTTATAGTTAAAGTAATAAGTCAGAAAATCAAGAACTATGGTGTTGAACACACTACTGAATTACATAACAAGGGCTTTGTATGTGAAACTATATTTAACGAACGACCACAAAATGCTCTGAAAAAAAAAACGTTCACATTTTTAATTTAATTAAAACGCCCTTTGTTTACAGAGGCACATTGCTGCTTGTTACAAATGAACAAGCAATAACTACTCCGTTAAGTAATCTTGTTAAGTTTCTCTTGTACACAGATATTTGGGTCATGTTTATTAACAACATATACATAGAATTCTAACCTAAAATGCCAATATACACATATAGAGCACGTCATAATAACTACTTAATTAAGCACTATTTTTGTTTTTTTTTATTTAGGTTGACAACCACCGTCAATGGACACCTGCAATCCAACAGTCGTAAGTGCGCTGCATACCTTTGCAGGTGATAAGGAGTGAAGAGATGCGGGGAGGTAAAGAGGTGTAGGGTAATGAAGAGATGGGAAAGAGGAGAGATGTATTTTAACGATAAAATCGCTTAGTTCTCATAAGAATAACTTTTGAAAATCAGTAGCTTTGTAATTGTGCCATTAAGCAGCATATGTCACTGATCAATGTCGCCTTGAAAGTTTAAGTTGCTACGGTTTGAACAAATTACATTACAATTGCAACCAAGATTTTTCTTATCTCGTCCATTAATTCCTTTGCTCAATTACACAATGCTAACTTTTGGACACTAAAAACGTTTTGTAACTTAGGATTCCTCTTGTCATGATTTTATATAGTAAGTGAACAGCGATCATCCACGACCTAGCCTTAAACGACAGACAAAATAATAAATGACGCTTTAGAAATTGCAACAATGCCTATTATATAACTACATTCCAGCTAATACCCATTGCAGAAAAAGCTTTAAAAACAAAAAATGTAATTTTAAGAAATACTTTTTAACTAATATGATTAATATGTGGTAAGATATATACATTCTGGGGTGGCGGTAGAAAAGATATTGATTTAATTGTTGAAATGGAATATTCACTTTACACATATTGGCGCAGGTCCAATGGAGATACATAATTATTTATTTCATTACGATGAACCTTTAAATTATATATATTTAGCCAAAACTTGAATAAAGGTGATATAAAAGTACAAAAAATATATATTTTATTTTATTTCGTATATGAAATTTATCGATTGTCCAAACCCATAAAATGAATCCTTAGATAAAACTTTGCAACAGACTGATGGAAATAGATAATTACATATTGTTTCCTACTTTAACCTCGCATAGAAAAAAAAAAGGATATTCTAGAATAGTTTGGAACCGTCTAAACTATTTGATTGCAATTAATCCCGTCAGTCCACTAACTCCTTTGCCAATAACGGAGTTCTATAGCAAAACTGTTAAACCCAGTTTTTACGGCGGAGTCGCCGTCGCCTCGCACTGGCTTAACTGAGTGCTGATAAAGCTGAAAGATTAACTTCCGGGTGTATTAAAATGTATTACTATATACATTTTAAATTAGAATAAATATGTATTACACACGAGTTTATATTTCAATAGAGAATTTCAACTACAACGAGCCATATCTAACAAGTGCTTACGTATATGTATATCTTCATTTTAAAAAAAAAAAAACAACTCCCGCACTAGGATTAATTCCTGTGCAGTTCCTGACAGTGAAAGAATAAGCGTATTTCACCAATATTCTAATAAATAAGCAATTAAGTATTCTTTTAATACTTGAAATTTCGTTATAAAAATAGCTCAGAATACAATACACTTTATTGTGCACTATTTAAGACAATTTACAGTATTTGCAAATACAGACATATAGTTGTAACAAGCGGTGGTATTAGCACTAGTAGCTTACAAGTTATTCGATTTGTTGCTATTGTTTATTATGCTATGTATAATTTTAACTGCCGCTCTGTTAAAATCTGTCTTTGAAAAGTGTAAACAATATTCTTTATAAAACAACAATTGTTTCCAAACTATAAGTGCTAGATATTTAAGGGATCTTACTTCACAACTGTAATATATGACTTCAATTTACACTTAGAACTTACAATTAAAATATAATAATAAACTGATGAATCTGATACAAAAAACACTAGGAAGAAATGCTTCACAGATAAGGTATGTTGCAAAATCGGGTGTTGACAAATGTCGCAAAGTTACACACTTACACCCTACAAGAAAAAAACCCGTGTCCAAAAGACAAAAAGTTTATACAAGATTCACAATAAAAAATACACATTTCGGGCAAGAGTACTCGTTCTCGTCCAGGTAAGAGTTACATCACAAGCCGACTTACATAAATCTGGTTGTTGATTTATGTTGGACACCGACAAACGCTGTCATGTTACGTGTCCGGATATAAAAAGAGACTTTGGTAGTTAAATCGGATTTTTAAGCCCTAAAAAGCCAGTTGGTTCACTTGCTTTTTTTTAAGTGGTACCACTAATGGTAGTCGTTATTTTCATGACGTGGCATATTGAATAAACGGATGTTATGAAGTACTTATATTATCTTCTTTCTTTTGTTCTTTTGTAAAACACATATTTTCTTTTGTAAAAGACAGGTCGCACATTAGGAATAATTCCTATTTCGAGACGGACAGACATAAAAAAAGATAGAGATATATTTATTGGCTTCAAACATGTGTAGTTTACATGAAATCCTATAATAGTTCAATAGGTAGGTGTTGTGTTTCAACATGTTTTGCCATGGACGACGTACGAATATAAATTAATTTAAATTACATATTGACAATAGCGATGAATCTCATTTGATCTCATCATGATCAATATATAATTCAACAAAATATAACAATAGTAATAATTCAACAAAATATCTGAGGTAGGTATGGGGCACGCCACAATCGGCTAACACCACAATGGCGCTAAGGTAGGAGGCGAGGATACCGTACACGATAGAGATACGCCCGAGACGGCGGCATGACGTGTTCCGCTCGCGCCTGTTTAAGTATAAGGGGGGTCGGGACCCTCTACACACCGATCCCCTTGCTCAAAAGGCTGCCAGGTCTGTCGGGGTACACAGTATGGCCCCGGGCCATAAGACCCGATGACGGAACACTGTGCTGTTTTAGTTTTAGTGTCCGACATACCACCTTACCCATAAGCCACGGTAAGGCGATGACCCGACGGGGTATACACATAAAAATAAAAAAAAATCTGTAATAAAAAATGGAAATAAAATGTTTGAATTTCATGCCAAAATAAAAATTAAAAATTGTAAGTCAATAATAATTGTAAGTAATATAATTTAAAATAACACAATGTAAACGATTAAGTAATTAAGAAATTATCGTGTATGTAGTCTTTAATATTTCAATAGCCTTTCTTGATCAACATTTCTTTAACTTAAAATTTAAAGATTTAAATTGTTTAGGTAACTTTTCAAAATTTTTGGTGCCATACAAAATTACACTATCAGCCAAATGGCTTTACAAACACAACGGACACAAAGAACAACACGACTCGGGACAACTAACATATTTGTGGATCACACAAATTTTTGTCCCGTGTGGGAATCGAACCCACGCCCTCCGGTTCGACAGCTACTAGACCAATGGGCCCGTAAACATTATTATTACGTCAATATTATTATTTAACTAGTATTAACGCATCAGGTAACCGATCGGTTCCCGTATATGATAAATAGAAAAAAAACTCTTCCGTCTTATTGACATAGATAAGTAACTAGATTAAAACGGAACTATTGTGTTGGAAGTTCCTTATCTTATTGCTATAATCTGTTATGTAAGATCGTTTTGTTCAAGATACGAGAACTTGATTCTTTTCACATTCCACTCCGTGGAAAATAAAAAGAGCTAACTCTATTTGAAAATATTCTATTCACAATAGTTGTTGTTAAGCCCTGTTGTAATAGCTGTAACATGAGTGAGCACACGACTAGTGATCATATAAAATATAATTAACATTCACTGCATTGAACACTGTTATTGAAAGCAGTAATGAATGATTTCAAGTTGTGTTAATTAATAATTAACACTGTAGATTAATTACGCAAATGAAACATTATTGATATCGGACATTTATTTAGCTTATAATGTGTGCTCGTATTTCTCTTTTAATGATTCAAAGAGATCGGCATTGTCAATTATATTATATGTAAATCGATGTTTTTTGTTCGTGTCTAATGTTTTTTTTTTTTTCATATCCGATGGTCATGTCATGTCATGATATTTTCCATACATATGTATACAGAATGTTTCAGAAAGGTATTGTAAAATTTTAGAAGAGTTTGGTGTAGCCGGTAAATAGTTGTTTTTTTATCTTTGGAGAAGCCTTTTTCTGGTGTGGGTACACAGTCCTAAACAACATACGTACTGTGAGTTTTCTTATCATTTCAGAAAATAGAGAGGAATGAAAAAATTTAAAAGTCGCAAGTAGTCTATTGGATTGGATTATTATTTTGTAAAACCATATTTACAATAAAATAAGAATAAGTAGGTAAATAAATAAATGAACCCTAATGGCCTTTTTATGTGGGCAAAACTAGTGCGCTACCTGAACGTATCTCCACTAACTAGGTTTGTATTCACGAATCATACATTTGATCTTATGGTTACACGGCCAGGTACTTATTTTAAGTGTTTTATAATCCTTTCTGATCGTGAGATGAAAAAAGTCAGTCATCTAAGTCTTCTCTCGTTAAGCGCCTGGTCTACCAGTTCCTTATAAATGGAACCAACATCATAACACCATGGCCCTCACGCCTCTACTCCAGACAGTTTAAAAACAAAGTTACCCTTGAGGTAACTGTATTTACGATGACGAATGGAGTATCATCACTGGAACTCCCAGCTACATAACATATGTACAGATCTGTCTACCTAACCCCCCGGCTTATATTTATAATAAAAAAAATGAAGGCCCATTTACGCACCTACGCGAGTTAATACGCTTTTACAATATACTATACCTTAATTCATATATACTATTATCTTTGAAGTACGTTATAAAATTTCAGTACAAGATAAAGGTTTATGCACATAATATGCTTATGATGACATTCATAAACCGTCTATGCCACTACCAGTTATGACATAAATGCTTGTAATAACCACGTAAAAGTAATCGACCTTTTATTGGTTCTTGTTTAGGTGCAGAATAGCACTTATTGTTGGTGTTAAAACAATAAAGTGTGACTATTACCAGCGAATATGACATAACTGGTATTATCAACACGAAACGAGTCTTAAAATTTAGAGAGCGATGATAAAAAAAATGCAATTGCTTTATGGTAGTGTACGAACAGATGCGCGGGTATTTGTTTTTACCGATTAGCGTAGTCGATTAAAAACTAAGGAAAAGGGATTATGTTAGTGTGAATCTAAGTATGTATATAATGTTTCTTTGTCACGTCCTAGAACAAAAAATTGATAGTTTGACAGGTTAGTGCTACTCCACAAGTACCACAAGGCTCACGGCTTCTTAATATTCTAATATGATTTTGTTAGTACTAATTGTAACAACTATTCTATTTACTAACCTTTAATATTATGAAAATACGGCTTGTAATAGGAAGCACGATATCCAATTAACATATTTATTTTAGAATACTCGTACATATCTTTATACAAGCATCATAAGCCAGGGAATGTAATAGATGCACGCAAGATCGAAGAAATAAGCAATTCCTATTATATTGTATTCTACGTTCTAAGCATCGTAATTCCCTTAGTATTGAATATTACATTGCAAGTGCAATAACTAAGTCAAAAATGTTTTAATCTTTTTGACAAAAACAAATAATTAACAAATAAAATAAAGAAAATATAAAACTCGACCACACCATTAAAGTAAGTAACTGTAGTACTGTACTACCGTTTTTCCTGAGATTATCTCCAATTGTTATTTTGTATATATTATTATTATTTAAGCCAAGATGGCGTGAAGGCAAAAGTATGTAAAAAACAACAAGTGGACTATACTATTTTCCTTATTCATAATTTTAAATAATTCTGTATATTTCTTACAATACGATAAGTTCAAATCAAAAGACAATATCATATTTACGAAATAGTAACGATTATTTTATGATTAAAGCAAATGTGTCAGTGAATGTGCAACGGTCTTAGAATTGTAGCTTCGTAGACGCGAAGCTGTAGCCTCTACTTGCATTCTACTTTGGAATATCAACTTATAATTTTCAATTTCAGCATGATAAACATTCTAAAATATTTTTATCATACCAAAAAGTACTTATTATTATATAGTTAATATTTTAATAAAATACTAATATGTGCCACATTTCCAGATGCTTTCTAAAGCTTTCCGTTAAGACGATTATCCCTTAAAAATAATTTTAACTATAGGTAGTTATTAAAATAGTTACTTAAAAATGAAAAATAAACAAACTTCCTTTTCCTTATTTTTCTAATCAGAAATATTAATACAAATGTATATGGAAAATATAGTATCTGAATTAATAAAAATCTGTTAATTTTGAGCTTTATTATATTTTAATCATAATTATAAACGGAAAGCTTCTTATTAATTGCCGTAACAATATCTAAACAAACTAACATTGTAGTAATCAGAATATGATTTGGTATTATTTGAGAAACAACTGATAAATAAACAAAGAAATTATCTTATTAATTCAGCAAGTTTTCCTCTGAGAATGGTGTCAGGCCAGGTGTGAACAATGGCGGGCAATCGGCGTCCGAGGCAGACATACTTGAGTGCTATTAGGTAGCGAGAAGTAATGACGCTTGGTCGAAGTGACGGTCTAATGGCGGCGAGGAATTTATGATAATGTTCATCTTTTCGTATAACTTCAGATAGGAATAACTTTAAATAGAAGGGTTTCCTTTTCTGTTCTGTAATAATTTTTTCTTATAAACATATTGTAGGATTTTTACTGCATAATGAGAACCCCGCCCATAGACACCTCTCACTCAAGAGTTGTTAGTACGCTGCCTTGATAGTAAATAATAGCCTCCTTTGATTTATTCTAGCACTCAAGACTAAATATTTATAGAAACCGATACTGGAAGCCCAATCCCTATTTCTTCTTCAATCAAAGACTGGCAGCACACTTGCGAGTCTTGAGTCGTTGAGGTGTCCTTTTCCCTCCTCTACCATTTCTTTTAAAACAGAAGCAGAAGAAGAATGAAACTAATATAACAAAACGACCATAAATCGGAAGTAATAACACAATTTTAAATTGCAATAAATGTCTTAAACTGAAATTTATCGTCATTACTCCATAACCCGTTGAATACTAGCCCATAAATTTATGATATCATAAAATTCAAGTCGTGATTGTAGAACATTAGGACGTAATAACTGTTACAATAATAACTGTATTTTGTTAAAAGGGCACTGATAAATCTGTTAACATACCTTATCTTTATACAAATACTAGCTTACGGTCGAATCGTCCAAGGTCCGTTCGTTTTCAAATATATTTTTTTATTTTTATTTGAATTTTGAAGACTAGTAATACAAGAAGGTTTCAATCATTGATTACAGTCTTTGTCTTCGTATGCTGTTGCCTATATCCTCTTAACACTTGAATTACGCATTAATAATAAGGTAGAATGACCGTGGCGCAATAAAGTTGTGATCCAAATTTAATTAATTGTCAACCAGAGTCTGGTTGTCCTTTGTGTGTATTGTTTCAAGGAAAAACCCCACGACACAGGACCATTCTACCTAAATAATGGAACATATTTCAGAATGCTGCCTAAAGAATCTTCTTTGATATTTTGACATATTTCAACATAACTACCCGTACATTACCTTAATTAAATACCTAAATGTACTACTACTACACTAATAAAGGGTCTACAAAAATATTTTCTAAGACGCACATCATTAAAGGCCTTGTAGCGGATTCGAGTAGAAACTTATTATAATAGTATTAATTTTCTTATGATAATGTTTAACAAGACTCTTCTTAATAAGCTCCATGTAACATTGTATACAACAGATTTCTACTGAACTCAAATCTACCGTGTCAGAATTAACTCTAGACAAATAATTATACAAATAAAGTGTACACTTTTACTGTTTGGAGCATTTTCTTCAACAATTACGTGAGTTACAAGATATTTGTCATTAAAAATCAACAAAAGATTTTTCTTGCACTTTTTGGTTTTAAGGACTTTGAAGTTAACAGGTAAAATCAAAAAAATAAATAAAAAAAAAACTCGTATAAATTGGTTTTTAATTTCTCTTTTAAATTTGAAGACTGATACATATGTGTGATATTTATAAATATTACACGTCGTCATGGCACAATTAAAGTAATATATATATGTATATATATCGATTTAGAATATTTAAAAAGATGTCATTAAAAAGTAATGAAAACGGTATTACTGTTTAATTATTAGTAATAAATGATATGAATCATTTTAGTGATTTTTCAGGCAAAAGTAGAATAATAGAATGATGTGGAAAACAAAACTTTGTGAAATAGACGAGGAAAAACGAGGAATATTTTAACTATTATGTATTTTATCGTCCATATAGAATGAATATTTCTGTGGTTAAAAAAGAAATAACATCCAATATGGTCCTATAAGTTGCTGTGTAATACACGAACGTATAGTACTTCACTAGAACAATACTTTGACATAAAGTCCGTAGTAGAAAGTATTGGTTTTTATGATTTTAAATGTTAAACCTATCCACCTAATGAACTTAAAAAAAAAATATACATGTCAAGTTTAAATTTTATTAGTATTACACATTCGTACATCTTTATTCGTTTTTTCTTCAGTGGTACTGTCCTGGTCACAAATATATTTTTTCAACTTAGGACACAATATTTTCTTCCTATTATTGATTTCGAAAAGGTTTCGCACCTTGTCTTCAATGAGCTACTCATCTGGTCTTATCTTTCCAAAGAGGGTCCTGGGGCCACTTTATTACTTTGAGAGTTTAAGAATTTATAGACATATGGGGCTTATAAAATTTAAAACTTAATTTTCCGTAATCATATATTATAGTACGTAATTTATATATGATTACGGAGTACGTTAGTATTACATTACAAAATTTAAAATGAAGGAATAAAAAACATGAACTATTTACAGTCTATATGCAGAAGAACTAATTTCATTACGTGGATGTGTTTACGTGTATAATATACTGTTTATATATACAATTTTAAGCGATGATGCTAAGAGTACTATCTTAGGCTGGTAGGACTTTGGTGAGTCATTAAGTACAGAACGAAAAACACATTCTATAGAGATAAAAGTAAACATAAGGAGCATAGGCTTGAAAAGAGTTATTGCACTATTTGACCAAATTATTAATAGTTATTAATATCACTTAAAGCAAAACAGAATGTATAAAGCAATAAAGATTTTCCTTCGCTTACACTCGCAATATAACAGAAGATAACAGGTTGACCCTATTCCGTATCAAACAAAGATGTTAAAGTTGTTAATAAACACGACGATACAAATGAAAGCTGCTTTTTCATAAATTGTTCCGGAGCTCGCGCTAAGCTCGTTACCGATTTTCGTTTTCACATTTACCTGCCAATTTGGGAATCTACTTTCATTTAAACAAGATAATGTTCGCTAATAAATCAGTGACAATCTTGCAGACTTTAAAGGTAAATTTCTTTTAGATAATAATTGCTTACTTATATATGTATTATTTACACCAAATAAAGGTAACTCTATGATCCCCGTCAAACCTTAGCTATGACCTTGAGCAAACTTGTAGAGGTGTCAATAATATTCATAATCGAACACGCGGTTGCTATTTTATATTAAATTCAATACGTTACGGTAAATACAGTGGGTTTGATCAAATTCCTAATATAGCCGCTACATTTCTCTATTAGTTCGATCTGGATAAAGATACGGAGAGTGGAATGTTCTAGTCAATTATGATGTCTCGAGTATTAGTGCGATGTAGGAATTGAAGACCTGCTTATATTTGACTTTTGGATTCGTCTTTGGTACCATATCATCGTTTTGTGTAAGGTTTCACTAACGTTAATGTCGATTTTGCCAATCAAGTCATTGTCTCTCAGAAACTTAGTACTCGATAAGACTGTTTTTCTGGAAGAAACGTGATCCATGTACTTTCTTATATCACTGACTACGGCTTTGTAACATTTTATAACGGTCGGTCAAGTGGCTGAGGCTTGAAATAAAACCAAAAAAACTTTCATTTACATTTATAGTTAGGACATTGAGGCCCCGAAATATAAATAAACACCATTGTTATGCAAAAAATCTGAACTAATAGCTCGATATTTTAAAAACTTTCGTCAGAGGTATTCATATTTACCATGGGACAAACGATTTTACTCAAATATTAGTAGTAGTAGTCAACCACCCTACTAGCTACTCTACTAGCTAGCTAGCTAGAACTAGACGGGCATCGCTAAAATGTAAACATGAGTTTGTTCCGTTTGTTTCTTAGTAAAAAAAACTCGCTTGTAAATTTGCGATATGGAGGCTAAATAACAATAAATGTAAGGTCTACATGAAACCAAAATGTGCAGAATAAATTTCAATCCACTTGAAGACAAAAAAAAATATATTTAAAAACCGACCCTATGCACTTTTACTAAGACAGCAACCATCTTCTAATTTATAATGATCGACATGAATACAGAAGTATAATTAAAATTAACCGTAATTCCAACAAAACCCTTTCCTTTTATCTCTTAACATATTTTAATTGGAAACATAATAATAACGTAGTAAGTATGTTCTGAATATTAAATAAAAATATATTATGTTTGTTTAATTGACCTGAAACCCCAACAATGACCGAAAATTCCTGAATTGGATCGGATTTAATTTCCAACGCGCTGTTGATCAGCATACGTAAGCATTAAGGACATGAAGTCACTGGCACGGACAGCTAATCGGGCGTTTTTATAGACGATTTTGCAGGAATATTTTTTCAGAAATCCTTCTATATTTTTCTATAATAAACATATATTCGGAAAGATATGTGATGTTTAAGTCCGTATTATGATTTTAATTCCATTTTTCTCTTTACTTTATTTTACTTACAAAGAATATGCATAGGTATTATTAGATATTAGAAGAATGATATAATAAGGCTTTATTCTGTATATACTGGCTAACAACTTATTCAGTAGCTTTTTATTACAGTTCAGTGCAGTAATAAAATAATTACTTTTCTTTCTCTACGGAACTCGCTACGGAAAAAAAAAAATATTTATTACAAAGTATTTTTTTTAACGTGAATTTTAAAATGGTGGTTTTACCTTTTATAATTTGCAAGTACAAAACGAAGTACATAAATACATGGAATTGAATAGAAAAAATGCTTTTATATTAAAATATTGGCGAATAAATGACCTAGATGAAAGATATCACAACCGTACATAATTGTGTGAAGTGAAACAGTGAAGATATCATTGAAACCCCACATAACTTTTCCTTTGATGTTAAATCGCTGTACGCTCTGCTTATTTTGTATCTGCAGCCAGTTCAGTGTTGTACAGATTACATAAAGGTTTAGCGCAACATCAGTGCTTTGTTTTGTAACGAACATAACTGTGCTCGAACAAGAATGTCTATTTCCACGTACGTACGCAATTCGGATTTGAAATTGACAAAGTTGGAAAAAGGTAACAGGATTGGAGTTTGCATAGAACTTTTTTAAGAATTATTTATAAGAATTAGATTAGAATAAAGGTATCCAATTCCTTTTGCGTACCTCTGACAAAAGGTTTGCAAAATCTCAGGATAACCACTAAACTGGTACTTATCATGTTAGTTTAGATGCAGTCAAACGCTCACACTCGTATCCCGCAGTAAGCAGAGGTGTATTTAACACCCACAGTTTGCCAATCACTAGCCTGTCAGTGACCCTGACTGCTGAACCGTCGTCATGGAATAAATTCCCAAAAAATAATGTGATTCACTAATTGTTGTCCCGAGTATCGGGTGTTCTTTCTGTGTGTTGTTTGTACGTCACACTGAAACTTTTTAGGAAATAAAAAAACGGAATGATATACAAGCCTAATTATATTTTTATTGCTTTTCGAAGTAGTTTTCGTTCCCTTAAAAGCACCGACGCATGCGTTGAAACCAGTAACTGAAGCAGTTTGTCTTCCGTCAAATTATGAGGTGTCCATCTACAACACAGCTTTCTGACCCTTAAATGTTCATGTTAGACTTTTGTACTGAATCTCTTGATATGTCAACCTTCTATCAGCTCCTATCATTATTACAGTACACACGTTTTCGCACAGTAGTCGCCAGGACGTCCTTCTCTAAAAATCATTTCAATTAATTTTCCATCGGCTGCTTTTCTTACTGGCCTATTCTAAAAACTTTCAGTGGGACCACCGTATGTTTGTAAAGTCCTCACACGACACACGAATCAATCCTGGTACGGGAATAGGCTTAAACGCAGTATGTGTTACCGTTATGATTAGCTTTAAAAAGTTAAAGGGAATTTTGAACATTCAAAAAAAAAAAAAAAACAAAATAAAAAATAATGTATAAAATAATAAATTGGAGGGCGAAAATTAAACGCACTTGTGACTCTTGTCCATGGGCGGCGGTAGTCACTTACCATCAGGTGACCCATCTGCTCTTTTGCCCCCTATCGCATAAAAAAAAATCTTATAATTAATTTATTTATTTGTTTTATTTATAAAAGCTATTATTTATAAAAGCGAATTATTTTAAAAGTAACGAGCAAAGAAAGTAGATTTGAACCATAATTAATGCGACACTCATATAAAAAGATCTTAAAATTTTACCTAATTTTTAGCTGAAAAGTATGGGCTTCGGTGCTCTAACAAAATTATAATTTACGAATTGCTACGTAATGGTAACATTTCACTAATCAATATTTTTATTTTTATTCTGAGAAAACCATTTTTTATGATATAAGGGGACAGTCGGACAAACGCGTTACCTGATGGTAAGTGACAACCCAAGTCCATGGACACCTGCAACTCAAGAGTCGTAAGTTGCAGATGGGGTAATGCGGGGAGGGGAAAGAGGATAGGATGAGGGGACAGGAAAAGAGGAGATGGGAAAATGAAAAACAAGCGTTGCTTCATAACCGGTTTTCTGTGAGGCCGTGGTATCGCACCGGTCGAGCAGGCCCCTTCCTGCCTAAGCATGCCACTAATACAATTAAATTTTTGCTTTTAAATAAAGATATTTGAATAAATATTTGAATATAAAAGTAGAAAATTTAAAAAAAAAATATCGTAATGATCTCAATGTCGTATAATAATATCTGTTTTATAATTAAAAAAAAAAAATACTTATACATACTTTTTTAAACATTTATTGTAGATACATCTTTGTATTCTCATGTATAGGTACCCGAAATATAAACGTAACCAAATTTCCATTCCAGTGAAATGCAAATATACGATAATACAATAGAATCTAATTAAACCCTTCACGGATGAGATAAGCGCGTTAATGAAAACGATTAGGAGTTGAATTAATTTCAGCAATTCAGGCTTCTAAATGTTTTAGTATAATTCAAGCGACAAGGTCACGAAGAATTTGTCTTGTTTAAAAATTCGTTTTTAAAAAAGTTCCTTAGAAGACTGTACATATTACGAAATTAAGTTTAAAATTAGTAATGAAAAAGCGATGTAGGGTTTTTAAAAAATAGTCGCATTTAAATCAAACTTGAATGTGTATGATTAATAGCACTAATATAATAAAAAAAATAAAAATAGGAGCTTTTTAATTCCTTTTTATAGCTTAGTGTTACCACACACTTTATTTGTAGCAATCTTGAGAATCATATAAACTACTTTCAACCTTCTAGATGCAAAAGCTTTTAAAAGCATTACATGTAATTAGGATAATTCAATTTAGATTCCTATTAAAGCTAAGTCTAGAATAATAGTGTTCAACGACACAACTTGACCTTAATTAACTTAAGGATTAAAAGTGATCTTTGTTTAAGTCTATGTCAGTTCCAACCCACGATATAGAATAGGTTTAATAAGTTTACTCTTATCGTTAGTTCTAATTAATACATAGCTTAATACTTTTTTTTGTTTAAATAAAAACATGTTAATATGTACCTATATGCATATGTTATAGAAATAAAAATGATAAATGAAGACACGTGACGCTCAATCTACTGGAGAAATCTAAAAAGTAATATTATTTTCAAAGTTACAGAAGTTACAATATGAAAACCTTTAACTAAAAACAATAATACTTATGTAGAACAAAAATAATTCCACTTATTTCTGAATCTTGAGAATGTGGATGAGACAGAAGAGTTTAATTAAAGCTAAATAATGTGCAAGCTTATTGCTAAGTACTGGTAAAGTCCTTACAAGTAATGTTTATCAGTGATTTACGTTAATGGTTTATCAATGATTTTCTAGTTAGTAACATTTGACAGCATTTAATTTAAAAATAGTAAAAAACCTATTTCAACTTTCAAATTTGACTCTCAGTTTAATATTTTTTTTTTCGTATTCCGGCGCGGTTCGTCACCTGAAAGACATACATAGGACAAAAAAAATTGAATAAATATTCTGTTCTAATTTTAATATCTGCTAACTTTCGCTTTTGGGAATAATATTTTTTTGTGGATCAATTGTTTAAAATTTAACAATCCAATGCAAAACAAGAAACAAACTCACTTTTGCATTTGTAATGTGAGGAAAAAAGTAAAAATGTTTTTTGTACTTTTCTGACCCCACTTTTCTCTGAATTATATAAGTACTTAAGGTAATCAAATTTCGTATAAGTAATAATTGAATTCTCTAAAAGTGAAGTTCCCTAAATAAACAGACTAATATATAATTTGTAAACGTGTTCATTCAAAACATACTACATATTTTGATTATCTACTAGTTACGAAGCAACCAAACTTCATTTCCTTTTTCATATTGTATTTGCTACATAAATTAACAATGATTGTTATTGCTAACCATCATTGTTAATTCACTTAGATTTAATTACGTTTGTAAAAGTTCTTTACCGAGATTGTACCCTAATCTTATTTTAGCAGATAATAACGAACCCGTAGTACAACCCTTCAACAACAAAGATCAGAGCTGTTTGCACATGTACACATTCTGAATGTCTCTTTGTACCTACTTCACATTTAGAAAAATAATTTCACAAACTTTTATTACTAACCAAAACTTCATAAATAAAATATAGTAATAGGTATAATAACAAATGTGTTGACCAATGAAAAAGATGCAAAATAGAAGGAATGGTAGCGTTTTTGCCTTCTTTCTACTTTATTACAAATTTCAATCACTTACAATGTTATGAAATGAGTCAGGTGACAAAAATTTAATTTGTACTCGATAGACAACTCTTAAGTGCCGCAAACACATTTATATTTAATAGGGTTATGCTATCATAAACTAAATTAATTACAATAGTTCAAAACTTGAAACTACCCTTAAGTCAAGCTAATATCCTGTTTTGACTGTGTAATACTATTTAATAACTACCTATTTTATATAATATATCGTTAAATTACAATGTTCTGCAATTTAGGGGAATGATATTTTGATATTACCCCCGATATTATTAATTCAAGCAGTAGTGGTTTCGATTACCTTTGTTTTTTCGTTATAAATACACAGGTACCTGTTCGTTATAGTAAATGTAACTTGAGTCGTTTTTAAACTTACATATAAGAAGAAAGTACATTTACATCTACAGAAGTGAAGTTTACTACTAGCGCCATCTTCAATCATATCATGTAAATATTTTAAAAGGAAAGTTCGTTATCCTCATAAAGCGAGTTCAGTACGAATTGGGTAGATGGCGCTTGTTTCAGTAGCAAAAAAAAAATTTCCTTTTCTCCTGCTTTCAAAAAAGATGGTTTTAAACTTTATTTATGTACACTAATGATGTAGTGTGGATTTGCTCTTTCATAGTCTGTTAACAAAATTAGCACTTCCAAAACATAAACGTATAGTATAGTATTTCACTCTACTGAATCATTACAAAACCGGAGCTACCAGACCACTGATGATGAAATACGGCAGGAAAATAGTGTACAGGGCATCGGACAGACCAGATGAAGGGGGCTAAGAGCCCGTAAAGTTTTCAGCTTTTTGTACTAGAGATCTGAAATAAAGCAATCAAAACACATCAGCTTAGTTGAACTTAGGGAATCTCAGGGCCATTGTTGAAAAGAAAAAAAACTTTGTTATAAGAGAACTTCCGCAGTAGGATTGATTATTTCGCAAACATACAAATTGCGGACACAAATTACACCCGGACTCATGACAACTATTCGTGGATCGCACTATATTTTGATCCATGTGGAATCCAACCAACCCTGGTCAGCAGTCAGGATTATTAACCACTAGATCAACTGGAGGTTTTTTTAGGCAGGACGGTCATCTCTGAATGGATTTTAATGAAGGCCAGATTTAGAGTTTTAAGGACCTCTCGCAACTTCTATATAAAGTAATTAGATTATTATTCTAGGCAGTGACTTAAAATTTTTTAGGGAACTAGCTTATAGCCAGAAAACTTAAGCTAAGAAAGGATTTTATGACGTAGATGGCTAAAGGGAGTCTAAGAGCTTTTGTAACGTTTTTGCAAATAAAGAGAATGTTATTATGTCAGCTTTATGTATCGTTAATAAGTAGGACTTTAGGAGTTCAAAGGGATGACTTAAGGTAGTGAAATATTTTTAAGATATTATTTTATCTATACAAATAAATAAAATTGGAGCGTCTGTTTATAATATTAAAATAACCGTTTTTTACTAATTGCATGTGGATGTATACACGATGCATATACCAAAACAACATTTTTAAATTTTTGTCTGTCTTTCTGTCTGTCTGTTTGTTCCGGTTAATCTCTGAAATGGCTTTACCGATTTTGGCGATGTAACAAGGAGTAACTTAGGCTACTTTTAATTTAGAAAAAAAAATAGCACCTCACGAAAAAAAAATAAAACCAATTAAAATTTTATAATATTCGATTAAAAGAATTTCATTAAAATTAGTATAGGTATTGCTTAAATACAGAATTAATAAGTTATAGTAAACTTTGCGAACTGAACAATAACTTTTTTGTTAATTACCACGCGGACGAAGTCGCGGGTAACAGCTAGTCTTAAATAAATCGAATTCGGCAAACACATACTTTACAGGTAGATGAAGTAAGTTAAGAATGTACGCTAACCTTAAAACACCTATACTTCTCGGACATATTAATATATGTAATAATTTGCAATAATTTTCAGAAGCCTTCCTTGCTTTTCTGTCACTGCTTTTATTTATTAGATCTTTAAATATCTCATATAATTTAACTAATTTCTAAAACGCAAAATTTCAAATACTCTATAAGATGGCTGTTAATATACTAATGGTTGTATTAATTTGCAAAAAAAAATATGAAAATTTCCAACAGAAGAAATCTACTTAAATAAATATTTATATTTCCCTCCCTTACCAGGCTATAAAACTCATATGGCATCACAACAGAAAGATATTTGTGCAGTAAAGTTGATTTACTGTTAGCTTAGATTATGTTATTAATCTGTGAATCCTTTCAGAGGACAAGTAGATTATAGAGCCTTTCGTATTTGTTGAAATCTGTACTTACGTTAGGTCGTTAATTCTACACCAGACATAATATGTACATACATATGTATGTATGTATTACAGATGCCTATGATTATTAGGACTATTACGAATTTAAAATAATAAAGAGAAGAAGCGTTTTTTACATGAAACTCGTGAACATCAGAAATGATTTCCTAACTTGCTAGGTCCAACTCAAACCACTAACCAACCAAGTGGATATGGCACTAATAAATCTCTCTTGCTTTCGGTTCCTTCTTATTCTGTTAGTTTTTCCATAAATGTCGCGTTTTTTAAATATAGACATCCATAATTAATAAATGTTATAGAAAAAGATAAAGCCGTACATACTTAATTACCAATGTTATATTAGTACTGAATACTAGTCTGGAGTTTTATTTCTTGTTCTCCAAGTATTTGTTGTATGACATTTTTCTAATAATTTCTTATTTGTATCATTGCGACATCTAAATTGATTGGCTTGATTATCTTTACTAGCTATTAGCAGTTCGTTTTAGTCAGAAAACACGACGAAACGACACCACTTTTTTTAGAATTTACATAATGCTATTCTGTAATTAAACTATTAGTAGTATTGTTTATTAAGCTATCAAATGTTGAACATAAAGACGTTATTGATTAAAACAAAAAAATCGCCAATAGTATTAATGCTTTGTCCATATAACAAAAATGGACCCATAGCGGCAATGAAGTCAGCTATAAATAATTTGAGCACTTTATGTCAAGAAGACCATTTAAGTAACCAACAAGGGGCTTTAAGCTGATGCTTTTCAGATCTATTATAACTAGATAAAGTCTTATCTATCTATCTACATATCTCAATGCTCTCTCTTCAGGCTCTGTTGCTCGAGTACCTGCAGTTTACTCTCTCATAGCTCATCACATTATGATTAATAACATCTGGACAAGCTACATCTTATTGGTTTTATTTCAAATTAGCTTTATAAAATACAAAGTTCGACGCCAACATATATGGTTTTTGTTAGTAAAAAATATATTTTTTATACTAACAATGATAATTATGTTACAATTATACCAGTTTCAAACATAACGAAGAATCTTGGACCTATCTTGCAAATTTGATCGTTTGCCCCACTGATCTATTATTGATTTCGAATAACTATAAAGAATTATATCTATTGTTTTAAATTATAAACATCTTATTATAGATAGATATCAACAACAAATATTTACTCTCTCTTGTAAACAAGAGCCAAGTGGCTCGGGGTGCTGAATGATATTGTTCCGTATATATTTTTAACATATAAAGATTATTCCAATTGAATGAAAATACTCATAATGTCATAATTCTTAATTGAAAGTCATATTTTATGACTGTAATACAAACATTTTTTATAATACTTTTTTTTCTTTATTAAAATTTCACAACATATGACATGATCCCACTGTGGTCCTCATGACTTTTAAGGAAAAACAAAAGAACGTCAGTAGATAAAAACGTCTCTCCTGAAATTAAGAGGAATTCGTCGGTTAAGCACAATTAAAAGAGATATCTGCGATGTGCTTACTTCGCAAATGATAATAAATTTTAATATTAAGGAATGCGAAATATATAATTGAAATAGTATTAATAAACGACACCTTGCAAGCTGTGGTACTTTAAGAAAGATAATAAGTAGTAAGTAACTTTAGGTGTAATATACACATTTCTTTTAACATTGTGGCTTTAAACACTAAAATAGTGGTTTTTCATCGCCACGTTCCAACATAATGTTTACGAATGTATGAAAAAAGGCAACTACAAAACCTTACACACTTTGGCAGTCAACACAGTAATTGCCATTAGTGACGGTGTCAGACGGTCGTCTGTAATGGGATTATACTTCTAGTGCTGCCTTATTTATCGAATCAGCTCTTATCAACGTTCGGACTATAAGTGCTTTTTGTTAATCACGTGACACGACAGCGTGAAACTTGTTCAGATATGAGTTTGATTAAACATTTAATGGTTATAATTGTATTATACACTTGTGATGTGTACAATGATGATAATGTACATTACAGACCCCGGTTTAAGGTATAGTTGAGGTTTTGTCTATGTATATTTTTGTAATATACTTTTGTAATGTAGATTCTCCTTACGTGCACATTCATTACAAGCAAGCAGAACGATACACTCTTATAGTTTAGATAGTTTAGGTGCTAATAAAAACTTCATTATATATTTTCAACTAAAAAGAAACTGCCAAGCTACACTTTTCAAGCTAGTAACAACAAACTTTGAAACGATCGTTTATTAGAATTAAAAATTAGATGTAGATGTTTCTTAATGATGATTCTTCATTATGTTGATATTTTTTTAAACTTTCTAACTGATTTGTAACCAGGAATGTCTGAAGTAAATAAAATTATTGAAAAATATATAAAATCCGACTGCATTAACTTCTTGTTAACAACATCATAAATACTTTCAAAAAATATAACCCTTCTTATTCCAGAGACGGGTAAAGAGTGAATAAAAAAAAATACTTAAAGTTATATGGCGTTTGTTTGTTAGAGTGATTATAATTACTGCTCGAACACTCACTATTAGTTTTTCTAAATAACTAATACTAATTGGGTAGGTGAAGATTTATTTTGTTTTTAAAAAACATCCCTAAGGACTAAACTAGATAATAGGGAAAATCATACTTTTCATATCAAACCACAAAACGCAGGGATTTTATATTCATAAAAAATACGGTACTCTATTCAGTCTAACAATGACCGAAGCTAACAATAAAACGGTTTAGCTTTGTACCATATAAGTACTATATCAACAACAGCAAGTCATCGGTACAGCACAGTTTCAAGTAAAATCATAACATTGGACGGAGCAATCGCCACTGTTACGAAAACATCGATCGTGAACTGATCAGTAGCACCGCAATTTTCATTTCGATAACATTGCCGAGACTTCGGTGATCTTTTTTAAATCCCGCCTTTCACTAATCAAATTAAAACCGAAAGTTTTTTTTTTATATTCGTACGGAGGTGGTTGTTGTGAATAGATTGTTTGTTGCGGGATGTGAGATACTGAACTGGAAATGCATTCTAGGATATTCATCGTTGTTGTGTTCTCGGTCGTCCTTACTATCCAGGTAAGATTTCTTCTAAATCATTTAGATGTGTTTTTTTTTTTTTGTTTAGATATTAAACCTTAAACACTTAAAACTTCTTTGTGTAATCTGATTTACACTGAGTCACGTCTTTTTATCAGGCGGCGTTAGATCTATCCTTTTGTATCAGTATCATTAAAGCAAGAATACACTTATAAAATAAAGTTAGAAGATTTAACAAAAGAACATAAAAAAGTAGATACCTGCCTTCAAGGCGTATTTCTAATTCCTTTGAGCAAAACGTTAAATCGTAAAATCGTGAAAGTTAAAAAAATATGCTTTAAACGTTTCTCTGAAATTCCATGATCAAATCCTGATTTGGTTACAATATGACCACCGCAGGTGTTTACTCTTTCAAATAACAAAATAATTTGAAAATAGGTGTGAAATTGGCGGAGAAATTGCTTGGCATACTTAAAAAAAGAAAAATACATACATCCAGTCAACCTCCTTTTTTGAAGTTGGTTAAAAAGGACTTAACGTTAAAATTACTATCGTTATTAAAACCTGCTTCTGTTATTCAGTGCAAATATTTAATACCATGTAAACACTGGGTGAAAACTGGCGTGCACTACAATTTTTACGTATTGTAACTATGTCTTACTATTGCATGTTACATGTATTGTTCTGTCCCACGATAACGTTTGTAGTATGTTTTCTATTCCTTATAAAGTTTTAACAGTTAAAACCCTACTTGTACTAAGATATTTGTAATGAAATCTTCGTATAAGCATGAAGCTCTTGCAACCATAAGTCATTTAGATTATTTTTAACAAAGATTTGAATAGTTAATTACTTACACTAATTATTATTTTAATTTTGATCTGTGGGGGATTCAAACCCACAATACTTGGAACAACAAAAGGCGTGGCGAACACTCGCCATCCGATAAAGGATAACTGTTTATGAGCATTCTGAGCTAATATAAAAGTAATTTCACGTCAAGTTGAGAGTTCAAATGTAGCTAGTTCAAAGAAGTATTTACTTAAAAGTTGCTTTATTGAGCATAACATATATATATATATTTTTTTTTTAATACTATAGGGGGACAGACGAACAGACGGTTCATCTGATGGTAAGTGACATCCGCCGTCCATGGACATCTGCAACTCAAGAGTCGTAAGTGCGCTGCCCGCCTTGAGGGTGATGAGGGATGGGGGGATGCGCATAGGGGAAAAAAGAGACGGGGAATAGGAGATGGGAAAGAGGAGGAGGATGAGGGGTGAGGAAAGAGGGAGTTGGGCCTGCGGAAACCTCACTCATTTTGGGGAAATGCAACGCAAGCGTTACTTCACAACCGGTTTTCTGTGAGGCCGTGGTATCGCACCGGTCGAGCCGGCCTATTCGTGCCTAAGCATGGCTCTACCACTACCAATATATATTCGTGGCTGTCGAATAATTAAAGATAGTAAACGGTGTATGTGTCTAGAACGTAATAATTATAATCATTGAATGTCATTATCAATATGCATCGTTTAATAGAGACTTAAAAGCTAAAGTATGGTTATTGATTATAACATTTTTAAAAATGTTACAATATGAAAACCTTTAACTAAAAACAATAATACTTATGTAGAACAAAAATAATTCCACTTATTTCTGAATCTTGAGAATGTGGATGAGACAGAAGAGTTTAATTAAAGCTAAATAATGTGCAAGGTTATTGCTAAGTACTGGTAAAGTCCTTACAAGTAATGTTTATCAGTGATTTACGTTAATGGTTTATCAATGATTTTCTAGTTAGTAACATTTGACAGCATTTAATTTAAAAATAGTAAAAAACCTATTTCAACTTTCAAATTTGACTCTCAGTTTAATATTTTTTTTTTCGTGTTCCGGCGCGGTTCGTCACCTGAAAGACATACATAGGACAAAAAAATTGAATAAATATTCTGTTCTAATTTTAATATCTGCTAACTTTCGCTTTTGGGAATAATATTTTTTTGTGGATCAATTGTTCAAAATTTAACAATCCAATGCAAAACAAGAAACAAACTCACTTTTGCATTTGTAATGTGAGGAAAAAAGTAAAAATGTTTTTTGTACTTTTCTGACCCCACTTTTCTCTGAATTATATAAGTACTTAAGGTAATCAAATTTCGTATAAGTAATAATTGAATTCTCTAAAAGTGAAGTTCCCTAAATAAACAGACTAATATATAATTTGTAAACGTGTTCATTCAAAACATACTACATATTTTGATTATCTACTAGTTACGAAGCAACCAAACTTAATTTCCTTTTTCATATTGTATTTGCTACATAAATTAACAATGATTGTTATTGCTAACCATCATTGTTAATTCACTTAGATTTAATTACGTTTGTAAAAGTTCTTTACCGAGATTGTACCCTAATCTTATTTTAGCAGATAATAACGAACCCGTAGTACAACCCTTCAACAACAAAGATCAGAGCTGTTTGCACATGTACACATTCTGAATGTCTCTTTGTACCTACTTCACATTTAGAAAAATAATTTCACAAACTTTTATTACTAACCAAAACTTCATAAATAAAATATAGTAATAGGTATAATAACAAATGTGTTGATTGAAAAAGATGCAAAATAGAAGGAATGGTAGCGTTTTTGCCTTCTTTCTACTTTATTACAAATTTCAATCACTTACAATGTTATGAAATGAGTCAGGTGACAAAAATTTAATTAGTTCTCGATAGACAACTCTTAAGTGCCGCAAACACATTTATATTTAATAGGGTTATGCTATCATAAACTAAATTAATTACAATAGTTCAAAACTTGAAACTACCCTTAAGTCAAGCTAATATCCTGTTTTGACTGTGTAATACTATTTAATAACTACCTATTTTATATAATATATCGTTAAATTGCAATGTTCTGCAATTTAGGGGAATGATATTTTGATATTACCCCCGATATTATTAATTCAAGCAGTAGTGGTTTCGATTACCTTTGTTTTTTCGTTATAAATACACAGGTACCTGTTCGTTATAGTAAATGAAACTTGAGTCGTTTTTAAACTTACATATAAGAAGAAAGTACATTTACATCTACAGAAGTGAAGTTTACTACTAGCGCCATCTTCAATCATATCATGTAAATATTTTAAAAGGAAAGTTCGTTATCCTCATAAAGCGAGTTCAGTACGAATTGGGTAGATGGCGCTTGTTTCAGTAGCAAAAAAAAAATTTCCTTTTCTCCTGCTTTCAAAAAAGATGGTTTTAAACTTTATTTATGTACACTAATAATGTAGTGTGGATTTGCTCTTTCATAGTCTGTTAACAAAATTAGCACTTCCAAAACATAAACGTATAGTATAGTATTTCACTCTACTGAATAATTACAAAACCGGAGCTACCAGACCACTGATGATGAAATACGGCAGGAAAATAGTGTACAGGGCATCGGACAGACCAGATGAAGGGGGCTAAGAGCCCGTAAAGTTTTCAGCTTTTTGTACTAGAGATCTGAAATAAAGCAATCAAAACACATCAGCTTAGTTGAACTTAGGGAATCTCAGGGCCATTGTTGAAAAGAAAAAAAACTTTGTTATAAGAGAACTTCCGCAGTAGGATTGATTATTTCGCAAACATACAAATTGCGGACACAAATTACACCCGGACTCATGACAACTATTCGTGGATCGCACTATATTTTGATCCATGTGGAATCCAACCAACCCTGGTCAGCAGTCAGGATTATTAACCACTAGATCAACTGGAGGTATTTTTAGGCAGGACGGTCATCTCTGAATGGATGTTAATGAAGGCCAGATTTAGAGTTTTAAGGACCTCTCGCAACTTCTATATAAAGTAATTAGATTTTTATTCTAGGCAGTGACTTAAATTTTTTTAGGGAACTAGCTTATAGCCAGAAAACTTAAGCTAAGAAAGGATTTTATGACGTAGATGGCTAAAGGGAGTCTAAGAGCTTTTGTAACGTTTTTGCAAATAAAGAGAATGTTATTATGTCAGCTTTATGTATCGTTAATAAGTAGGACTTTAGGAGTTCAAAGGGATGACTTAAGGTAGTGAAATATTTTTAAGATATTATTTTATCTATACAAATAAATAAAATTGGAGTGTCTGTTTATAATATTAAAATAACCGTTTTTACTAATTGCATGTAGATGTGTACACGATGCATATACCAAAACAACATTTTTTTAAATTTTTGTCTGTCTTTCTGTCTGTCTGTTTGTTCCGGTTAATCTCTGAAATGGCTGGACCGATTTTGGCGATGTAACAAGGAGTAACTTAGGCTACTTTTAATTTAGAAAAAAAAATAGGACCTCACGAAAAAAAAATAAAACCAATTAAAATTTTACAATATTCGATTAAAAGAATTTCATTAAAATTAGTATAGGTAAGGTAAATAAAATTATTGAAAAATATATAAAATCCGACTGCATTAACTTCTTGTTAACAACATCATAAATACTTTCAAAAAATATAACCCTTCTTATTCCAGAGACGGGTAAAGAGTGAATAAAAAAAAATACTTAAAGTTATATGGCGTTTGTTTGTTAGAGTGATTATAATTACTGCTCGAACACTCACTATTAGTTTTTCTAAATAACTAATACTAATTGGGTAGGTGAAGATTTATTTTGTTTTTAAAAACATCCCTAAGGACTAAACTAGATAATAGGGAAAATCATACTTTTCATATCAAACCACAAAACGCAGGGATTTTATATTCATAAAAAATACGGTACTCTATTCAGTCTAACAATGACCGAAGCTAACAATAAAACGGTTTAGCTTTGTACCATATAAGTACTATATCAACAACAGCAAGTCATCGGTACAGCACAGTTTCAAGTAAAATCATAACATTGGACGGAGCAATCGCCACTGTTACGAAAACATCGATCGTGAACTGATCAGTAGCACCGCAATTTTCATTTCGATAACATTGCCGAGACTTCGGTGATCTTTTTTAAATCCCGCCTTTCACTAATCAAATTAAAACCGAAAGTTTTTTTTTTATATTCGTACGGAGGTGGTTGTTGTGAATAGATTGTTTGTTGCGGGATGTGAGATACTGAACTGGAAATGCATTCTAGGATATTCATCGTTGTTGTGTTCTCGGTCGTCCTTACTATCCAGGTAAGATTTCTTCTAAATCATTTAGATGTGTTTTTTTTTTTTTGTTTAGATATTAAACCTTAAACACTTAAAACTTCTTTGTGTAATCTGATTTACACTGAGTCACGTCTTTTTATCAGGCGGCGTTAGATCTATCCTTTTGTATCAGTATCATTAAAGCAAGAATACACTTATAAAATAAAGTTAGAAGATTTAACAAAAGAACATAAAAAAGTAGATACCTGCCTTCAAGGCGTATTTCTAATTCCTTTGAGCAAAACGTTAAATCGTAAAATCGTGAAAGTTAAAAAAATATGCTTTAAACGTTTCTCTGAAATTCCATGATCAAATCCTGATTTGGTTACAATATGACCACCGCAGGTGTTTACTCTTTCAAATAACAAAATAATTTGAAAATAGGTGTGAAATTGGCGGAGAAATTGCTTGGCATACTTAAAAAAAGAAAAATACATACATCCAGTCAACCTCCTTTTTTGAAGTTGGTTAAAAAGGACTTAACGTTAAAATTACTATCGTTATTAAAACCTGCTTCTGTTATTCAGTGCAAATATTTAATACCATGTAAACACTGGGTGAAAACTGGCGTGCACTACAATTTTTACGTATTGTAACTATGTCTTACTATTGCATGTTACATGTATTGTTCTGTCCCACGATAACGTTTGTAGTATGTTTTCTATTCCTTATAAAGTTTTAACAGTTAAAACCCTACTTGTACTAAGATATTTGTAATGAAATCTTCGTATAAGCATGAAGCTCTTGCAACCATAAGTCATTTAGATTATTTTTAACAAAGATTTGAATAGTTAATTACTTACACTAATTATTATTTTAATTTTGATCTGTGGGGGATTCAAACCCACAATACTTGGAACAACAAAAGGCGTGGCGAACACTCGCCATCCGATAAAGGATAACTGTTTATGAGCATTCTGAGCTAATATAAAAGTAATTTCACGTCAAGTTGAGAGTTCAAATGTAGCTAGTTCAAAGAAGTATTTACTTAAAAGTTGCTTTATTGAGCATAACATATATATATATATTTTTTTTTTAATACTATAGGGGGACAGACGAACAGACGGTTCATCTGATGGTAAGTGACATCCGCCGTCCATGGACATCTGCAACTCAAGAGTCGTAAGTGCGCTGCCCGCCTTGAGGGTGATGAGGGATGGGGGGATGCGCATAGGGGAAAAAAGAGACGGGGAATAGGAGATGGGAAAGAGGAGGAGGATGAGGGGTGAGGAAAGAGGGAGTTGGGCCTGCGGAAACCTCACTCATTTTGGGGAAATGCAACGCAAGCGTTACTTCACAACCGGTTTTCTGTGAGGCCGTGGTATCGCACCGGTCGAGCCGGCCTATTCGTGCCTAAGCATGGCTCTACCACTACCAATATATATTCGTGGCTGTCGAATAATTAAAGATAGTAAACGGTGTATGTGTCTAGAACGTAATAATTATAATCATTGAATGTCATTATCAATATGCATCGTTTAATAGAGACTTAAAAGCTAAAGTATGGTTGTTGATTATAACATTTTTCAAAATGTAACAGGATTAAAGTTAAAATGCAAGGTTCCACTGCGTTTTCGACCAATTAAAGTGCATAATGAGATCATATAATAATGATGTAATCGTTTCTCTATCAAAATCTTACTCTACATATTATTATGACTAATACGTAAGATAAATAATTAACAGATGATGGGATAATGTTTGTTTATTTTGATGTTTTTAATGAAATAACAACAGCGATCATTGCCAATACAAAAGGGATTATGTTTTGTCTTTAGGAACAAATGAAAACAAGAAAATATGATTCGTATTTATGTATCTTCAACAAATGTGTGGTCCTATAAATTCTTTAGAACATAATGTACCTTGAACCAATATAATTTCCTAAAAAATGGTATAAAATTGGTTTAACTATTAATTTTGATCAAATTGGTAATGTTCTTAAAAAGAGGCAGTTCAGAAGTATCCGTAACTGTAGGCTTACCTGAAATATTCAATGTATAGGACATTGCCCTATGCCTTTATGGCCTTAAAAAATCTGTGCGGTATGTAAGGTTATAATTAGTGCGGGCCGTTGTCTCTGCCTACCCTGAATGCTAAAAGACGGGAGTTTATTTTTATTTTTTTTTACAGTAATAGGTAAAATGATGCTACTTTCTAGATCGAATTTTATTTTGAGCTCAGTAATGAAATCTATCCTTTTTTTCAGACGACCGATTTTCAGGATAACCTTATTCAAGGCTACAGATCACTCATTGCCGACATTCAGATTCGCACACAAAAGTCGCGGGAAGACATGGACACCCTGGTGTCTCAAATCAAACTCCTCATGAAGAATGAAGCTGACAAAGCGATTAACTATATGACCGTGTATCTTGAACAAATATCTTTATATTTCCAAGTGAGTATGGACTGCATTTGCTATTTAGAGTCCTTATCTCTTCCATGCGAAGAACCATTCTCATATTAGGTAGACGACAAAACTAACAGTCCTTAAACAATGTTTATAGAGAAATGTTCTATCAAGAAAAAACAAAGCTTTGATATATGTATAGAATTAAGTTTTGCATGCAGCACATGATGATAAGTCTAATAACCTTTAAAAAGTAGGGAAAGACGTAAAAAATAATGATATTTTGACTCAAAAGTCTGAAGTAACTGATCCGAAACTGACTTTAGAAATTGTACCAAACACGATATACACGATATAGATTGATATGAAAAAGCAACCTACTAAATTTTATATCCCATATATTAATTCCATTTGTAGTTTTATTTTATCTGTTTACTAAATTTAATAATATTTATGTATTACATGAGAAGAAAAATCTTTATTTGCAAAGAAGATTAAAAACGAAAGGACGTTAACTACTTCATTTTGCCTTTCCACAGGTTATAATACATGACCGCAAGCCCCGCAACGGGACACATTGCAAAGAGAGCATAGTAAAGCTCCTTGGAGAAAACCTTCAACTGGCCGACGAGAATGTTACATTATGTCTCGCCCTCGGCTACCAGAGAGTTCAGCGATTGCCAGGTAAATATAACTCTACAAAAACCTAGTATTAAAGCAGTGTAAGAACAGCTGCCAGAGTATGTATGAATACTAAAAAAGGAATTGTATGGTTATTATCAACGGAAGATGTTCACAAAAGGAGGTCAGCCTTAATAGTAAACATTCATGACATTAAGTATTGCATAGACAATGATCGTTTACGAACGCGTATTATAAGTTTACAACTAACATGCTAACTGTTTAAGACTAATTTCCTGTTTGTATTAAAATCGTTCGAGTGTGCATACACTATTAACAAACACACGTCCATACATAGATGACAAACTCTACCTCACGGTGGTCTTTGTTTGACCTGAGCAAAAGTTCAAACTTTTATACATAAATACTTGAAATAGTTGACTAGAAATAAAACATACAAGAAATGAAATAAAACAAATGTTTTCAAAAATGGAATGAATCACAGAACAAGGTGCAAGCAAGCTTAACGTCAAAATACAGGCCGCTTGCAGCACAGATGTGTTAGCTCAGTTAACTGACAATTGTATATAAATATATCCGTATTATTTTGCGACGATGTTCCTTGTTTATAAGCGACATTTCCGCCATTGTCACAATACAAGTATCGTCCAAAACAACCGCGTACGATGAGTACTATCAGTTTACTCACAAACACAAATCCACTCGATTGATATCGTAAATGTATTTGTTTTTTTTTTTTTATTTGCAGCTATTGTCTCTGTGTAGTGTGTTTTAGATACGACCTTTTTGATGAGCAAACAGAGACTCGGTTAATCTTATGTATATCTAAAAGTAAAGAAACATACAAATAGTTTGGCTATAAAAGTTTATTTTAATAAACCGGTATTCATTGTATTATAAACGATTCTATTATTATTATTAATACAAGGTAAACATTTTTTTACAGAAAAATTAAACGTTCACTTCGAGACGTTGGATAATTTGAAGAAATATTCAGCTTCAAAACTGTTTGAATGTCAAAAACAGCAGCAAGTCGGTGGAAACTGTTCCCACGAGAGTCAAGATCTCGAAAGGACTGTGGTAAGTATTCTGTCTTTGTTCATAAGTATTACATATTCCAACTGACTCAAGGGTCCGTTCAATTTGTTTCTATAAATTCATCCTATGTTCTTGCAACGCATTTTTTTATTCTGATTTTTAGTTTTTATTTAATTCTTTCTTCATTTCTAATTAATTGCACTAAACAAGAAATAATAAATTTCAGAAATTCGGTTCTTATTTTTAAGAATATAAAGAAGTGATATATGTATGGAGATACCAGTTTCACTCGTAACCTAGTTTAATAGATTAACGACGAAAACAAGTTTAATACTATAAACCACTTAGAATAAATTTGGTATAGTTAAACATGCATGTCGGTAACAAATACACAAAACAGGTGACACACATAGATAATTAATCCAAGTGCCTTACTCGGAGCTAATTTTGAACTTGTATTCATAACTTCCCGAACATAACCGAAAGTTGAATGATTTATTGAGCACTGATAAAATTACCTAATGTGCCTCAGAAGCTTCTTAGACTTCGTCATGCCTATACATGCCTTATTATTTACTTGTAAAATTATATTTCAAATAAATCAAATCATGTCTAAATTTGAAAAGAACTTGAAATCAACGTTGACGTCGGAGGTTGTTTTTTTTGAAGTCCAAAAGTAACATAATATTAGTAAGACAGAATTATTAATGTACGGAAGAAATGGGACATGTTGAATTAAATTGTATATATTATACTTATTCATGTTTAATAACTATATGTGGGTGTTCAATCTCACAAGGAACAACAACACCGAACAAAGGAAATTTCTTTATTACAGACGTTTTAAATAAACTTAGTATTAGTTTTTACAATTCACTAACTGTTGTTTAATGATAAAAAGCGTCACGTAACACGTTTGGTTGGATTTCATATTTGTTTAGAAAACATACGCATGTAACTGAGATTACTGCAGCACGTTCCTATAAATATTGAAAAGGATCTGATTGTTACTCTATAATTTTCATTAAATGTATTTTTAAGGGAATACAACTATTTTGTCAAGTTGTATTTAAAATACAATTATTTTATATATTGTATATTACATAAGCCTTAGCTATGAATTTACTACCTTAACTATTTCTTTATACAATATCTAGATTATTTATGAGACATCAGGAATTTGTGCATTGTTTAATGTTTAATATATTGATACTTAACAGTTCTGAACCTCGTGAGTAAGCAACATGACTAACCGTCAACAAAACTTTTGTTTTCCATTTTTGAAATATTATCTTTGGACTCAGGACTTATTGAGGAAATTAGGTACTATTAAGATTTACTTTTTAAATTAGATGAGTTAGTGGGGATCTGAAAATGGCTTCAAATATTGCGTGAAGATAAGAATTTTCGTGCTCTGGGCTCGAGAACGACATCATATTGACATGTTTGTAATAGAAGGCAGCTGAATTTGGGATCCAACGACAACAATTATATATTTAATTTTAGGTTACATTTTTTTTATATGTAAATCTAGTTGTCGTAAGTAAGTAATCATCATCATAAAATCGTGCTTGCGGTTTAGGAGATGAACTTTCAAAAGGCTGTGGACTTAAAAAGTTACTTTCATAAACTATCTTTAGAGTAAACTTTTATACTTAGCCTGATTACGAACTAAATGTTTTAATTTTATTTTTCAGTTTCTGTATGAAACATCACCATTCCCGGTGGTGATGGCAGAAATAGCTATCCATGGCTTCAAAGAAGTATCAGACCTGAGCGTATGTCTCAAAGATATCATCTCCAGGATGATGACACATTCTGTCAAGGTCATCGGAGACTTCAACAGGTGCATCCACAATATTGAGATGCCAAAACTTAAATATTTACTCAAATTCATGAAGAAATATGCTTGATTGATCACCTAGGTGATTTTAAAGGGACTGCCACAATATAACCAATATTTTTTTACATTTCTTTTAAATAACACTGTTAACTAGGTTTTTATCGGATATATAATTTATAAAATAATGATATTTGTATATAAAAATTATGCATTTAATAATTAACATTTAACAAGGTAACATAATTTACGAGTTAAGGTTATAAAAAGTTAATTGTGGCAACCGTAAGTGTGAATGAAATTTTCCGAATGTGTACTTAAAAATGTAAATAACGTGTATTAATACCCGACAGTTTATCTAATATTCGAAATATTTTTTTAGTGATATTCTATAATAATTCAATAATGAAATAAATAAATCTTACTGTTTTGTTATAATCTAACTATGTATTTTTAATTTGTGTATGCCATAATACCCTTTTTTAGTATATCTATAAGATCAGGAGAACCAATGATAGATACATACATATAACAATTACCAATTTGTCTAAGTTCCGCGTTCAGTGTAATTGAGCCTAATGGTACGGGAGCGAGCAACGTTTGAAAAGTAAGAATTTTAGGTCAGCTGATTTTGTGATATGTCGTCCTTCTTGCACTTTCGGTTAGAGTCTGGGCTATCTGGCTGGCGGTAGCGGTTGCGTTCATTAGTGCGCATCCTACCTGTCCAGGTAATAATCCTGAATTTTAAAAACATTTTAAAAGGCGTAATTTCTATTTTTTTGTTTTTAAATAAGTCTACCTGACATACTTTTTTTATTGCCAGACATTTTTGACTATGCTAACTATGTGCCAGACGCGATTTTAATTTTTTTTTTATAAAAATTTCAAAGTATTTTCTAATGTCTGTAATTTTAATATTATGTTATTTAAAGATAAGAAAAACTTAAAATAAATTTGACAGACATTAACTCGATTGTTAAGTCTTGAATTAAAATGAAAAAGTCATGAAAAGTATTGCAGTATAATGCTAGTAGTCCGAGAGAGACAGTTGCAAAATAAGTAGAGAATGATACAGAGAACCATTACAAAAGTAAATTACTTATCACTATACATATAATAAAAATAATAATTATAATAATATACGATTTATATACCAATTTAAACAAAAATCGTATATGCCTGGAGGGAATACAGGCTTACGATAATATAAAAATCTTAGATAAAAAGAATAATTAGATAAAATTTTAGTTGAGATAGACCGGATAGCCAATAAATAAATTCAGAATTAAAAATTAACCGTCTTCAAGAAATAATATTGAATAATAATAATAATAACAATCATTCTAGTCAGAGCAAGTTTAAAAAAAAAAATAAGCATGAAAAGGAATATAAAATTAGATTAAAATTGAAAAAAACAACACTTTTTATTTAAATTGTTCTGATTACTAAATGTAAATTATAAATAATTAATATTAAGTTTTTCAAGTTGTTTCAGCCTATAGTGACGTCACAAAAAAAGAGGCATCTTCATAATCATCATCATCATCGTCGCTGTCTTTGTCAGTGTCATTCATATCATCTTCTTGGGAACTTTCGTTATCTTCTAAAACTCTATCATCTGCAACAGAAAAAAAATAAACAGTGTAATTCTTCTTGTTCGTTATAAAACATTTTAGTTATTATTGATAAATATTCCATTTCACACTTACTTTGAACAATAATATTTGCAACTGAGGATGGTAATTGATCTCCCAAAAACCAGACAAAATCATATTTGTCACCGTTAATGGTCCAACCGAAAGCCATTGGAGATAAAGATGTTGGATGTTTTGAGTGAGCATTTCTCCAAATTCGTCACATAACGAACCCTCAATAAATGCTGTTGCAATTCCGCTTTACAGGGTGGCAAACTGGATGAGTAAAAGTTTCGAAATTTTTTGTCGAAGTTCTCATCTGATTTTTTAGACTTAAACGTACTTGAAAATAAATGAAATCGAACATCATTAACATTGGAACAATTTTTAACTCCATACATTTGACAAATAAATTTCTCCAGGGTTACAAACGTAGTTTCAAGTACTTCTTCGTCATCCGTAATTATATTATCAAAAGCTAACTGGTATTCTTTAGAATTTTCTAATATTTTAAAAGTCTTAACTTTGCCTTTTCTAAAAATAGCTGGGTGTAATCACATCCGGTTATTGCGTGGACGCATGGTAAAGCTTTGCATAAAGAGTCACCAAGAATTCGGTGTAATTCATTGATGTTTATGTAACGCTGATGATTTCCAACACCCATATTTATCCAAATTTTCAAAAATGCTTTCAGGTGATCCATATTTCCCAGAAGTATAATTAAAATATCAGAACAGCGTATAACAACTTCTGTGTAAAAATTGGTTTGGCAAATATGAAATATAATCCTAGAATCAGCTTCTTCGTGTTCTTTACACGATAATGATTCTTCAATAGTTTTAATTACTTTGTTATTTATCACTACTAGCATTATACTGCAATACTTTTCATGACTTTTTCATTTTAATTCAAGACTTAACAAACGAATTAATGTCTGGCAAATTTATTTTAAGTTTTTCTTATCTTTAAATAACATAATATTAAAATTACAGACATTATAAAATACTTTCAAATTTTTATAAAAAAAAAAAATCGCGTCTGGCACATAGTTAGCATTGTCAAAAATGTCTGGCAATAAAAAAAGTATGTCAGGTAGACTTATTTAAAAACAAAAAAATAGAAATTACGCCTTTTAAAATGTTTTTAAAATCCAGGATTATTACCTGGACAGGTAGGATGCGCACTAATGAACGCAACCGCTACCGCCAGCCAGATAGCCCAGACTCTAACCGAAAGTGCAAGAAGGACGACATATCACAAAATCAGCTGACCTAAAATTCTTTTTCAAAAACGTTGCTAGCTCCTATACTATAAAAACATGCCAAAATAAGTTTTATTTGTTAGTCATTTATTCGGTATATTTTTTATTTATTTTGAATTAAGAATAAATTAATTCTAAATTCAAAGATAAATTTAAATGGAAAAGTCGGCAATTGGTGAAATCTTGGACGTCAATACTTATTTATGCATTGCTTTTTATTCAACTCAATGGTTCGATTCATTGAACAACTTAAATATTCTTAAAATTACTTCTTCGTGAAATTCCGTTGGTAACACAGAAAACTGTAGAGGATTTATTAATCACTATACAATTTTGACGACTGTAATAGTTATTTCCCTTAAATAAACTTAATGTAAGCCCATCACAGCCATTGTAATAGGTAGCCCTAGGCTGAGTGAGCTGCAGAATAAACTTCCAACAATTACCAGCCATTTATGGCAATGGATCAGTTATACCATGCAGCGAGAAAGTAAGAAACCTAGAGATCTATTTGGATAGGTACTTCTCCTGGGGCGTTCAAATTGCAGCAAACTCAATGCAGCAGCGGGATCTATGCGAAGACTTCGAAAAATATTATCTCTTTACTTAACAATTTCATCGGCGTGCCTCAAACAAATTAGAAAAGACTAAAAACAATATTAAAATTTGTATTATATATTAAAAAAATACTTTTACGTTGTTAGATGATACTAGTGAAATTATATATATATAAAATTGTTTACGAATATCCTTCTGAGCATTAACACAAAACGCGTCATTGAGTTTATTTGGACATTTAAATATCTTTTATAACAATTCAAAAATTAAAACGTGAACACTCATCATGGGAATGACGTTAGCAACAGGTCAGAAAATGTGTGCAAACTATTATTCTGTTTTTATGTAAGAATAATAAACCATAATTTATATTTTTTTATTATATTCTAATCACATTTAAACAACATAGAACCGGAGAAGTCTAGTTTATCCCCTTGAACACTTGATAATGGGTATAAAAATCATTATGTGGTATCATTATGTCGACCTTCATATTCATTGCAAGATAAAAGAATAACACCTAAATCTATATTTGAATACCAAAGTTAGTTTTAAATGTTGTGCAAGACTCTATTTGTTTATAAATGTACAGAGTTAACAAACCAATAATCATCAAAACTTACCAAAGTAATAAGAACATCGGCTGAACAAGGTTGGTACTTGAGAAGTCTGCTAAATCTTAAAGTCCGCTGCGCCATTGTAAGCGGACCCACGGGTCTGGATACATGGATAAGCGGGGATGACGGTGGACGTGACGGCGGAGTCAAAACAGGCGGCACATTGCGTCGAACAGTCTCCAAAGGCACAGTTCTAGCAACGAGAGTGTCACTGCCTACAGAATTAGCACTGCCACTAAATATGTTCATCAAATCCCCTATTGATCCACCTCCACTTGAACCACCGCCACAACGTAACTTGTCCAAATCAGTCAAACTTGACCCTCGCCGAACGCGGAGACGAGAGCTGCTTGGATTCGACCGACTTTGAAATACAGTTCCCTGATCTCGACGGACGTCAGCCTCGCTGATCGCCTGACATTTCCTACTTCTAAACATTTTTGAAATGGTACACCACACATGAACGTCAACAATAACACTGCGCGTTAACACCTGAGTGCGAAGAATTAGCATACAAACGAGCGATAGGTGCGCGATATCAATAGGGCCATGGTCGCCCGCAGGATGTCGCTATCGCGTCCTCGTAAGTTTCCGCCGCCATCGCTTGCGCAATACTTAAATACTTCTAATCGTCAGACTTTTAATTTCCCTCGGATTTCTATTGAGGGGTGCGTACGCAACAAAGTCTGTTAAGAGACTGAGCTGGAAACCGTAGTTTCGTATGTGCGTATGTATGGACCAACCGAGCTGAACTAATGAGCTGATCGGGTTCAAAGGCAGGGGTCTCTGCAGGCGGCCACAGCTACTGCGATAATATCGTTCTGATCCAAGAAATAAAATTGACACAATGAAATATCGTTATCCGAAGTGGGTATTCCTTGTAAATAAAAAGTAACAGTAAAATATATATTAATTTGGGAAGCCCTTAACTCGATTACCTACCCGTAGGCGAAATACGACAAAGAAAAAATTAAACTAATTTTCAAACGTTTTGTGTTTCTGTTATATTGATTGTTTTTATAAGAACTCCGCTTATGTACTCGTACTGTTACTAAATTCATTACTCTGTAAATTGGTTTGAAACACGTTTTTGGGTAATGTTAGATCAGGTATATAATATTTTAGATGTTTGTAATATTATTACATTTGTGTAATAGAATTGTTTACACGCACGATCAACAAGTGTTCTAAATATACAAAAAAAAATAGAAACGATGGTCCTACAATCTTACGTTACGTTGGTTTTATATAAAAAAGCTGTCTGTTCTATTGGTTCTCTTCTAAATATATTTACTAATAATAGTTTATTATATATTGATTCTAAGAATAATATATATGTCTTGTATATTATATTTCTTCATGACATGCCACAAAGACTAAGCTCATGTACCTTCTATTTTTTTTACTTGGACATAATCTATTGCAAACATCCTACTCTACACTCCTTTCATTTCATTTACAGGTATGGCTAAATTAAAAAGACTAATGTAACTCCAATATGTTTTAAGTTCATTTATTATAAGAAATGGCAAATATATACATATAATGTTATATATAGTTATATATATTATGTAGTTTTTATTAATGCGGGTACTAAATATGTGTACGATCACAGTTTATTTCCAATTTCCTTGTTTACGATTCAAATGAATTACTGTGAAAAGCTTTTGATGCTATGTATATATGTACATTGTTCATATTCTATTCTTGGAGTTAGTTATTTTACGTACAAAAAAATATATGTAAACCTAATATCAGCAATGTGGGGTTTATTTATTGTGCTAGTAAAAGAGTCTCTGGTTATAAAAATGGCCTCCCCGAAGCCCGAAAATGGGAGCCCGAGTGTAAACTTCGGGTTTTTCTATTACTTTTATTTCTGTAGAATCAGGTTGTAGTAATTATAATTATAACAATTCAGTAATACCGTGTCGGTAAAGAAACAAAAAGTAGAATAAAATATTTGCATTATTGTAGATTGTCATAAATTATTATGGCCCTGTTCTAGGCAAATAGAAAAAACCATACTAAACAACACATCAATTTATTAAATTAAGAAAATATTGTGTTTTTTTTTCTAAATTCAATTATAATTACGAACATGAATGTAATACGTATATATTTTTTACTTAACTTGAAACAAGCTACATTAAATATATTGAAATACTAGAAAGTCACTTTAAAGTTGAAATAACTTTTATCTATCCATCGAAAACCGTACATTTTTTTTGTGATGAGATTCAAAAGCAAAAACTTGAATATACTGACCTAAAGCCTAAACTGGGTTATTAAAATAATTACTAAAAAATACTGATATGTTTAGAAGTAGCAGTAAGAAAATATATAATACTCTAGATCGACTACGTTAATTTAATAGCAGAACATTAGTCAATGGCTCTCTGTAAGTGCAACGAATCTCTCGGTCATCCGAGTATTACTAATTCCTACACAAAGGAAAGCTGTATTCATAAAAAAAACTAGGTTTTGTGAATGTTTTATTCAGCCATCATTACTGAAATATCTGGAATAGCAAAATAGATATGTGTGTTGTCCATGCAATCTTAATCAACGCACATAATCATTTTTTCAATGGGTGTCCATGGGCGGCGGTAGTCCCTTACCATCAGGTGACCCGTCTGCTCGTTTGAAAAAAAAAAACAATATGAAAAGTAAAACAAGTAACAAATTAAAACATGCTGTTTTTATTTATTAAACCGCACACATGTATGAAAAGGTCAAGTATTCAACCTTAACAACCAACATAGGAAGGGCAATTAAAGCCAAGTTAAATCCCTAAGTGCAGCAAGTTTAAAGAGCTTAAAGAGAATTTCAAGCTTTGCTTCTAAAGATATTTCCATAATGGATGTTTGGTAGACGAGCTGATTTCTCTCAAATTAGTTATTGGAGCTTAAATTACTTGAACTTGATTTTTTTTCCTAGTTGTTCATAAAAAAAAAAAAAACAATTTATTAGAGCAGTTTGACACAAATAGTTCTTAATTTGAACTGAGCAAAACAAAAGAATAAACAATCAGAGAAACAATATCAAAATATCATTAACGATGATATTTTATTTCTTAACTATTACGAAGCAAGCTATTCCTTGTAACCTTTTTGTTCCATATTCCGTTCAAGGTCAGGAAACAGTTCAATCGAAGGCCGCATAAAACATAGCTTTGCTATTTTCTCAGAGTATTATGTGCCTACAGCTCGACGGGGCACCAAATGGTACACAGTTGCTATATGCGTTTGTCTTGTAACTGGGAGTACTAGATTTTGCAATTGCAGTTGTGTGGGTGTAGAATGTAGAGTACGATTAATGCTGTATCTCTATACGTACATATATATCTACATTTGTGTATAGTTAAACTATGAACGATAAAATGTCCCAATTTCCCTATAAATATATACAAACAACATTTTAAATTTCATCCAAGAAAAAGTCTGCAGTTGCAAAAAACAATAGATATATTTGCAATAGATATAATGCAAGATAGTTGCAAAAGTAATATAGTTATATTATATCATTAACAAACCCACAAAATTAGACTTTCCTGTAGCAGTTAATTTCAGAAAAAAATGAAGACCTTAATACGAAATATTTGACGTGCATAAAGCAACCCTGTAATGATCAGGGAACAGTTGTAAAATTATGTGATATTTTTTCATTAAATTCTAGAACGAGATAGACAGTTAGTTACTCCTCTTTAACAAATTGTTACTTACTTTGTCATTTTTGAATGCAATTACAAGCAATGTAAAGTAAGCACTATAGTATGGTTGGTGTTTAGCAAAACTTTTTCACTGAGGTAGCTAGATAGAAACCGTGCAAGCTCTTACTGTTTTGTTAACGGTCTTTCAAGTGAGATCAAATTGTTTCTTGAAAGACTGAGGCGTGGCATATACTCGTATTCGAAAAATTACTCATTATGGTTTAATGTTTTCTTATCATATTTGATGCATAAATGGCATTTCTCATTACAAAAAATTAGTAAATTTCCAGGAAAGAAAAATATTCTGGTCTATATACCATAGATCAGACCTACAAATATTCATATATATAGGATACTTTTTTACTTCTAATAGCGTGTTTAACGCTTTGATAAACCTTCTTATGGCTGTTTTAAGAAGACTCATTGGGTGTGTAATTATAAAATGACACTTATCGTACATTTTGTCAATTAAAATTTCATTTCACATTTCTTAACGAATTGAAATAATCATATCATATGCCCTTTTGTTAATTCATCTTAATAATAGTTTAAAAAAATATTGTCAATGAACAATGACAGAATTTTCTATGACATTGGCCTTACATGTAAAGAAAATTGTAAAGAATAAAGTTTGTCTTCCTGGGCGATATCGGTTTATGTTATAAAACCCTTATAACATACTACATCAATTATACCATCGTTTCCTTCACCCTTTGCGAATAAAAGTTTTTGAACCCTCAATTGAGTGGGTAGACATCATAATTAGTGTGTCCATTAAATCGTCAGTAAGGTTATAAAGCTGCAGGGGATCCTGGGTGGCTAGACACTCACTCACGAATATTTGGCACTTATCTTAGTTATAACATTTAATTGGACACGTTTTTCATAGAACACTGAATATGATTGAAACAAAGATAATATCAAAATTTTGTTATGTTCGCACCACATTGATTATTTAGATTTTTTTTTTATAAATATATTGTAAAAAAATATAAGGAAATACCAAGTAAGAAGTATAGACATACAAACTTGCAAGGAGTTTTAATAATATGTGACTTAAAAACATAATAATTTATACTTGTGATTGTAAAAATTCTAACAAATTTGTCTCAGTTTGTCTCCTTTTGTTACAATTTATGAACTTCCACTAGTAAAGTAAATAATGAGTTTGAAGGAAAAAAAATAATTCCTTAATTAATTAAACTAAATGTTAGCTGAACAAATTTATTATCTGTATTATTGTACCCGTACTTTATCCTACATGGGGATTTCATCCTTCATCCTACTACATCATATCTTGTTAAATAATAGTAAACAATAATAACAATTTTTATATATGAGATATAGTTATAAAATATTCTATTTATTTGTTAAATATTTTTATTAACATTTTTAAATGTAATATAACCATATAAGTAATGTTGGGAAGAAAGTTTCGAAAATAATTAATTAGAAAAATATTTCGTCGTCGACAAGTTTTGGAGTTAAAATACCTAACACCAACTGATAAGCCGGTGGCATACCGACATTATCAGTATAATGTCATTGTCGCCCTTTTACATGAGACCCCATTTGTTTATCTAATAATGTGTATTATTTCACCTAATTTGTATTCGAAATTTATTTTATGAATTTCTTTTTAACCGTTTATATTTTCTTCACTCATTTTTTTTTAAATTATGTCAGTGTATCAAGCCTGGAAGTAATGAAATGACTAAAATTCTAATTTTTCATAACACTTACCGAGTCCTCTTTGAAAGCTGTTATTAATTCTCCATAATCGTAAAAAAAACAAGACAACACACAAATAATATTAAAATGTCCTAACGAAGGATGCAGATTATTTTTAAAACTGCAAATTCAAACTGATAATAATAATATTAGTAACAGTAATTAATATCAATAAATAACCAAATAACACAAAATTAAACCAAAAAAAAATCTTTTATATATATAACCACACAAGAATGAAAAAGTACACAAAAAAAAACAATATTAAAATGTAAATAATAAAAAATCATTATCTTCTAAACTTTAAATCTGCATCCGTCGTCATAAATTAAAAGAGTACTCACATTTAGCTGCATCACGATCTTGTTGTATGCTCGATGCCACCTTTGCTTCGGAGTCAGCTTGGGTTGTTCGGGCTGATACACGGTTTGATCTTCTTCTTCCACTCTCTCTTGTTCCTCCCTAAACACATTATCTTCCTCTTGATACTGTTCATCGGTTTCTTGAAACTGTTCATGATCTTCATCAAACTTTCCTCTTTCTTCTCTAAAAGTATCGTCTTGATCTTGATAGGCATCTTCGTCACGATATTGTTCAATATTGTTATCATAAGGTTCGCTGTCGTGAAAAACATTAGTCTGTTCCAGAACATCGTGGTACGTCGTACTATCATCTTGAAATTTGACTTTTGATTTTTCCAAGAATAATTCTGTAGAATTAACAAAATATGTAATCAAGCCGTGATTACTACTACTACGCGTGAATAGGAACATGAATGAAAAGGTTAAACCAAATTTTAAAACGATAATTAAAAACTTTTTTAATGTTTTCAGAAAAAAGGACAAATGTTTACTGAAAAGATTTTTTTATCAGGATAGTATAACCCTGGGATTGATCAAGATTTTATAAATATGTTATTTGTAGCTCACATTAAAAAGGCGAAGATTCTCAATTAAACTGAATTTCTTTTATGAGTGAATTTATGAATTAATGTTTTAATTTTCGTTTAAAATATACATATATATATATAAGAGTTTATTTAAAGTAGATATCAACTGGTAGCCGAATGTTAAGAATTATTCATTACATTTTGTAATGTTTTGTTTTATTTCATGATTGTAATTTTAATAATAAATATTTAATTTTCATGGCAGGTAATGTTTATACATAATAAGGCACTTGTTAATCTGTTGTGGCTGTTTAAATGATTTTTATTTAACTTAATGACGTGTACTGTTTAAAACGGTTTAAAATAATAAGTCACGCTACTGAAGGCTCTAAAACACAATATAATATATAACACAGTATAGACGAAATATAGTATATGTCCGAATTAAATAGATATCGAATATGAAGATAATTTTAAAAGGAAAAAAAATAGGTACCTTCTTGTGTCGTTGGAACGGAAAGTTTCTCTTCGTGATGAAAAGAGCTTTGTGAGGTTCTACGATCAACAATCGACGGCGCTTGACTATGGTAACTGTCTATTGAAGGTTTCCGTATCTGAGACACAGTTCTTGTAGGCGATGCTTGCTTCTGCAAACCAGGGCTGGGTACTTCCGAGAAACACCTTTCTTCAGAAACCTTTTCGAGAGAGGTATCATGATACTCATCCTCATCATACCTGTTCAATGACGTTCTTTCGCGGTCTTTTAGTTGATCATATTCAGTCTTATCATACTCGTCCTCGTAGGCACTTTCGTCAAAACTTGACTGAGCTAAGTCTTCTGGTGCGTCTGGTAACGTACGTGTTCGACGCACTGAAGGTCTCTGTATAGACTCCTGTCTTCTCAAAGATGGAGTACGTGGTAGGGTTACGGGTGCTGAAGTGGTTACAGTTGACACTGCCGCTAATGGTAATTCTTCAGGTACGGATGATGTTGCTATGGTACTTGTGAATGGGGTTACGGGGGCTACGGACTTTAACTGATTTGTTGGAGCTGTGGTCACTGGGAGTGGCTGCAAAGGTTGAACTGCTGGAGCAGCTACTGCTGCAGCAGCTGCACCAAATAAATTACCTAGTTTCTTAGCACCTCCCGCCATCAATGAACCTAATGTAGCAGCACCAGTAAGTACAGTTGTTTGTATTTGTTGTGCAGGCTGTTTAACAGGTTGCTGCTGGAACTGTTGTTGCTGTTGATGTTGCTGCTGTTGTTGTTGTAATTGTAGAGGTTTTTGCTGCTGTAAGTACTGATTTTGTTGCAAAAACTGTTGATCTTGCTGGTATTGCTGATCTTGCTGATATTGGTTCTGATACTGGGAATCTGGTTGATACTGAAGCTGCTGAAGATCTAATTTCTGTTCTTCTTGTTGTTGATTTTCATGCTGTGTTTGGTACTGATAATCAGTTTGTTCATAGTTTTGTTTGTCTTGACATTGATTTGGATCTTGATGCTGCTGTTGTTGTTGATCATAATGGTATTGTGGATCGTCATACTGCAAATCATACTGCTGATAATTTTTATCGTACTGTTGACCATCTTGGTAAACGTCTTGCTGGGTTGTGACTGGCAATTGAGGCAAGTATGATGAAATCGTTGACGGCACGGATTTTGTTAACAAGGAATCGATAACACTAGTACTAGGGTATGTAAATTGAGGTATTGTCTCTTTTTCGTGCCATGTTGCTTTTTGAGCTGAAATGTAGCAAAAAATATTTATTATACTATCTGAAAACTCTTCACAAAAACAGTGTATTATACGACTGGTCATGTCTAAATTTTATAAAAAACTGTGAGTCTGCATGTTCTATAACGGAAACTGTTATCACCCACGTAATGTAATTATTTTATTTGAACCATAATGTCTCCTCCATTGATATTGACCTTGACATTATTACTGTAATCAGGAATGTCATTTAAATATAGGAATTCAGTGTTAATAGTAATTACAACATTTGTTTTAAATAGAACTTTAAATAGCAATACATTGTATTCATGATTTTATAAAGTCGCATAATATCATCAGTCATTACAATGAAACACTTATTTTTCAGTCGTAATAGCGTTTGACCCATTACTGAAACTAATGTTAACATTAGATGGCCATATGTCAAATATATTATTTTTATGATTATTAGAGATTTTAAGAGTTTATTAACACTTTAGTTTCAAAAGACTGCAGAGTTATTCTATAAAGTAGATATTTTTTTATAAAAATAATGTATACTATCCTATGTGACCAACATGAGATAATTTATGCAATCTGTATCGAGCTCTGGAACTAACCAGGGGCAGGTGGAGTAGCATGTGGTGTCTCATCGAAGAAAGGTTGCATTCCATCCTCATCATAACTACTGTAACAAAAGTTCTTGCTATAGTTAGTGAATAGTAAATTTTATAAACCTGAGAAGCAAATCCATAAATAAAATAATATATATCATCCCATGTAAAATATGTATGAGCCTAATAAGTCTAGTTTCAATTTCAGAATTGTTATCTGTTGTTCATGAATTAAGTAAATATAAACAAGCTACCAATCTACTGGTAGGCTACCACTAACGAGACAATATAATACTAATAATATTTATTTTGAAACCGATAACAAAAGAATTACAACAATAACGGCTTCATCCAGGAGACAGCGACATTAAATCCAGGCTTATTGATGTAGCTCAGAATTTATTAACATTACTTAATACAAGTATACTGTTTCATCATGCAGTGAATATTGATATTTACCACGATGATTTGAGAAACGATTCAGTCTCATTGTATTAAAGGCCAATCAACCATTTAGTTACACGGGATTTACCTTTTATAACAGTATTAGGTTAAATATTCAAGATTTTGTTGACATTATTGTAGAAATAATTATCTTATCAGAAGAAAAAATAACACTCGTCAGAACTGCTGGGTCATCGGACTTTTTTGTATTTGCCTATTTTTCAGAGGAGTATAATCCTGGACCCTTCAAAAGTAGAGTATGTGAGTAAATTGTTTTCTCATGGGTAAGCGTATACTATCATCTTCCTTCATCTTCATCGTCACTTTCCATCAGGTGAGTCGGAAGACAAACACCAATTACCACCGAAAAAAAACAGTCTATATACAAATAAGCATGTAGACCAGGTATATTTTTTTTATTCTGTATGAACTTACGCATGCTTTGTTAACAAGAAAAATACTCTTTCAGTGCAATGAGGGGCCTGTAGACACATATACATATACTCGTATATATATTAGTGATCTGACGTAAATAACAATAGATATTGAAATTTAAACACAAACAAAATCAAGTGCTTATCAATCATGCTCCTTTATGTCTATATTACTTGAAAGATGATAAGTATGTATATAATAACAGTGTTTTTCTCTTGCTTGTTGTTCTTTAAGTTTATTATCCAAGATAATATGATAGAACAATATGTTTTCCTACACTAATAATGCTGACATCATTACTAAGGGAAAATGTCGGTATATAACATTTGGGTACAGTACCTTATATTATAATTAGTTTCTTGATACTGGTTAATGGCATTGTCTTGGTAATCTTGTTCGTACCCAAAGCCATCGTAACCGTAGCTCACGTCAGTTATATTTTTTTCAGTATCTGTTGAATCAAAATACATAATCAGTTAAGGTATATAAGTTCTATCAAATTTAATAAACTGATGTAAATAAATAGCGATACACAATCAGGCAAATAAATAAATCTAAAGTTTTCAATAAACAATGTCACATTTAATGTAGAGTAGTTTTATTAATCTATGAAGTGAATATAAAGAAATTTGGCAATACGGTGTCATATAATTGCAAGTTAGTATCTCACTATAGCATTCCCAAAAAAAGTCCATCTCGTCGTTTCTCGTAATCGTTTTTCAACTTACCTTGAATGAATGTAATAAAATGAAATCCTAAACTCAAAAGCCAATAAGACAGACAAAAATGTAATCATTTGTAAACAAGCGCTGACAATATAATTTAATAATCATTCAAAGTTTTTATTTTTTTTTTTGCTATAGAAATCTCTCGAAAAACGAATGAGTAAATTCATTGAATAAATCGAACACTTTTATAGTTGTAGCATTTATGAAGGTTAGACGGTTCCCCGTGTATCAGAAAGTGTCCGTCCAAAGCCATTAAATTAAGGCAGCGATACTGTAGCAATAGTGTTAGTTTTAAAGTAAAAATTATTTTAAAGAAAACTGTTTTTTTTTTTTAAACTAATTTTATGTATATATACTTTACGTACTGTATGTTTAGAAAAGAGAATGACTGCGGCGTACCACTTGGGTTACTTTTCAATTGACGTCCACTTGCACAACTTATCACACCTCCTTTTCTTTTTGCAAATATACATAGTTTGATTGTCTTTATTTTTTTTATTACGATTGGCACTTTATGATTGCAGAAGTTTACTAAATTCAAAATATATAATAGTTTATTGAATTTCAGCCTTTTCTCACAGTAACTTTGCTATGTTACAGATACTAAATTATATTGGACTTCGTGAATAGTTACATTTTTCGAAACCCCTATTTAAGTAACGGCTCGACTCTCGAATATTTAATTAAGTACTTACAAAATAATTAAAAAATAAAATGATAGAATAAATATTCCAGCATCATTTTAAATTCAATTACTACTATTATCAATATACTTCTCTTTGTCTTTCTATTATTATTTAGTATGTACATATATAACGTGGGAACAGTTGAGTTGAGTTTGAACATTTTTTTTATTATTATTTATTTTATTGTAGTATTAAAAAAATAGGCTTCCCTGTGATAAAGAAGTTTTTATAAATGAAAACCTACTTACTATTCTTCATTCCGGAGTATATTATATATTTTGAGTTTAAAAGCAATAACAGTATAAGACAGTAAATTAAATCTTGTGACTCCTACAATAAATTAAGGACGGTCGACTCATCTTTCTAACATGTACAGTTTTATTATTATTAAATATAATTTACAACATAGCATGCTCACCGGGTACGTAAGGCACGTGCGTAGCTATAAGCGTGGAGGCTGAGGGAGCGCGGTGATGCCGCGTAAGCGCTGCTGGCGCTTGTGACGTCAGCTGAGCTTGTGACGTCAAAGACGCAAATGTCGACGTCATTGTTGAAAACGATGACGTAAACGGAGGCAGCGCAGGTGGAGGCATAGGCAAACGGCGGCCGCGAGCACCGCGTAGTGAGCCTCCGTCGCTTGTGGGCGGTACGGGAAGCGCTCGACCGCGTTTAGGCGTAGAGGATGGCGTCGCTGCAAAGAGTTGATTCGCGCAATGCTTAAGCAGCCCTTCAGATTCAAATGTACTCTAGCAAACGTAATAGCACCATTAAAATACTTTTATAATATATTATAACATTAAAATAACCTTTTTAGAAAATATATATAGCTTATATAAAAACTTATTTTATTGTTTACGTGTGTGAATAAGACTACATATGCTACGACACCAAGACAATCAAGACCGCCAATATGATCTTGTGAACAGATAAATTATTAGAGGATACTAGCGTGAGCGTACGTATGTACATATATATAATAATAATTAACTGACTAATAACTTTTCTGTACGCATAAATTTCTTTCATAAGAGAAAAGTGTAAGGAAAAGATCATCTTAAATTTTATTCATGAATGGATTTCTAAAAGTATCTTCGTTTATTCGTATTACATAACATTGTTTAGTATTTTTACCTGGCAGGCTTGCAGCAGTTCGTCTTGGCCGCGGTCTGTACGGCGCCATCTCATTGTAATCCGAGTAACGAGACGAATGCATCGACTGCAATAAAAAGACAATAGATGATATTTTCAATTGCAGGAGAACATTTAGCATGATACCCTTCAATTCCAATATTTTATAGAGATGAACTCGAGCAAATACATTGCCTCTTTTTACTTTTTATCACCAAGATGCTAAACCTAAAATTTTATCGTAAACATTTGCAGCACCAGTGGCAACACTACGCCAAAACCTACGGCAAATAGAGTGGTGATAGTTAATCACAGTAGTTATTTTAAATAAGAAACCATAGGTAGCTTATATTTTCGATATATGTGTATACAAAATCAATATTTTTAATTTGCAAGGAAATTTGAAATGTTTAAGTATGTGTTGCGTTTAGACCTTTGAAAGGAAGCCTGTGTACCTCAAGGTTTTTGTGAATTAATTTCAACCAAATATGCAAATTCAATAAGTAAGAGGGATGTGAATGACACTCCTGCTGTTAGGAACTTATATGGTCCTTCTGTGATACCTTTGACACTGAATAGCACCCATCGTCGACTTGATCTTTGGCTTCTTAATAATGGCTCCTTCTAATTATCCTATCAAAAAATCTCACCGGTTTAGTTGGCACTTGCGGTAACTGTACGACTGACGATCGCCTTTTATTGACGATGTTTTCGTACTCCGTAGTTGTCAGTCCATAGCCGTCTTCATAAAAATATTGCCCACCGCTGTCCCACTGTCTTGAGTCATCCCCCAAGTATGTAGTTTGGTAAGGAAAACTGCTGGAGTCAAAGTATTCCTCATAACTGGCTTGCTGTGATATATGCGACTGATCCCTGTAAACAAAAACACGTAGTAAACAGTTTAAGCACATAAGCATATTGGGAAGGCGCCAGTTCCAGTTGGTAATATATATACAATATATAAGATAGATATTAAAAAGGTATGTCAAAATACAGACGGTATGCGATGAAAAATCCTCGAGATTGATTATAAACAAATTTATATTAGGTTGGCAACTAATAAACCCGCCACTTTTTTAGATCAGTTTCTAAAACGTTATAGAACTATCTCGAATTTCTTGGAGTAGTATATAAATAAAGCAAGAGTTTTATGTCAAATCAGTTGACAACTGGATCTCGAATAGTAAAACATTAATAAATTATAGATACATCTCGTAGAGAACTTCTGCTGCTTTTACTTCACGAATTATATATGTATATGTGCAATATATGTGCAACGATGGGCGAAGGTGTGTTCTCTTACGATACCACCAAACATTGGTTCAGAAGATTTAAGGATGGAAATTATGACCTATCTGATGAACCTCATCCAGGACGATCTCCTATAATAGATGTAGATGAGTTAAAAATACTCATAGAAATGGATCCCAGGTTCACTTCACGTTATCTGGCAGAGCAGCTTCAGTATTTTCATACTGCAGTAGAAAAACAACTATACGCTTTAATAAAGATCTGGAAATATTCAGTTTGGTTGCCTTCTGGTTTGGGGCTGTCCAGCCTCACCCACCGTAGTCTCCAGACATTATGCCCTCAGATTATCATCTATTTCGTTCTCTAGTCATCTACTTGGCAAATAAATAAATATATTATATAATAAATAAATGAAGACCAGCTTAAAAGTGACCTTACCACCTTATTTGATTAAAAGCCTAAAAGTTCTATGAGGAAGGCATTATGTCTCTGCCAGCGCGTTGGCGACAGGTGATAGAAAACTTATATAGTTGAGAAATAATTTGATTTTGTATACGAACAAAATTAAATAAATTGATGTACAAAGATGGCGGGTTTATTAGTGGCAGCCTAATATATATATGTATATTATAAATGTATTGACTAAGGCCTACTAATTTTTTAAAGCTTTGAAAACATTATCTACAGCATTATTATCTTTTTTTATTCAAATCAATAGTACTTCTAAATAATTTGAAAATTTCTGAATGAATGTAAAGGTATTGCCATTAGATGTACAGCTTCTTCATGGTTAACTTAACTAGTTAATGAGTATATGCATACTTGTTTGGCATATCATTTTTACTTATTAACGACCTGGATATGTAAGACTTCTTCTCAATCAATGTAAGATTTAGATTATGAGTCTAAAGATAAGTATGAATCGCATGAAGGAGAACAAACAGTTACCTAATGTGGTTGGAAGTGCAGTACGTATCGTAACCGTAGCCCATGTTGTCGTCATATAATGTCCCTTGTCGCTCTAGACTCGGCCGACGTTGATCTTCTGTAATAATTCTTCATTTACCATACTACTTCCAAATATTTATTTAATTTAATTTTTCATTTAATTTCAACGATTTTAGGTTAACGATCACACACATATTGTCAGTGCAAAAATAAGTTTCATGTCAAAAACGACAAATGTAGATAACATTAATACAGTATTTGCCTGTGATCAACACAGACAAAACACATAACTACCCGATTCTATAAGGTTCGTTCATGAGAAGTTCTTTAAGTCACCAGAGAGAATAACCTCAGATGGCTGAATCAAGGATCACCCAGAAAATAGTTTTTATCGTAACAGCTCCTATTGGGATAAGGTCCCGCCTGTGCAACCTTTACTATCGCTGTCTTGGTCGGTTTACCCCATGTCGGTTGTTTTTTTATATATATTGATTTGAATATAATTCATGTTATTAATATAAATAAAGAGATAATTAATATGAAGAAAATCTTCTCACTAAGCGATACTAAGATATTTCATACATGGAGTAGACACTTACCCACAGAGTGCCAGTCAGCTGCAGTCCGCCATGATATAGCAGACTCTATACTTGCTTGTGCGTGTAACTGTGACCACGTTTCTATCCTGTAATGATTAAGTAAAGTTTTATTTAAAATATTTTTCATTCTAAACACTTTTTTAAATTCATTTAGTTTAGAGAAGCTACGGCTATTCAAGCAATACGTACACGAGCGATCAGTAATCTAGATTCACGGAAATATAATCACTGATGCTCTAGCCACCGAAAATAGCGTCTCTATGATATCAACGGACCTATCACCTCGACTCGATCAACCGCAAGTGCCTGATCAAGAAATAATTTAGAAGTACCTCGAAGGCAAAACCTTGAGGAGCAAATTCAGAACTACCACAACAAAAGCTAAACCGATACCTCACGGTGTGCCCCAAGGTTCGATCTTGGGACCGATAATCTTTAACTTGTTCGTCCATGATATTTGGGATATACAAGACCTCATCAGAGGTTTCAAACGCGTACTGGGACGCAAATGGTCTCTGTATAGTTAAAAGAGCCACGAATCCAGAACAAGCGACTAAGCGAATGGGCAGCGGAAGTAGATTAACATTAGAAGCAGTTGATTACTACACGAGATGGGTTTTAAAGCGATAAAGAAAACCAAATGCAGCATGTTCTCTGAAAACCAACCAGCGATGAAACTGAAATAACACACGTTGCACCATCAAAAGTAGTGATACATCGGTGTCATCTACGTAAAATACATGAAGATGTACCAGCACACCGAAAAGGTAGTCAAGGTAGAAAACTGAAAAGAGTACACAAAAATGAATAGCTTGGACACACAATGTAAAATGGCTGGAAGCGGCTAAGAGAAAGAGAGAGATAAAGAGAAAGTGAACACATCCTCCAGTATCAATTATTAATATTCAAGATCTTGTTATATCGAATGAAATCTACTAAACCAGTTGTGAGAGCACAATATCAGACTGGCTATAGCAGTACTCAGTGCAAAATAAAAAAGTAAAAGTGTATTACTTCACTTGATATAGGGGAAGTAATACATTGCTCAAAGCCGCTACAGTATTGTAAATCCACTCAGTCAATCATGGCATACTGTAATTTCTGAGCATTGTTTCTCTCGCTACACAGAAAAAGCGCTGCTGCTTGTTGACAATCTCAAAATGTAACTACACAGAAAAAGCTCTGCTGATTGTTGACAATCTCAAAATGTAACTACAAATATATACGCCTTATTATATGTATTTTCATTAAATGTTACTTACCTATTAGTCCTCGGTTGGCTATTGTAATAAAGCGGATCTGTATCCCCATGCATGTGATACTCATCCCTTTCATTTTCATACGAATTCTCCCGTGATACCTCCAGCGATCTCTGTAATGTTATATTTGTTTAATTAGTTTATGTCCTTCTTAGTTAATTTTTAGCACTTAAGTGCTTAGTTAGATGTAGCACATTATCATTGTTATTAACCCTTCTAAACAAGACTAACGATATTAAAATGGCATTATATTTTAAAGAAGTTATTCCTACCAGGAATTATATATTATATATAATAGCCCTCTTATTTTATTTTACTGTAAAATGTATATGTATCGTAGGTAGTATGTCTGCGTAGGGTACTCCGTAGCTGCTAATATTTTGTCATACCTATGTTTCAGACTATCAATTATCCAAACCTATCCTTTTATGTTATTTGTAGGTTTTATAAATAATTGCTATGCTTTGTATGTAGGTAGATTGTGCATTACGCAACAAGAAGAAAGTACTAGCCTGCGCCGTTCTCTTTATTAAAAAGTTTTTTTTTGTTTATCACTCAGTAAATGTCTTTTTTTTTCTGTTTTTGCAATTTTTTTCATGATGATCGGTTCAGATTTTAAGATGTAAAAGCGTCACCAACAAATGAATTTTATTTACCGTTTTACTTTCAGTAAGGAAAATGCATTTAAACCGACACCTTCGAGGATATTAACGTGGGTATATATGTGTGTATATAGTAAATGGTTTACCTGTGGTGTGTGCATCTGATGTGCGGCGCTTCGGAACTGAGACGCGCTGCAGTTGGCATGTTGCCCCACTGGGTAGTTGAGGTCAGAAGTGTAGTCCGAGTCTTCTGAATATCCCGCTATAATCCAATAGAATGGAGTAAAAAATATTGTTTTTATAGTAAATATACGAAATATATGAAAATATACGACACTACAAGATATAAAATTTTAGGAAAATTAGTAATTTTTAATACAGAAATCCTATTTTAAAACTGAAAATTGATTGACAAATATAATATTTGTGTTCTCAATTAATATTATAGTAACTTGTCTGGCATGAATGTAACTCTGGGTATTTTATTCCGAGGATGTTGGTGGAATACCTACAGGTTTTTACCAAAAATGTAGGCTGAATAAATAAAAAAATATGTAAAACTGACAGGTTGAATACTAATAAGTTGTGAAAAAATATCCTAATTACATAAATATTTTAATAATAAATATAACGCTCACTAGAAAAAAAAAATCGTTAAAAAATGGAGCATTTCATTTTAAGCAAAAAAAAGCTGCTACACATACTGCTCCTAGAATTTGATTACGTCTTCTGTTAATGAGCAGTATAAAAAATCCTTCTTTTAATCTTTTCTTTTAATAAAAAAAAAATCTAATTTAATTTAAATTATATACTTCTAATATATTATAGTTTTAATTTTAAATCTAAAGTATTACATACTTATACGTGTTTGGTTTTAAGAAAGCTTTGAAATCGAATGCAATTGTTAAAATACCTATTATGGCATTCATAATTTAAGCCCTGTTATTGTTTATGCATTCACATTTGCACATTCCAATAAATGAATTGGGTAGCTTGGGCAACAATACGACTGATCGGATTTATTTCCGTCTATGCGGCACGAACGGATTATGACAACAATCCCGGTTCAACCAATAATATGATGATTTTAATCCTTTACAAATATAGTAAAAACCTAAACGTCGTATAAATAGATGTGGAATAATATACAAATCCTGTTATTAACCTTTTTGCGACAAAAGGAGAGTTTCATCTATTGTAATTCCATTACGAAAGTGTGTTGGTTATTGTGTTTTTACCATAAGAAAAAATAATTTAATATTATTTTGTTATAAAACCGACAGATTTATTTGTATTTTTAAAATTAAAATCATAGTTTTATTATTTATATATTACGTGACCGCAAACACCGACCTGCATTTTCTTCTCGTGAGTGACGTCACTATAGTAGAAATAAGTTTTTGTTTGTAAACAACAGCGAACACTTTAAACACCTCCATATTGTGAATTTGTAGCTTTGAATTATAGTTAATTGTAATTTCATTTTTAGTTTTAGAAAAATCACTAAAGGTCTACAGGTCTACACTAAAGGTCGTGCACTATGCAGTGCACATTTGAGGTTTCTTTGTTTCTGCGATTATGATGTAACGATAATGGCAGCTACCTTTGTGGCGCAACTATTTATAGTTCAAATTTTTTAAGATATTTTTTTGCATAAAGCTATATTATTTTGAGGAAATAAAAATACCAGTTGACTATCGAATTTAGACTACCATTATGAAATATATAAAAAAAAATATGGAATAGCCTAATATCAAGCAAAAATAACTCAAGTCCTCATTACTATCATAGAATTTACTTTTAACAAATTCTAGGATAGTAATGAGTTTTGGGGTTCCAGTCTGGGCAGGAACCCTGATGGATGTCCGTCAGGGTTATAAGGGAATATCGCACGATCTCTTTTGAAGCGGCGAGTCTACTAGCCGGAACTATGTCATGGGACCTGGAAGCAAAAGCCTTTGCATGCGACCAAGTGCTGGACACGCCACATTTCTGACATGGAGGAATGGCTAGATACGCATCATGGCAGCCTCTCTTACCGGCTGACACAGGTGCTTACTAGCCATGGCTGCTTCGGGAAGTACCTGTGTCGCATAGGCCGGGAGCCAACGCCTGCGTGCAACCACTGCGGAGGCTGTCCAGAGGATACTGCCCTACACACACTGGTGGCCTGTCCAGCGTGGAGTCAACAACGCCACGTACTCGAGACAGCTATAGTTGTGGGAAGCCTCTCGCTAGAGACCATGGTGCTAGCCATGGTACAAAGTGAGAGCACGTGGGCCGCTCGCCGCCTCATATTGCGAGGAGGTTATGTACGCCAAAGAGGGGGCGGAAAGGGAACGGGAGAGGTCAGGCGCCGTAGAGACGATCTACGGCCTCCATGATCGCTGGCCTGAAGAAGACGAAACGTGGCGTGACGCAATCTGCGTACTACGTTTCGGTGTAAAGCGTAAAATATTATTAAATTATAGACATACAGTGTGCAATATACTGCATCTGACGGCGTGCCTGTTCCGCTCTCTCAGTTTCCAATGTGCCATTGAGCAAGTCCAGCTTGCGCTGCAAGTCCGAGCCCGTAGCTTCTGCGTCTGTAATCAAAGAAATAACATTTATTTTGAAGATTAATATATTATGTCAAGGCATATATCAATCTACTATATAAGGCATAATATATACTTATTATTAGCCCTCCATGGTGGAAATGGTACTCGTATCCATATTTTAGAGTAACTTTTTTTAATTGACTTTTCATTTACTAGATAACTAAATATATACTAAATCCTCAACATCTTAGAAGCCTAATAAAGTTTGGGAAAACTTTAAACTTTAATAAGTACTCCTGATTCTTTCAAAAACACTGTTTTATCCCATTGTTTTATATGTAAGAATCAAAGTTCAAAAATAGTAACCGTTAAACGGACATTTCTCCGAAATTTTAACATCTGAAAGTTATTTTCAAGTTACTATTACTACGAGTTTGAATAGCCTACTGTGGCAGCATACCATGGTTTCGAAGAATTGTGATGATATTTTTTTCGCGGGTAGGTGTTAAAAAAGTCGAAACATATTTTCAAGAGCTCCTTATATTTTTAAAATTATTTATATATCAAATAACAATAAATAAAGTAAATTACTGTATATTCTGATAACACTTACAGTTAACATCCAGTTTATATGTTGAGCTAAGTGTTTAAGCCACCTGCCAGCTTATTTGATCCATTTCTTTTTTAAACAAATTAAATCTTCATTTGTGACTGTGTGTGTGTGTATCTTCCTACAATGTCCCAGCTTACTGACATCCAAGCGGCTCAGAGCAGTCTAGAGGAAAGTTTCTCCAGGAGGATGGCTCAGCTGGAGGCTCAACTGCATACCGGAGGTAATGCAAAGGAAACAGTTGCCCGCGTCTCGGAGGAGTTTAGAACATTCCGGGAGCTGATGTTCAACATGCTGGGTCTGCTTCGTAAGCAAATTAGCGAGTGTGTCAAAATGTTGGATGTCATGGAGACTCGCCATAGACGTAAGGCACTTATCGTTCTAGGAGTGCCTGAAGCAATTAAGGAGGACTGCACCAAGACCTTGTTGGATGTGTTTGACCAGAGGATGGGTCTTAAAGATGTTACAGTGTCTAGCATCAAGATCTGTCACCGCATAGGCACTCCATCCAAAGAACGTCGACGTCCAGTGCTGGTTCGGTTTTCTTCAGCGGAGGTTCGGGCTGAAGTCTGGAAAGCGAAGACGAAACTGAAGGGGTCTGGTTTTACCGTCAGAGAGTTCCTCACTAAAACTCGACAGACAACTTTCAGTATGGCTCGGCAACATTTCGGCGTGGCTGCCTGCTGGACGCAGGAAGGCATTATAATCGTCAAACCGACAGGCGATAGTCGCTACAAGATAACATCCCCGGACGAACTGGAACCTCTCATGGCCAGATACCCCAAGACGACATCACCAGTCAAGACGATTTCGAGTGCAGTCACCAAAAACACGCGGAGATAATAACCATCTTGCACTGCTCCGATATTTTGTTTAGACACATATTTAATTTGTTATTTCTAAACACGAACACGCAAGGTTTTTGTACTGTTTTGTTTGTTTACATCGCAGGGTCTCAATTCTATTAACAACATGACAACACTTGTCATCTGTCATTAAGTCAGGACTTTTTTTGTCATTCGAGTACGTTCGGAAACGTTATGCAGTATGACAAGAATACTTTTAATTATTTTCTTTTCAACTGAATTTAAATTTTGTTCTCCCTATTTTTTTTATTCTTTTTTGTTTACAGTTCAATGTTACTCCCTGTTTACCTTATTTGACACATTTTATATTTTTATCACAAATTCTTATCACAAACCGATCGTTGCTTGTTTAACTATTGGTGCAATAATTTTGTGTGTGTGTGTGTCTGCTGGTGGGTGGTGTAGAAATACGTTATACCAACTTCTGCTTGTCATAAAGGTAACATTTTTTTTTTTTTCTTTTTAGAATATTATTATATAATATTATATTTGTATATATCCATTTTATAATTTGTATTGTATTTGTTAGGTTATATATACACTTATGAGCGATGATGCTGACATATACTTTTCTGCCGAAGACTCGTTAGATGATGCTAGTTATAGTTCCTTGACTGAAACTTTGGGTGACCAATTACGACAAACATTCTCCGTTCAGTCTTGTCCTTCTTTAAATGTTTGCCATATAAATGCCCAAAGTGTACCAAGTCACTTCAGCGAACTAGACGCAACTCTCTCTGACAATAACGTACATGCCATCCTGATTTCGGAGACTTGGCTCAAGCCTCACCTACCCTCCACCTCCTACCCTCTCTCAGACTTTGTACTTATACGTAATGACCGTTTAGACAGAAGGGGTGGCGGTGTCGCCATCTATCTGCGTAGTTTCCTATCCTACAAAATTCTCGCCTCTTCCTCCTCTGATCTTTCCAGTTGCGCAGAATACCTATTCCTCGAGGTTTGTGTCAAGGGAGTCAACGTTGTTCTAGGTGTAGTCTACTGCCCCCCATCTGTTAACTACTTCTCTAGTCTGGAAACAGTACTAGAATCTTTAGGGTCGGAATACTCACATCACATCATCATGGGAGATTTCAACACTGACCTCCTAGCCCCAAACTCTCCTCGTACACGCAATCTCCTTCAAATCATTCAAGCCACCAACCTTCACATACTACCTCTTCAAGCCACTCATCACAATTTAGACTACCAGGATACCTGGCTAGATCTAATGTTCACATCTGCCCCACACCTTGTCTCTTCCCACGGACAACTCCCTGCTCCTGGCTTTTCCCATCATGACTTAATCTTCCTTTCCTACATCCTGAAACCTCCCAAACCTCCTCCTAAATTTCTACAAATTCGCAGTTTCCGTCAGATAAATGTCGAGAAATTACACGAAGATGCTGCTAAATTAGATTGGGTGGATATGGCAGCTGCTACTGACGTGAATGACAAAGTGCATATTTTTAATGACACTATTGTCAAATTTTACGACAATCACGCCCCTATTAAGAGAGTAAAATTAAAACGTGCCCCTGCACCTTGGATGACGGAGGAGGTCCGAAGTGCCATGAGACGAAGGGATCAGTCCTTTCTTCGCTTCAGGAGGGATCGCTGCGAGGACAAGTGGACCTTATATAAGGCTGCAAGGAATCGATGCAATCAGGTGATACGCAACACTAAACGCCGACATATACTTCAAAACATAGAGTCTTCTTCTTCATCCAATATTTGGAAATTTCTTAATACACTAGGAATAGGTAAGCGACAGCATCAAGTTTTCAACAATAAAATTGGTTTGAACGATATCAACCGTCACTTCTCATCCACAACTGAAATGGATCCTCACACTAAGTGTCGAACGCTACATTATGTATCTGGTCTTGCCAGTCCCACTACTGACTCTTTTGAATTTTCTCCAGTGTCTCCTGATGAAACCAAGAAGATTATCCTATCTATCCGTTCAAATGCTGTGGGATGTGATGGCATCAGCCGTCGCATGATTACCACCATCCTTGATTGTATTCTCCCTGTAATTACTCACATTGTCAACTTCTCTCTCGATTCCGGTACTTTCCCCTCATTATGGCGTAAGGCTTACATCATTCCTCTTCCAAAAAACAGTAGCCCTTCACTTCCTGAACATTTTCGACCTATTTCTATTCTTCCCTTCCTCTCTAAAGTCCTCGAGGCCTGTGTATATAAACAATTCTCACAGTTTGTATACAGAAACCAACTTTTAAGCCCTCTGCAATCAGGCTTCAGGCCCGGACACAGCACAATTACCTCCCTCCTTAAAGTGACTGGCGATATTAGGAAAGGTATGGAAGACACCAAAGTAACTGTTTTAGTATTAGTCGATTTTTCTAACGCCTTTAATACCGTCAGTCACGAAATCCTGTTATCTATCCTCGCATATCTTGGGGTGTCTTCTGAGACACTGGAATGGTTCTCCACTTATCTTCGGGGACGACAGCAATGTGCTCGTGTTGATGACTTATCATCAAGTTGGTGCGACCTTTACGCTGGCGTCCCTCAAGGCGGAATTTTATCTCCTCTCTTATTTTCAATATTTATTAACCTCATAACTCAACATCTTCAGTGTGCGTATCACTTGTATGCCGATGATCTGCAGCTGTATTCACAGGCAAGGGTGGAGGACGTAACGCAGGCTATTGATGGGGTCAACAGGGACCTGGAGCTCATAAAGTCCTGGTCAATGAGATTTGGACTGTCTGTTAATCCAACCAAATGCCAGGCTATCATGGTGGGCAGTAAACGTTTAATGAGCAGATTGGATAGCGCCTCGATCCCACCAATTTTATTCAATGGATTAGTTATTCCATACAGCCCTGCAGTAAAAGACCTCGGTTTACTTATCGACTCAACCCTCGATTGGCGAGCTCACGTAACTAGCGTGAGCCAGAAAGTAACTGGAAGCCTGCGAACATTATATCGTCTCAAAAACTTCCTGCCTCCTAAAACTAAAATCACACTTATGCAATCCTTAATAGTTCCTATTATCGACTATGGTGATGTGTGTTACTTCGACCTGAATGCAGATCTCCTCAATAAACTAGACCGTCTTCTTAATAACTGCATTCGATTCATTTTCAATCTTCGTAAGTATGACCATGTGTCTACTTTTCGTTCCCAGTTAAAATGGCTACCTATTCGCCAACGGCGCAATCAGCGAGCACTTACCTTTCTATTTTCATTTCTCAACTCACCCTTCTTACCTACCTACCTTGCTCCGTATTTCCGATACCTGTGCTCTAACCACGATAGAAATCTCCGCTCAGTTAATAATCTGCTTCTCTCATGTCCCTCTCACAACTCCGACTTCGTGAACTGTTCGTTCTTTGTTCAAGCAGTACTACTTTGGAATGCGCTCCCGCTCGAAGTCAGGATGTCCACCAACCGATTTACATTCAAAAAGAAGGTACATGATCTCTTTCTCAGTGAACTGGCAGAACTTTCGAATCCATAGAAGTTACTGATAAGTGTATAAATATAATATTTATGTGTATGGAAATATATAGTTATATTTATTTATGTATGTTTGTTTATATATGTATATATATGTTTAAAAATAATAATATAGTGAACTATTAACATTTTAACTGACTATTTAATATGTAACCTCTGTGCACCTACCTTTAAAGATATCTACACCACCCAAAGGTTGACTGGAAGAGAATGCCCTGGGCATTAAGTCCGCCGATGTACAAACTTAGTGCATAAAGTTTATAAATAAATAAAATAAATAAATATATGACATATACATATTTCTATACTTTTTTAAGAGAAGAATTACCTCTTATAAAAATACGAGTACAGTAGAGAAGAAACTGTGATGTGATGCTCAGTAGAATAGGGGCAAAATCTCTTTCGGTGGTTGCCGTAAAAGGCAACTAAGAGATTCTAATACAGTCAAACAGTGCCCGGATGAGGCTATGGTCTTGCCCCTGTTATCTAAGTGGGACTAGGCTATAGTTGGCAAAAATTGAGATTATAAATCTTATAAACAGAATACGATTTAATACACCTTTAGTTATTAAACGTTATTATCTGCTCATTTGAACCACGAAGAAAGTGTTACAATTTCTCTGAATACGTACACCTTGAAAACATTAGCCGTATCAGTAAATATCGTTCTACATCGATGCGTGAGTTTTCAGAGACCGTGAAATGACTGAATGTGTTTCCGATGGTTCTGATATTCGCTACTGAATAATCAAGTTACATATAAAATCCATCTTAGTGAGAAAAGTTACAAAACGTTCAATCTTACTGACAAACATTTATCAGTATTTTTATATCGTAAGTATTTGAAGGCTTCTAATTTTTTAAAAATATATTCATTTAAGTGATAGTAAAACTCTGGTATTTAAGAGTTTAAAGAGTTTAAATAGCCAAGTTCAGTATTCTACTTTTTGAGATAATACTTGAACATGGAGTATATTTTTTTTCTTTTTAGGGAACTGTTAGAAAGAAAAAAAAACAATCCTTATATTACCACTTTGTTAGACGTTTGTCTGTTTGTCAAAAACTTTTCTTGGCAATGTCTGCGGTTCCTCGAAGCTTTTAAACAAGCAGACTTTTAAATCAATGCAATCAAAAATTTCGACTATTTATGTCTTCAATCTTAACTAACTTCTATCTAGAAGGTAAATCAAAACTTATGGGGTATTTCCCTTTGGTGTAAGATCTTGAAATTTAGCAACAAAGTTCTCGCAGCTTATTGATAAATGGAAAAAATCCGAAAGTTGAAAGTTCTTTTTACCATTATAAACCTTTATAGTCTGTTTAGTGAAAGACAAATAAAATAACAATCCTAATTACATTTAGAGTAGTTAGAGAAATGCTACTTTCTGGCACGTTCCAGTTCGTCTTATAGGAATGCGACTCAACTTATATAAGCACATTTCACGCACACTTAACTACTGGTTACTTACAAGAATAAAATCATTCATTTCATCCCTAATCAAATATTGCTCCCTAGGTGTAGAGAAAACAAATTTACAATGCAACCAAACGCTAGTAAGAGGCCGTGGTATTACCCACCCCTACTTGCCTAAGCAAGATTCTCAAACAAGAATCGAATTCTTCCGATGGCTTTGGAAATACCAGTTAGAATATCTCAATAAGAGTATATGTAAATTTATAATCCGATCACAAGTCAACTGTAATCGCTAAACTTTACTCGTAAAATCAAAATAATTTACTTACATTCATAATTACAGATAAATAAGGTCGAATCTGGCACCTCTGTGTATTGCCTTTTATATGACGTGTGCAGTTACCCACATATTACAAAAAAAAATTGAGAGCAAGTTAAAGAACTACTTTTATTTAGTATTCTGTTGAATTTATACTATTAAGTATGATTTTAATAACTCCAGGATTAGGAGCCAATTGCCAAAGCCTCGAATGGCACCACAACATATTTATACGAGTATATACTGGTAAAACAACGCATAACTTTCTCCTTCATGATTGATATTTTTGCCTGCATACAAAATGAAACAAAAATATGACGTTCATATCTTTCACAACTTGACACTTCTAACATAAATAAATATATTGGATACTATTTTTCTTGCTTGCAAATTTTGATGTGCAAGCTTCCACCCACTACGTCACACAATGTTCAAGAAATTTGCCAGCGATTATACTAAATTTTAATATTTTATGTACACGGTATAGAGCAACTTGATCGATCGACTTATATCGAACTTATCTAATTGACTTGACACCTTGGCGTTGCGTAGAGATGTAGCTTCACTGTGCATCCTCTATCGCTTGTATCATGGGGAGTGTTCAGAGGAATTTTTCGGACTTATACCGGCTGCTGGTTGCCGCCATCGTCCAACGCGACAAAATATCCATCCCCATCACCTGGACGATTGGCACTCCACCACTGTGCGCTTTTTGCCTCGCACAACCAGCTTATGGAACAAATTGTCGCCTGCCGTATTTCCGAACCGATACGACCTTCAAACCTTCAAGAAAAGAGCGTACTCCTACCTAAAAGGCCGGCAACGCACTTGTGACTCTTGAGTTGCGGGTGTCCATGGGCGGCGGTAGTCACTTACCACCAGGTGACCCGTCTGCTCGTTTGCCCCCATCGCACAAAAAAAAAAAAAACTTGATTAGTGATTACACCGACTTTTGGGCACTGTATGGCTGTATATGTAAATACTGTATGATGGATGAGAATCAGATTCCTACACAATCCTTAACAAATAAAAATGATTCTAAACATTTATTTTGTAAATCGTTACTGTATGCAGTACACCTATTCGATTAACAAGAATTTAGTGCCATAGAATAGAATAGAAATAAACTTTACTGTAGACCAAATAACCTTATCACTAAAAGAGATTTCTTAGAGGCAACCTTTGGATAGACAAATACAACAGTAATTAAATTTAATTTAGGGTAGTTTCGGTGTCAACAGTTATATAAGGTGAGATTATCTATCAATTTTATGCTGGAGTGTGGTGGATAAAATTAGAGCTAGAAGTTCTTGCGTTTCAACTGTTGGAGTTAGCTGTTTCAAATACTTAGTACAATATGCGGTCTAATTTTTTTTCTCGTTTTATATCTGTTATGTTTCTTACTTCTTCCTTTATAACTCTTGCCATACTTGTTAATTTTCTGATTTTAATAGCCTAATTTAAATGTATTTACATTAAGTAGCACTATAGTGTACTGCAAATCAGTGTTGTATTATTATGCACTAAATATTGTCATATCTAACTGGTGATTAAAAAGAGAGGCCATGAGTTAGTTTGCCCGATTACCTCTCATCAGGCTCAACCATCTGGAAATGGCTGGTTATTGACCAACACAGGCAGACACTTAATAACCTTATAGATATTTTCAATATTAATTTTAGATTTGATAGGCAGGCAGAGTTAAAACAGGATGAGTTCAACTATTGTTGAGTAATTTTATGATTTCTTTTCTTTTTTTTTTCTTTCCAGTCGGGTCACCTGATTGTAAGTAACTTCAGCCGCCTATGAACTATAGCAACTCAAGATTCACAAGAGTGCTGTCCGCTTTTTAGAGTAGGGTAAAGGGAGCAGGGGAAACAGGGGAAGGGAAGGAGGGGAAGGGAAAGGGGGTGGGGCCTCTGGAAACCACACTCACTCGGTCTCACAATGCGAGTATTGTTTAACAGCTTGTTTCCTATGAAGTCGTGGTAATATTTCGGTCTAGCCGGTCCATACGTGCCGAAGCATGGCTGTCCCGTTTTTTATTTTAAGCATTTAAAAATATAATGAATGTGCTTTTAATAATAATAAAACATTTATTTTAGAAACTGTCACCAGTGTCGCTCAACCAGCCTTTATAATAAGTGAAGAGCCGGATAGGCAATAGTTCTAGTAATGTAAAAATGATGTCCCTTAGAATATTTAAAAAGTAGGCCCTGCAACATAACGAGTAATTTATCGTCAGCAATCTCAAGCATATTGCTATTCAAAAAACTCTCAACTCCATTCGCTTCTAATATAAACAGAAGTCCAGTAACACCCAATAAATAACAAATTAACAATTATTCACTTATATAGATTACTAACGACATCTTCAAGAGAGAGTCTATCGCCTGGGAAATAAATTTAATCTAAGAAATTGGGTCGCCTGAGTGCATTAAGTGAGCAATATACATCCTGATTGGGGTTAAACGACTTAAGGATTGCTTGTTGATGCTTATGGATATCTTAATGTAATATTGTTCAGATTTTTATAACAATTTTGCTTTTAAAACGCCTTTATTTCAAATAGAGAGATTTGACAAAGTGTTTTAAAACTTGTGTTTTTGCTGACTTTTGAACAAAAAAAGATTGAACGTTCAACTAGTAAGTAATGTTAGTGCAAAAAAGTATGAAATCACATGTAAGGTATGTTTTGACGTTTTCAGCATCCAATAGTATTTTGTATTGTTTGTAAAATGTATATTGCAAATGAATACATGCACCTGCAATATGGGACATAGTTCACTTTGTCACCGAGCCAGTTCCCCTATTAGGAACAATTCCTGTATCGCTGGGAGCTTTATGAACATTCAATCAGTAGACACAAAGAACACCCAGACTCAGCACAACTACTACGACCTGCGGTTCAGCAGTTAGGGTCACTAACCACTAGACCAACATTTTTATATATTCTGACTCTTAAGCCAAAATGTAGTTATTTAATATACTACAACAACATATATTATACCACACTCCTTCCGAAGTCAGATTGAAGAGAAAAATGTATCGATCTTAATACAGTATAAAATAACGGATCCTAAATTAATGTTATAAATCGAATATAAAATTGTTTGTTTCCTTGCCTTTCATATCTTAACTATGTAACGTCGTTAAGACTATAAGCTATCTTTCATCTAGTTTAGTTTTAAATTCTCAAAAACTACTCCTCTCACTTGTAGAGTTAAAACATTCAGAGGTAACAATATACTCAAATACATAGAAATAGACCACTGAAAATAATTCGTTTATTTAATGAATATTATATTTATCACCTTACACTAAGTATAGAAAAATATTAGGTTAAAATAGAAATGGAACGAAAATTCTCAATGATACTTATAGAGTAATCACCTTTATTGACAAGCTTATTCCTCATCCTGGAAAAGTAATGCGATAAAGGAAACATCTAATACTTACTAAATATAATAAGTAGTAACTTATTATACTGTCGTACCATGAAACTAGTGCGTCCTAAATGGTTTATTGGGATTTTTGTCCGGCATCGTTTAGTTTATTAAAAAATCTCACCAAAAATATATTTTCGCATAACTACACTGCCCAAACAATGACTGTAAACTTTATGGTCTATGTGATTTTTTTTTCCACATTAATGCCTAGGCACAATTTGATAAATGTGGTATTTCAGTATTTCGTTAAAACAGCGTGTCTGTTGCATGTTTTTTTTTTTTTATGAATCTGAATAGTTTGTCAGAGTGATTTCAAAAACATATGCCGTTTATATGTAGCAACTCTAGTTTAGCCATTATAAAGTGACTGAATTTTTCGCTAAAAATGCACATAGTTTGAAGTACATTTTTTTAAATATATTTATTCTGAACGAAATTTTCTTTTATATGATTTGTTTTATTTGATTGGCACTAGAATTACTATTTTGAATGCTTCAACAATATCAGCCATCATATTCACGTTCCAATATCCCTGATATTTGTCCTCCATAGTGCGAATGTCCTGGTGAAAACGTCGCCTTGTTTCTCGCTTGTGACCGAGATTTTCAGGAAAATATCCCAGATGACACTCATATTGCATCAAAGCTGCTGAAAATGTATCAGCAACTGTTAAATCTGCTGAATGTAGCCATCAGATTTTCTATTTTGCAAAAATCTATCAATTTTGTGTTATCTATCAACTTTGATTTTTTCACTACTCAATTTTGGGAACACTTTTACGATGTATTTATTAAGTTTTTGCGAATTGTTTAGTTAACCCCAGTTTTATATGCAAAGGGGGCAATATAAATCGGTCTCTGGATTCTAGTGGAGTATTAATCACATTTTACCTTCCAGAAATCAATGCCTCCCTAGAAGGCCAGTCTCTCTTTTTCGACTGTTCGGCCTTAGCTTGGCTATCCCATAAACATTATAAACAAGGACTTTGTGTAGCCACTTTATTGGCCTTAGAGGAAATTAACAATTTTAAAATCAACAAATAAAACCCAGTTATGTTCATAGTACTTGATTCTGTCCAGAACTAGGGATATTGTAGGGTATTCTTCTTTAACTTTCGTAGAATGAGCAATAGGTAAAAAAACCCAATTTGTTACCATTAGGCAATAATACACATTTAAGAATTCGTTTTGATGAATCTTTGAACAAACGCAATTCATTTGGATTATACTCTTTTAATCCCATTGCAGTCATTAGGCCCGGAGCATCATAACAAAACACGAAATTGTGTTTTTCGGTAAAGAAAGGGGTCTTTTCGGTGTCACGGTAGTACGATATCTTTGTTTCTTATGTTACCAAATTTCTTTCTTTCAATCGGGAACCTAGAATTTCGGAAGCAGTCTGTGACAGTCCAAAGTCCCTGATCAAGTCATTTAAATCATCTTGATTCAGTGGTCTGGGACAACCGAAGAAGTCAAATCATTGTCTTTGCTACGGTCGTCATTACTACTGTCATCGATATGTTGACTGCAGTCACCTGAATGTTCCGAAGACGTACATGGCTGCTGAGGCACTGGTGTGTTACTAGTATTCAAGACTGGTCTTATAGCAGACCTTAATTTGGGATATATCCACTTAGAGCAATTTTTATGCTTTACTTCTATGATTTTCGTGACAGTGACATCGTGATGATTGGATGGCTCACGCTATATCATAGGAGCTTTGTACATAAAAGATGTATCTTTTTACTTGGCCATAATCGCAATCAATTTTTAACTAGGTATCCAGGGCTTATCGTTCATCGGTAAATAAAACCCAAAGTAAACCAAGCATGCTTTTTTTCACGAACTCCTTTCGATCGAACACGTTCAAATATTTTTTTTAACATATACTTTCCGTAAATAACACAAAAGCAGTTAGGGCTGTTAAAACAAGTCCTTTTTGAGGACGACATAATACAATTTATACAGAAACTACTTTTGTTACACCGCTATTACTAAAAATGATCGACTAATTAAGTAAATTCAAGACGGCACCTGTACCTAACTACCTAGGGACAAAATATCTGTGAGCAGATTCAAAATCAGCACACTCAAATTAGTTGACAACCGTAGAAAAACTTCATGTAACAAAATAAATTTTCGATTTTGTTTGCCTATGAATTATCAATTTAAGGATTCTAATCATTAAGTGTTTTTTTTATATATTTCAATTATTGAGCTCTCCCTGTGGGTACTACACCTTGACAGAATAATACGACTAAGGGATCGGGCAGTTATCTATCACATAGTATATGTATAATGTCATGTACGGATGACGACAAAACGCTTGCCACTATTACGTAATTGTTACAAAATTACGGTTGGCCAAAAGTGGGCTCTTGAGACGTATGCTTTAATAATGCCTCGTTATTATATGTATATTGTTTTTTTTTTTGAAATTGTAGTAGTAGTTTTTGATAAATCTATTTAATATTTCTAAAAAAAAATATATTTGTAACGAGGAAAAAAGTGGTTTAGTTTAGAAACAGATTACAATTTCTGATAATAGTTTAGGGCAAAACTTCCATTATACTACTAATATCGATAATGAACACCCGAGAAAGTTCTTCTACTGTAACTTCGAGTTAGGGGTAATAACAATAGTTAGGTCGTTTTACTGAAACGATTTTCCAGTATTGATATTTGCATAACAAGGCGAGGCAATATTTCCTTTTATGATGTGCATAGTTGATTGAGTGCACGATGATTTATTGAACATGTTTATAGAGGAAATTTAGTAAAGACTCAACTCGAAGTTCTAAGAAAGATGCATTTTTCTGATTACTATCAAGGAATATCGTTTATCATTCATCGTTTTTATTTTATAGAAATTGATTCATACAACTGTTCAGAGCAATACTCGAAATACCAGCCCATCAAGAAAACGATAATAAAAAAACCGTGTGGTGTCGTGGGACACCAGATAGGAACGAAGTTCGTTATTATAAGAAAAGGTTATAGGTATACAGAAACACTAGATGGCAATATTATCACTAAAAAAAATCTTACGCTTTTTTTGTTAACGTTACGGACGTTTTTTGCCGACTAGGGTACCCCTCCGCAACGCCCCATAAGGAACTTCTTTCCAAAACATTGTTATATTATTTTACTTTAATGCAAAGAAAACAAAGAGTCAGTCATAAAAGCTGAACGGGTGAGGGAGCGGGACCTCGCGGCAGAGCCACTATAAATGTCTGTATTCTTCATATTAATCAGAGGTAATTCAGCACCAGCCTACAGTCTAATAAAAGGATCTAGTTAGTAACTAACAAAATATACATGCACTTTTCTACGTGGGAGAGCCATGCTTTGGCACGTATGGACTCTCGACTGGGGTATTACCACGGCCTTACAGAAAACCGGCTGTTAAACAAAAAACTTGCATTGTGTGACCGACTGAATGAGGTCACTGGATTCCTTTTCCCTTCCCCTCTTTCCCCTCGTCCCTTCCCTTCATCTCCTTGCCCACTTCCCTTTCCTCTACACTAAAAGACGGACAGCACTCTTGTGACTCTTGATTTATAAGTGTTCCCGGGCCACGGAAATCACTAACCAACAGATGATCCGTCTGCTCGATTAAAAAAACTCAATGTGAAGAGAGTAGTCTATTTGTGAGTAATTATGAGTAGAGAAGAGTAGTGTAAGTATATAATTGAGGCACGTTTAAAATGTTGTTAGTTAATATTAATAGTAAACATATGTTGGGTACTACTCTGCCTATCTATTCGAGGATGTAAGCGTGACTGTGTATATGAAAAATCCCAAAAAATAATCGGCTATGACAACATTAGGCTTCCAGCTAAAGAAGCTACAGACAAATAGTAAAAATTAATAATAATACTAAATTTACTTGATTTTCTATTTTAATTATATATTTTTAAAGACTGGCAAGTATAGTTAGAGGCCTCAGACTTCCGAGCACTGGCTAGTTCGAATCTGCCCCATCCTACCCTACCCCTTCCTTTCCTGTTAATATATTCAAAATTTTCCAATCTAATTCTAATTAATTTCCCATCTAAAAAACGTAAATGGGACTAAACCATAATCGGTAAAATTTGGGCGTAATTTACGCCTCTGGATTATATGCCCAGAGGATAAAGGCGTGAGTGTAAGTTTGTATGTATGTAACTACAGGAAAAGTTTTTTGCTAGTTAGAATCTTATATCCTTACTAAATATAATTAATATTTAATATTTAACTTCCAAAAAGTCAATCCTACACTATAAAAGTTATATACAATGAACCTCGTTTTCCAGCGAAATTTACTTATATAAAATTGCTAAAGCAATTGTTCAAGCAGAAACGAAAATGGCCAAACAAGAAAGTTTCTGCAACCACTTACAATAAAATAAGTGTGATGCACGAGTTCAGGTACTCGTTAAACTTAAATCAAACGAAATGTTATATTAGGAATACGCTGTGTATACGAATTCATTCCAAACGACAAAATGATCTACCAGAAAAGTCTTAGTTTAAGCCGGAGTATTTCTCATACATGCTAAACTTTTGATTTGAAAGTACCGACTGAGCCACTTGCGCTTTATCTGATGAGCGGGAACCAATTTGCACGGATGACGTAGCAGTGTAAGTAGTCATCTCACAAAGTGTTCCGAGTGTTGTAGGTTCGATCCCCGCACGGGACAACACTTTGTGTAATCCTCATTTTTTTTTTCTGAGTCTGGGTGCTCTTTGTGTCCGTTGCTTGAATGTTTTAAATAAAATCCCTTGCGATACAGGAATTAATCCTAGTGCGGGAGTTGTCTTTTTAAAATAAAAAAAAAATGTTCTTATATCAGCGATTCACAGATTAATTTATGTTTAGTTTTTGCCCTTATATGAAATAAAAACTGAAGATCATACTTGTAAGTATTTTTTTCCAAAGTGAGCCATGCTTAGGCACTATGGGCTATCTCGACCGAAGTAATACCACGGCATTTCAGAAAACCGGTAGACAAACAATACCTGCATTATTTTGCCGAGTGAGGGTACCGGAAGGCCAACTCCCCCTCTTCTCTTTTTGCTCCCCTCAAAGGCAGGCTGATCACTTGCGACTCTTGGGTTGCAGGTATCCCTAGGCAACGGTCATTAACCATCATATGGACCATTTGTTCGTTGGACCCCTTGTATCATAAATAAAAGCAAAAAACATACTTCACACTTGTTATTTTTTAGGCCATTTTTATATACACATACTTTTATCTTTAACACTAAAGAGGTAAAGTCTTTAATTTATTGTATTCAACTCGTGTAGTGTTCAGGGATCGTAACTAACGTGCCGGAGATGTCAGTTCGATTCCCAGACAATAATTTTGCGAGATACACAAATAGATTCTGAGTCTGGGTGGTCTGTGTGTCCGTTGTTAGTTTAATTATCAAGTTAATTGTGATACAGGAATTATTCCTGATACAGAAGATGTATAAACAAATAAAAAATAGCTGTCACTTTGAGGACTGTCAATGAAGTTTTTAAACCTCAAATTGACCTTGTTTGTGACATGCGTCTTCGTGTTTCTCATTACACATAATATTCGATATTACTATGATAATTTTTTTATAAGACATTTACATATTAAATTGCTACCCAACACATGTACGGCATCGTGCATCCTACGACGTAAGTGTAATTTATTGATAAAATCATTGAGTTAACAGTTAAAATATTATTACAGTTTGTTCGTTATACCTTTTTACCTTTCGCCTCTGGCCGGGTTTAACTTTTTCAGTAACTCGCCTCCTCTTTCACTCAACTAATCTCAGAAGTCTCATTACAATCGAATGCCTAATAAAGAATTGCTACAATCTTGATTACGCATAACGAACTTGTTCGCCACACCCTTACTTTTGATTTTGAGACCAAAAACTCGAGGATTATTTTCTTAGAAAATGTTTCTACTGTTTTCTCATTGTACTATTATTACTGTTAACTTCATACATTAACTTAACTGCTTGTACAAGAGACTCACATAACATCACAATATCCAATTCAACGGTTGTTAGTAACACCACGAGATTTTTAATCAAGAACCAATCAACAGGAGGCAGGAGGCATCCTTAACAGTCCTATCGTAATTGCAAAAGACGTTTTTTATAAGAAAGCCAGCCGCTTGGCATTCGTATTGACTTCATTAATTTCGTTACACAGTATTTTATGTTTTTAAAATAAAATAACAAGGGTTTTTCTTAAAGAGCCTACTCCTACCTAAAAGGCCGGCAACGCACTTGTGACTCTTGAGTTGCAGGTGCCTATGGGCAGCGGTAGTCCTTACCGTCAGGTGACCCGTCTGCTCGTTTGAATTCTGTCCCATAAAAAGGCACATATGAACAACCTAACAATCTCATTTTATATTGTAATATAATAGTTGGGATACTATCACCGATATATACGTACCGATATAAAAAAAAATACTAATTCATTAGTTTTTTATGTATTAATTATTTTGTACAGCTTATGTTACCTATCTTGGTAATGTTTAACACTATAAAGTATAGGAAGCTAAAATTATTTCTATGAACTGACAAATATAAAATAAACAAAACAAAATAAACACTTGATATCAACATTTCCCACAATTATAAAAAGCTAATGATTTTCAAACGGCTAAATAAATTTATTTGTTTCATACCTTGGAATACTTTTGTTTGAGTCACCGGTCGTGTAACTTAGTCAGTCTTATCCGTCTAATAGCTATTATGCCACTAATTTACATACAATCTAAATATAAAAACTATATTGATATTTTTTTCATTTAAATCTATTCAGTCATTATTTGTTTCCTTAACAACTTTAAAAAATATTATAATACATTTGTATTTAAACTTCATAAGTATACATGTATACTTATGAAGTTTAAATACAATTAAAAATTTACACTCATGGTTAAATCTTTAATAACAAAAATATTATCCTCACTTTTATGGAATTCATTCAATACAACACAACAGTGAATACAAAACAATAATTAGATATTTACAGAGATCAGTTACCGGCCTAAGTCGAGCAATTTCGAAGGAAGTCAAAATCCCGAGATGGTTCCGAATTACGCTGCTATCTCTGTTGTGTAAACATATCCACTTAGGCAAGCATCTCGTAAACCGTAAATAATCCTACACCTCATACTTCAACATAAACATGAATATATTATAAAGGTTTATGTTTCTTGCGAGATGTACATATGTTGTTACGAATCAGGACTTTATTTGAGTTTTATAGTTTAGATGTTTAACATCTTGTGATGATTGTAAAAAATAAAACATTAATGTATTGAGTGACTCAGTTGCAGTCTTTATGTGATAAATAGACCAATCAGTTAATTAACATAAATATATCATTACAAGGCAAATAGAATCATAGGTGTTATGACTAAGGCAATTTCCGTACCAACATTAAATTCGAAATAAATTTATTGCACTGTGAACATTTTACACATGTAGCAATTTCGTAGCAACGTAGCACTCTACGTCGTAGACACGTAACAGAGTGTGATGTATATCTTTATTGTATTAAAAAGGTCATGGGAGCATCTTACTAGATTTTCATAGACAGTGTACCTAATCTACTTGATCAGTAGAAATATAACTTGTGACTTTGTTACATCTTTCTTCATCATCTTCTTTGTTCATTTTTGTTACATAAGGAGAACTATTTAAAATAAACATACTACATTTTATAATATCTACAGTAACATTGGTTCGGCGAAATTCTTTTGCTTCAGTAGAAAAAAGCACTTTCAGTTTTACCAAAAAAAAGAAAAAGACATTCTCTGAGAAAAGTTTTTTTTTTTTTTTTCAACATCATTCATAAATGAAATTTTCCAAACAGTCCAATAATTGTTAAGTTTACGAAAGAAAACAATTTCCTCTTTATTCATGGAGATTAAATAGGTCACAAGCAATAGGTTCTTAATTCAAAACCCCTGGCATAAAAAAATCTATCTTCTTTTCTTCCTAACTTTGCTATTCTTTTTTTTAATTTTATTCAAGCATAAAGATTGCCACCAAATAAAAAATGCACGCAAAGCATAATATTTCACAGAACAGTTGCGGTCGCGATGTAATCCAGCATTTCTCTGGATATTTCAAAACTGCTTCCGGCTGGCGCTTTATTATTGTGGAACCAACAAAACATTTTAAAACTCTAAATAGTAATTTTTAGAACAATTCGCATACCGGATACAGATTTTGTCATTCTTCAAACTAGTTTGTAATAGATGTAATGGTTACAATTTTCAAAATATCATATTTTCAAAATATGTTTTTTTTTTTTTAACGATTTCAGTATAATATTTATTACCTAAATGAATGTGTTTATATTTTTGGACAAACGAGAAATAACTAACACAAATATAACCTGAACACACTGTTATTCATCCTTAGCAGCTAATTAGTATATTTTACATTAAAATGAAATCAAATATCAATCTTGCAAAGGTGAAGTAGGTCAAGAAAGCAAAGTGTCTGTCTGTCTGTCATAGTGGATATTGGAACTAAAAATAATAAAAAAAAACACTTTTAGATTAGAATTAGTTTATGGTAATAAATAAAAAAGTTTTTGTACGTGTTTTGGTACACATATGTATTAAAGGGTTTCATTTATAATATTTTGCTTTTTATAACCCACTTTGGTTAAAAGGGGAAGTGGATGTATTATATTTTTTTAAATGATTCTACTAACACATTAACAGCAACTAAAGAAAGGCTGAAAGACAGGGGAGTAAGGATACTGAACTATTTTCTTTTTGACTTGTCACTTGATCACTGACACGACATGTCCCTTGATCACTGACCAACGTCGTTTACGGACTTCCAAAAACCATATGGCTCCAAAAACTCATACTTGGAATGAACGCTTTCAGTCAATAAACAGTTTCTTACAGAATCCCTTTGCTGAAGTTTATTAACCAGAAAGATACGGTAGGCTGCAGAGTTCGAACCATTTATCAAGAACTACTTAGTGGATAACCGTATCCCTTCACACGTTAAAATATAGCTGAACGGGTTCAACCGTCAAAACGATCATTTGCCGGTTCACTTTATAGCTTTATGTGGCTGTAACGTTCAAATGCTTGATATGATTGTTTATAATTTAGTAAAGTTCCACCAGGTACAACGTGTTTTATAATATATTACGAGTTTTATTTTACCTTTAAAACTCGTTATAACTTTCAGCAGAAAAGCTAAATGTTTATCTCAGAAAATATTTAAATTTAAAATATTTCGAACAAAATTTAATGGTATTTTTACCTATAAGTAAGATATAATTTTAAGAATATCTGCATTTAGATAGATAGATAGATAGAATACTCTTTATTTGTACACCATTCTTACAGTTAAATACAAAAGATACAGTACAAGTGTCAACTATATAATGTACAAATGGCGGACTTATTGCTATATGCAATCTCTTCCAGGCAACCTTAAGTTACCTTAGTCTATTATTATTTTATTTTCTTAATTATTTACTATTTTTTTATGCATTTTTACCTTGTATATTGATGAAGTTGTATTATAATGTAGTTCATAGCGTAATGTCGCATAATAGTTGTAATCTTAATTACTGTAGCCAATACAATAATTAGCCATGACATTCTAGTTAAAATTAAATAAATTTATATAAATAAATGAAAATCATTCTAATGAGCATGAGAGGTGTGTACAGCTGCGATCAGATCGAACAACCGTCCCAATAATAAGTAAGTAACCATTATGGTGCATTTTAAGCCGAATATCCACAAAAATCGACAACAATCAGCTTGTAGAACAAGCAGGTTTTTGTAGAGAATTCTCTATCGTTGATCATGTCCAAACCTCGAAGAACGTAATAGAGAAATACGAAGAATTCCAAAGACCTCTTTACTTAGCCGTTATTGACTACTAGAAGGCATTTGACTCTATTTTACACAACTCAATATGGCTTGGAAGGTGAACAACATAGACAGCATCTACTGTAATATAATAAAAAACATATATGAGAGAAGTACAAGTAGAGTCAACCTCGAAACAAGTGGTCGTGAAATAAAAATCAAAAGAGATTTAAAACAAGGTGACTCTTTATCCCCAAAGCTCTTTATTGCCCTATTAGGGATGATATTCAAGATATCTTAATAAATGACGAATACCTTAGCCATCTGCGCTTTACTGATGATATAATCTTATTTTCAGAATCAATTTCAAAATTAGAAAATATGATACAACATCTACAGTCAGAAACCACCTACCGTCATCATGGCTCACGCAGGATATAAAATCAAATATTGAAAAGAAGGCTGCAGCTAAAACTACGTACAAACATCGACTGACACAACATAGATTCCGGCAAGCACTGCCGGAATCTATTAGATGTGCAAAATCGAAGCGATTTTGCACGTCTAATAGATTCCGATTTCCAATTTTGTAAGAAATGGTCAGTGATCACTATCTGTCCCAGTTTCCCTTTTATAACTATGTAAATTGTTTCTAAGTTAATAACTTCTAAGTACACCCATTAACTGCCCATTCATCCATCCATTGTATCTCTCCATCTAAAGGTTGTCCGTAAGAGATCGCAACAAGCGATAAAACCATCGCTTATACCATGATTTGTTTGTTTGAAATACTGTAAACTGTAGACTGTAACTGTAGACTATTGTATTGTATTGTATTGTATTGTAAACAAGTCTCATTTCACCGGAACAACAGCTTAGAAAAAATAACTAAAAGGATAAACATGACATGGCAAAGATACTGAGCTCACAAAGAGATCATTAAAGAAGACATGCCGCTTTCTGTGAAAGAAAGTAGTAGATTATGGCATCCTTTCATGTCTAAAATATGGCTGACAAAAAAGAGAAAATAGAATATGTTAAGCCGCCATGGAACAATCCATATTAGGGATATGAAAGAGAGATAGAGTACTCCACACCAAGATAAGAGAAGGAACAAAACAATATGATTTTTTCTGTACTAAGGTATGTCAAAATACAGACGGCATGCGATGAAAAATCCTCGAGATTGATTATAAACAAATTTGTATTAGGTTGGCAACTAATAAACCCGCCACTTTTTTCGATCAGATTCTAAAACGTTTCAGAACTATCTCGAATTTCTTGGAGTATTATATAAATAAAGCAAGAGTTGTATGTCAGATCAGTTGACAACTGAATCTCGAATAGTAAAACTACAGTAAATTATGGATATTTCTCGTAGAGAACTTCGGCTGCTTTTACATCACGAATTTCGCTTAGATCGAAAAGCGACTGAAGCAGTGCGCAATATATGTGCAACGATGGGCGAAGGAATGCTCTCTTACGATACCACCAAACTATGACCGAAACGAAATTATGACCTATCTGATGAATCTCATCCAGGACGACCTCCTACAATAGATGTAGATGAGTTAAAAAGACTCATAGAAATGGATCAGAGATTCACTTCACGTTATCTGGCAGAGCAGCTTCAGTGTTCTCATACTGCAGTACAAAAACACCTTCACACTTTAGGAAAGACCTGGAAATATACAGTTTGGATGCCACATGAGTTGACGCCGCTTCAACTTCAGAAGAGAGCTAACGTGTGCATGGAGCTACTTAGTTATCATCGTACTAATGAATGGCTGAGGATTATAATTACGGGGGATGAAAAGAAGTGGGTTATGTAAATAAATTTTTAGCGTAAGCGCCAGTGGCTTGGACCCGGAGAAACAGGAGTACCGACGCCAAAATCTGATATGAGTAAAAAAGTGTGTTTATTCCTCACCACGGAATTATATTCTGTGAGCTGTTGCCATTTAACACTACAATCTCGGCCAATATTTATTGTGACCAACAAGATTAAGTAGCAGCGAGATTACCGAAAAATCAAAATAAAGTATACTTTTAGCACGATAATGCTCGACCACATGTAGCAAAAGCGACTCGTGAAAAATTACTTTCGCTTGGCTGGGCTGTCCTTCCTCACCCACCGTACTCTCCAGACATTATGCGCTCAGATTATCATCTATTTCATTCTTTAGCTTTAAAAATGAAAACCAGCTTAAAAGTGACCTTACCACCTTTTTTGCCACGCGTTGGCGACAGTTGATAGAAAACGACGGTGCTTATATCGTTAAGAAATAATTTGATTTTGTATGCTTAAAAAATTAAATAAATTTATATACAAAGTTGCCGGGTTTATAAGTATTAGTTATTATTAGTAAATTGGTTCATCTTAGCCGTGACTGGTGTTCCCTGACTTTTTTGGCATAAATGACTTCATACACATATTCAGGGTCCGTATACAGTAACGCTATACCACCATATATCACTTGGAATTACGTAGTCATTAGGTCATGGATTTGACTCAAGCAGTGCTTTAAAACGCATGGAAAAGGACTTTTTATTTTACGAAAGTAGATATTTTAGGTATTTTTTTAAGCTACCGTAGAAGAGCCATGCCTCGGCACGTATGGGCCATCGCGACCGGAGTATTACCATGGCCTCACAGAAAACCGGCTGTTAAACAATGCTTGCATTGTTATTTATTCTAATAAGATTATTGAAAACCTGAATAATAGTGATCAGTTGCAATTGAAAGAAAATTGTAAATAGATACTAGTTAAGTGCATTAGGAGCATTGCGGCACTATTAATATTACTAGGGACACGGCTATCTATCTTCCTGATAATACATCTTTAGTTGTTAAATGTAATTACGCAAAGTGGTACTGCTAACTGTCAGTCTGAAATAACTCTAAGGCATTCTGAGTGTACTGCAATAACTTCACATACTCTTAGAAACAAGGTTGATAGCTTGCTCTGAAAAGATACTTAGAAACCAATCCAAGTTTCAAATGACAAACTTTAATGTACATTCATATCATAACGATGATCGTAAATTTACTTGTATTTCGTTAAAACTACAAACGTGAATATGCTGATAACAGGGATATTAGATACAGATGAAGGGGTGAGCAGAGGTGTATTAAGCAACCACCTCTTGCTAAGAATAATTTTGTATTAGTTACGTAGTAGGGGGCAAGTCTATTAATGGCAATCGGCAATTAAAGATTGTAGAGAGGAACTGTTACCGATGAGACCTGGCTACAGAATTTATAAAGTTTTTCTAAATTAAATTTCTTTAGAATACCCTTTCTACCTCGTTCCTCAGATAGCCTTCCCGTCGTGAATATCGTTCCTGTTCTATTTATATGTACATATTCAGTAAAAATGTCAATCATATAGTATACACTTGCTTACAGGTAAATACAATGTTTCCAAAACAATGTTTTTGTCAAGCGACCCAGATAACATTCAAATAGAATTTTTACCTGTATCGTAGGCATTACTTGTCCCCGGATAACCAGTGAAATACTTAGAGATAATATTTATTTTTTAATTCAGACTATCAGTTGAGCAAACTATAAAATTAAACCAAATTGATTATTTTTGTTTGTCTCTTTGATAGACTTCACGATTAACCCTTTAACTTCTCATTGCCTCACTGATCACAATTACATGGTTTGTGCATTAGTTTTGCATGCGAACTTTTTAGTTTTTATAATATATTTTTTTAAATTGGATATATATTTATATCATATACTGAACAGTGCCACGGAGTATGTTTAAGTGCCATAATATATTATATAATAAAGAGGGATGAATGCTCTATGAGCCAAGTAATTACATTTCAAAATAGAATATGTCACCAGTTCAATGGGAATTCTTCTAGAGTGCATTCTTCTTTATTCCATAAGTTTAAAACATATTATTTGTCTGAAGGAAATAAAAATTCGGTTCTACCTTGGCTTGTAGTAAAGACATCGTGTGTTATTTTATTTTTATCTTGAAAATGAAAACCTGTTTCACAATTATATCTATTTAGAAAATCATAGGAATCACAGTGATCATGTAACACTACCAATGAATGGCATATGCTTTTTTTTTTTAGGTAACCTTTAGACTGATCTAAAACTGGATACTTTTGCTATAAATGCTGTAATACTCTTATATACATACATTGTATTTATTGACTGGTATATATAAATTATTAAAAAATGCCTTATAATTGTAAAATACAGACAATTTCGATAGTATAACGTCTTTAAATATTTCGGAACATTTAGAGGTATTTTAGGCACATAACGCAATAATAATAATACTGAAACCTGTCTTGCGCAGAGCCAATTCACTATGCAAAGTTCCCTAGGAACTAATTTAATTGGTATTATGCTTGTAATGAGAGGAAATTTCATTTTGTAACGTAACGCTATTTGCAGATGGGATCCTTGCCTTGAATTTTGAATGGCCGCCAACCGAGTGTAGCCTTATAAAATTCAATGTATAGGTCATTTCAAAGATGTCTTGCAGATAAAGAAGCAATTTAAAAGTATACATTTTCCATTGTAATATAAAAATTGAAAAAAGGTTATGTATTTTATTCCTTAATTTTATTTATTCCTTGGATATATAGATATTATTTATTTTATTCCTTGGATTTTGAGTCCCAGTAAGAAGGAGCTATAAAGTCAAAGTCCAAGTCAAAGCATTTATTTTAAATAAGGCCCAATAGGCACTTTTCAAATTCAACATTTAGATTGAAATAGAACTGATTCTAGTCATCCCTTCCAAAATGTAGTTTCGTATGGAGAAAAAAGGGCAAGAAACTCCACCGTTACTCTTAAAATGTTTTGTTTAAATACAATCGTTATATATTTTTATAATTATGTGTAAAAAGGATGCACCCAGAACAAAATCACTATACCGACATAAGTAAAAAGAGTTAAAGCTAAGCAATGACAGATAAATTAATTTTCTGATAGATACATGGTGCCCACACATTTACAAACATAGTAAAAGTAAGTATACGATTTACATAGAATATTAACAAGTAATAAGTCAACGTGTGAGTTAAAATAATCACTGCGTGTAAATCAATGTCACAAAAATATAATTCCTTATACTATTGTATAAGGAATTATATTTTTGTGACATTGATATTAGACTATTAGCAACCAGTTTGAATTTGTCTAGACTCTAAATTGACCTGTGGAGCAGAACCAGCATGTTTCTAAGCGTTGGATATAATCCTCTAATTTGTAATAAGCTTGTTTACATAGTGTATTTCTAATGTGGGTTTTAAATTTCCTTTCATTTAATTGCAATATATCACAATGTTATAAAGTGAAACCACATGAAAAAATCAATCATATAGTTTGAACATATATTTTCATTGTTTAAACACAGTATCGCATTCTTATCGTGTTATCGTGGAGTTAAAGATGAAAAAGAACAATAAAACAAACATTATAGTATACTTAATGAAATAATTAAGATCTCAGTACAAATATAGCATATATATCACTAAATATAGCTCCTAGAACAAAAAAAGGTCAAACTTATTTTATCAGAATGATTTTTAGAAATTCCAGGCGCATCTTTGTGTTACTATTCCAGGCCATAAGTATTATATTTATGCTATTTGAACATCTTTCTATTTAGTACTATTATAATACGTTCAATCATATTAATATAATGTTAAAACACACATTTAGTCATAATTTTAGTTGTCTAGGTGCTATTGATATTACCTTAATTGATGGCGCGTACTGTATTTACTTTTTGTTTGAATCATGATTATAAACAACACCCGACCATAAAATTTATCGAAATGTGAAACAGTTGATCGTGTCTAGGAGTTATTTTACGTCCGAAATTAGTCGGGCTTTACTAAAAATAAATAAATGTATTATGATAGCGAATAGAATCAGCAACCTTTCTGTAAATATGTTCTAACCTAGATAAACTTCAAAGACCCAAATCCCACGCTCTAATGAACACAGCAACAACAATGTTTGTTGTAGTTGCTGTGTATAGAAGTATAGAAACTCAATATCAATTATGGATCCGCAACACGTACCTACTTTGAATAGTTTTAAACAGTACATTAAGAATGAAAAACGTTTATTATTCTAAATATTCTTCATAATCGTGGGAAAAAACCGGTGTAAAGCTTCAAAGAAGAGATTATGGAAAGGTCAAAGAACTCGAGTAAAACATTTGAACTTACTGTTTTATATTCCAGAAGGAGGTTTCTATAGCTAAATATAGACCTAGAGTTGATACAAGAGAACGAACTCAGAACACGGTAAATGTTTTGTTATACATAATATTATGTTACACAATTTAAAATTGGCCTGGTTTTCTTATGAGAAGTTATATAGAGCTGCCACATCTCTTCACGTGGGTGCCGTGAAGGGTGACCAAGAGAACGGAGTGTTATCATTAAGAATATATTTATATACAGGCATACAGTGCCCGGATGATGACATAAGGCCGGTCCCTATTACGTAAGTGGGACTAAATTGTACTTCTCTGTCTACTCATTCGGCGATATTTTTTAATGAAAAAGTTAACTCTGTTTATGTACAAAAACTTAATTCGGTTCCAAATGTTGATGGACCTTAGTTCTATATTATGGTACCAAATTACATCAAAATAAATTACCTAATTGAGGTATTTATAAGCTGTAGAGTGGGGCAGTAAAGCGGTGAGAACAATAAACAAAGGTGGAAACAAAAACCTATATAAAGTAGTTCGTTTTTATGAAAATATATTTGTTGTATATATTTAAATGCTAATGGCAAATTTAGATGTACAGTGTAATCTGTACATTTTCAAATAAAGAAATAAAGGCAGTAAAATAAAATATAATAATAAAATATACGTTAATTAAAAGTGTCAGTTTCATTCCAACATAATCCGAAAGTTTCCACGACAAAGAAAACTGATTACTAAACCTAGCCTTTAAGACTTACATACTTCAAATAATTTAATTATCTAAAATTACCTTGAACTGACGCTCTAAGAACACTCTCAACAGTATTGGCGTCAAAAATAATGTAAGTTAGAACAGATATAGCGACCCCAACAATATATCGACCTTTTTTTTTATTACTTTACCTATAAATGTACCACCACCTTATCCTAAAATCAATCGAGACTGCTAACATTATTCACAAGTCCATAATAACATTTTACATCTAATCAGACGCCGTTCTATAACAGGCAATGTAATGAAAAGCTCCATCGACATATATTCTTACACCTACATCGAATGTACTACAGTACATTGATTAGGAGGTTAGGCACACCCTCAGTTCACCCACTTCCCCACTTTCAGAGTGAACAGTATCTGAAGGGAAACCGAGATGAGATACTGATGGCGACGTAAGATTTTTTCTATATTTATAAGTGCATACATATAAATACGTGAGTGTTTTGTATGTTCTTTAAGAAAATTTCGCAAGGCAAGATCTTGAAATTTGGAATACCTATTAAAGGTTTATACCCAGAAAAAATTAAGAAGGAAAGAGTATTTTTAAATAAATAAGGAAAAAAATATAAAACTACCTTACATACCCTCGAAAAACATAACCCTGATTCGTGCGCAGTTGGGTAAAAATACGTGGAAACCGACTACATCAAGTTCATCACACTAAACTAGTATCTACATTATAACGTACCTATCATGCGACCAAAAGTCATACAAACATAGTTCGAGATACATTGTACAATTAAATAACACAAAAAAGATTCATCAAAAAAGATACAGAAA